>CM055406.1:123324711-123348400 GCA_029228625.1 Pseudolycoriella hygida
AGCAAAAAAAAATCCGGCCAAAAAAATTTCCTTTGACACGAAACACCTTCTTTCAACAAAAAAAAATTTAAAAAAATCTATTTTCCCCCTAAATCCGTCCCATACCACCGTCGGCCATTTTGTTGGTCACCATGACAAACTCCACACCCAACCCATCAACTTCTGCTTTGACACCAAACATCTATCTCCATCCTAATACAGTCCAAAAATTTTGCTCATATTTGAATACATACATACACACATACAAAAAATTCTTTTATATGAGCTTTATATGCCGCCTTCTAAGAGCTCTGGCGCCTAAACGAGGCCAAAATTTCAAAAAAAGTTATTGAGCTGTTTTCGAGCACGAGCCAAAAAAGTCGGTTTTCATACAAATGGTTCTGGAACTAATTAATAGGGTGTAGCGTTTTTTTTTTTTATTTCCGAAAAGAGGGGGGCTACACCGTTCCTAAATGATCCCAGGATTCTGAAACTGCAATTGGATTTTTTTAATGTCGGTTAGTGGTCGCGAAATTCGAATTTGTGTAAAATTTTGACTTTCCATATTGACCTTTGTGTATTGGACCTGCCGAAAAATCATTTATGATGTTTTTTTTTCTGAATTTAGAGAAAATTTAGAAATGAAATTCCATCACATACGCAATGAAAATATCTTCCTAATGAGCCACGATACTGAAATTTCGAAATAGTTTTTCCACTGAAAATGTCTAGTCTAAATAAGAAAAAATTGAAAATAATGAAAATCTGCCAAATTAAATGTTTCGACAAAAACTCGTTTCGACTTATTTCCACTTACTTTTAATTTTCTCTATTGCTGGAGGCCTCAAAGAATGTGTTAAAACGAAATTCAGAAAAAAAACTTCATAAATGATTTTTCGGCAGGTCCAATACACAAAGGTCAATATGGAAAGTCAAAATTTTACACAAATTCGAATTGCGCGACCACTAACCGACATTTTAAAAAAATTCCAATTGCAGTTTCAGAATCCTGGGATCATTTAGGAACGGTGTAGCCCCCCTCTTTTCGGAAATAAAAAAAAAACGCTACACCCTATTAATTAGTTCCCCCTCTTTTCGGAAATAAAAAAAAAAAAAAAAACGCTACACCCTACTAATTAACCCACCCACCCACTAACGTAGGATGTTTCCATTAACTTTGGCTTCTATGAAATAGCTCATTTTGTATGGAAAATGACGATTTTCTAAAGGTCATATCTTCGGATCCACTGGACCGATTTTAAGGAGTAAAATATCGATTTCAATCAAAATTTTATGTTGAATCCGAAAAACTAGGTCTCAGGGGGGTACGATGCAAAGGAAAAAAGTCAAAACTTAGCTAATTTTTAGTTACGATGTCTACGAAAAAAAGTTTTCTCAATTTTTTGTTCGTATGTGGACTTGCGTCACGGGCGCATCGCTGCCGTGCGCCCATGATTCTCCGATTTTCGGTCATTTTCCGATTTTTAGTCATTTCTCGTTGGTCATTTCCAAATTTTTCGTAAATTTTGATTTTCTGTCATTTCACGATTTTCATTCATTTTCCGATTTTTAGTCATTTCCCGATTTTCAGTCATTTGTTGATTTGTAATCACTTCCCTATTTTTAGTCAACTCTTTCTTTTTCCAATTTCGCGGTATTCAATTTTCCGGTTTCAAAACTTCTCAGTATCTAGGACACCAGGATACCGACCTTTTTCAACACGCGTGTACAGTGAAGCCACAGTGTTGCCAAGTTAAAAGTTGCACTAACACTCATTAGGTAGGACTTCAGCTCACCAGTTCCTCAATTTTGGCATTCTGGCATATATTTTCGACACCGGGCTACTTTCTTAGTGTTCATCGGTGTCATCCGCCCTTAATAAGAGTAATAAAAATTAAAACTAATAACGTAACATTATTAGCAAGTTCCCAAATGTCTGAATCAACGTTAAACGGTTTTAATTGCGACACTAATGAAGAACACTGTGACAACGATTATCATTCAATTAATTTTATTGGTTCATTTTCATACATTTTTTTGGATGTCATAAACCCAAATAAAGGAGAAGTTTTATTTCTATGAATGAAATTTAAACGGAATGGCACACAACATACGAGCGTTACTATTTCGCCTCGTCATTTATCGATTAACTATATTTTGAAGAAAGGATTTGTTCAATTCTATTGTCTTGGTCTAATTTCTAGCTCTTATATGGGCATAATAAGAACTAAAAATAAACAATCAAATCCCTTAACCCAAATAAAGAAAGAAAAACCAAATAACCACAGCGATTAGACACATGATACAGTAGTTTTATGACATGTTAAAAGGTGCGTCCCCAAGGGTTGACCGAGGTTTGTTATATGTGTAGACATAAAATTAAAACTAACTACATGCGAAACGTATTTATGCTGATGACGTTCATTGTTCATAATTCATTACCATTGCTTCCAAATGCCAAAATTCACACGAATAAATGTGACACAACCGTTTTTTCGTATTGTTCATCAATTTTTTTTTTTTTGTTCTCACTGTTAAACTATTGTTTGTTCATTCAATTTGATATTATTCTTGTCGGCTCTAAAGCTGAATATCGTTTCAGATTCGTAAATTTTTTTTTATAAAAGAGTAAATATTTGACATCTGTTCCATTCATAAACATATGTTTATGGATACTAAATTGTATACATAAAGTGGTTCAAGGGTTTATTAAGATTTAATATTTCCGTGAGAATGGGACACTTGCATTTCAAATCAAATTGTTTGCTTTCGAAGGAAAACTGTTTTTAATATTCGCGTCCTATTATACCGTTTTGATTAGAGATGAGCGGGTCGACCGTTTTTTGAAACCCGACCCGGACCGAACCCGACCCGATAAAATTTTTCGAAACCCGAAACCCGAATTGTTTCTAAACCCGACCCGCACCGAACCCGACCCGATTAAAGCTTTCGAAACCCGAACTGTTTCAAAACCCGACTCGGACCGAACCCGAACCGATAAAATTTTTCGAAACCCGAAGCTCGAACTGTTTCAAAACCCGACCCGGACCGAACCAGACACTCAAGTTTTTCGAAACTCACAACCTAAATTACTTCGAAACAAAAATTATTTCAAGGCCCGACGTCTGTATTCTTCACGGACCTTAGACTAAAACAAAATTCGTGTAATGTAAGATGATAAAATTTAAACGAGTTTTGTAAAATATAAAAAGTCAATAAAGGGTCGGAACTCGAATAAAATGATATAACAACCTGACCCGGACCGAACCCGACCCTATAAAATTTTTCGAAACCCGAAACCCGAACTGTTTCCAAGCCCGGCCCGGACCGAACCCGACCCGATTAAAATTTTCGAAACCCGAAACCCATGAACCTGAAAAAAGAAATCGGGTTCGGGTTCGGGTCGGGTTTTTCGAAGTTTCGGGCAACCCGCTCATCTCTAGTTTTAAAATATTTTCCAAATCGAATCTAAAGCTCTAAAGTTCAGAACTGCAATGCTGTCGTATGCTTATAAATTTACGCTATATGAGTACTTTTTGATTCTGCAACAAAGTTTTATCAGTACCTTCCCTCCAAAACAGGGCCAATTTAGTTGAATTTTTCGATGAATTTTTACGAATTCGGTGAATTCCGTGAATTTTTATGAATTTCCGCGAATTTTAGTATCCTTCGTTAGATTTTGCTTTGAAAAGCTTTTATTTTGCGTGACCATTTTGGATTTTTATTATCAGTCTATGATTGTGTTCTAATCCTGTGTCCTCGAACAAATCTTTGAACGGATTTTCACTACGACTACTCTTATTCGAGTTCAACTGCCTTTTCTTTTTTGTTAGCCAGAACTCAGCTCAGTTGCTGGTAGGTACAAGATCAAAGTCTTTGACCGTTGTCATATTGGTTATATACAGATAGTTGAAGAGTGACGCGACCAAACACCATCGACGACCAAACACCATCGACAACCAAAACACCATCGACCACCAAACATCATCGACGACCAAACACCATCGACGAACGAACACGCCATCGACCTCTGCACGCTATTGACCACTGCACGCTATTGACCACTGCACGCTATTGACCACTGCGCGCCATCGACCACTGCACGTCTTTGACCAAATACCATCGCCGATCGAAAACCAATTTGAACGAAACCATTGAATTTGTATGAAACAACGACTGTCGTTTGGCATTACCGATACGTCCATGCTATATTCGTCACCATAATTTGTACAGATTAACGACCACACTGTCGCTTGGCTTCACCACCATGTTCATACCAAAGTCTCCTTCTAAAAACCAATTTCATCTGTAGCCAGCTCTTTCACCATATTAGAGCTTCAATCAATTGCAGCGAGTGTTATTGAAACCCTTTCTAGCAAACTAGCGCTACAAATTGATCAGCCTGGGCCCATAACCTACCAACTACCTACTAACTAACCTAACTACCGATCAAGTGAACCGATTTCCAAAATCTTTTTTTTTTGTAAGAGTATGATAAATACCTTTCATTTGGTACCTTATTCATTATCAACCGTGTTATGGTTTAGATTTTCTGGTCGAGGCGGCCAACTGGCCTTGAAACACAGATCCTATGATCCTTTGTTCCTTCCCCGTTACACTTCTATCATTCCACCTAGTCATGTATTCTGTCTTAGTTAGATTCCCACATTTAAACCGTGTTATGGTTACGAAGATTAACTCAAAGAAGTTTCACGGCCCTATGTTTTGTCTAACTTTTTTGGCCATATCTCCTAGAGTTTTTGACTAAAATTGCTCATCTTCGAGCTTAGCTCCTATTTTTTGTTTATCTTTCAGGAAAAAAATTATCGAAATCGGATGTGTTTTACTCGAGTTATAGTGCTGACGGACGGACAGAACATTTTTTTGCATTTCTGCAATCTCCTAGACCTAAGCAACAACTTTGCCCAAGAAGCTATTGGTCGATCTTCAAAATTACATACCTCACAGTAAAGACATAAGCCCATCGTACTTAGGACGGGGCTAAAAATACCATGTGTAAACACTTTTGGGTAAAAGTTGGTTCAAGCGGTTCAAGCGGTTCAAGCCCATCATGCAAATCGATGTGGAAAAAATTCGAGGAATTTTTACGAATTCGGTGAATTAATTCAACTAAATAGGCCCTGCTCCAAAATCGTAACGTAATTTAACCGGAAATAGTGCATTGTAAGAAGCTGTTCGTAAATGACGTCGCGACAAATCTTGCAAAAATACTCGAAAGTATCTTAAAATAGTAATAAGCAAACAATCCAACGTTCTATGTTCTATTATAACTATAAGAATTTCAAAGATCCATAGAAATTACCCAAGGTAATGTCAAATGCACTACCGAAGTACATCTCAGGCCATTCAAATCTAGAAATGGTTATATCCAAGGATTGGGCCATTTTCCCCTAAAACCCTGAAACACCCTGAAATTTTGTTCTATACAACTTTGCCTTTGGAAGCAACCTTCTACCTCTTACAGTTCTAGAGATATGGGTCATCCCTCCCAATTCTAGAAGTGGTCATATCCTAGGATTGTGGTCTTTTTGCCCAAAATCCTGAGACACGTGTTCTCTAAAATTTTATTTTCTACAATTTTGCCTTTGGAAGCAACTTTCTACCTCTTATAGTTCTAGAGATATAGATCATCCCTCCCAATTCTAGAAGTGGTCATATCCCAAGATTGTGGCATTTTTACCCAAAACTCTGAAACACGTGTAGCCTAAAATTTCATTCTGTACAACTTTGTCTTTGACAGTGAATCTCCATATTGCATAGTTAAGAAAATATAGACCAAAAACTGTTTTCGTATAAGTATAGCCAAGAACCTCAATTTCTTCAATTCCACTGGTGGCCTTTGACCCGATTCCCACAAAAAGTTTTTCTCAATTTTCTGACATCAAATTATTTCGTTTGACACATGAGCAATTTCCGTGCTATACTTGCTGAGATATTTGCGAAAAAGCTTCAGCGACCCTCGAAAAACCATGTTTTTGGTCACTTCTTCGACCATATCTCCATATCTCCATATCTTCTACTCTGCAACATTTAATAGACTTTCATTTTCCGGGTTCATTTCCTATGAACAGCTTAAATGATACCATCTCCAAACCTAATAACATTCTATCATTGGGAGACAGGAAAGTTGCGGAAAATATTGTCACTAAAGATAAAATTGCCTGGGCTATAGAATCCTTCATCCCTCTCAAATCTGCGGGGAAGATGAAATTACTCCTCTACTATTGCAGAAAAGTATTCATCACACACTGGATGTAATGTATGAGTTGTTTATAGCCAGCATCAGCCTAATTCATATACCTCGGGTCTGGAGAGGTACTAGAGTAGTCTCCATCCCGAAACTTGGGCAGCTGGTTTACACCCTAGCCAAAGCTTTTCGACCAATCAGTCTTACCTCGTTCTTACTTAAAGCCCTAGAAAAGCTAGTTGACAGACACCTAAGGGATGGGGTGCTGCAACAGTTCAAGATCCATCAATATCAGTATGCCTATCAGCCCGGAAAATCCGCGGTAAGTGCATTGCATCGGCTTGTATCCAGAGTAGAGTCCGCTCTAAGTCACGATTCCTTTGCACTGGGTAGCTTTATAGACCTATCCAATGCATTCAGTAATATGGAATACTCATCTATAACCAACTCATGTTACGAACACAAAGCAGACTCTACTACCACGAGTTGGATTTACGCTATGCTAAGCAGTAGAATAGTCTCAGCAAAAATTGGCTCTTCATCTGTAATAGTTCTTACTCGCAAAGGGTGCCCACAAGGTGGAGTTCTACCACCACTGCTATATATCCTAGTTAAAGACAGTCTACTGAAGCTACTAAATAGCTCAGGATACTTCTCCCAAAGCTTCGCTGACGACCTAACAATCCTGCTAGTGGGTCTATGCGTAAGCACTCTGTGTGACCTAATGCCTAAATCGGCTTTCAAACTAGTTGAGAGGTGGTGTAGAAAAAATCACCAAGTGGTCAACACGGATAAAACTAAACTCCTACTTTATACAAAAAAGAGGAAAATCTCTGGCTTCAGAGCTCCAATTTCATTTGGCACGGCGATCATACTTTCTCCATGGGTTAAATTCCTAGGAATCATCCTTGACCCCAAACTCAACTGGATTTTTCATATAGAATATCGTATACGAAAAGCACTAGCCACACTGTGGATGTGTCGTAGTGCCATTGGCAGAAACTGGGGGCTCAGCCCAAAAATTCTGCTGTGGATTTACACGGCTATTGTGAGGCCTATGTTATCATACGCTGCACTCGTTTGGTGGCCGCGTTGTCATATTGGCACCACTCAGAAAAAACTCGCCAAAATACAAACACTTGCACTGATAAGTATTACAGGTGCAATGAAGTCAACACCCACCGCTGCTCTGGAGGCCCTGCTAAATATAGAACCATTACACATCTATATTGAATCCGTGGCCAGAGCAGATTGTGTAAGATTACACCAGCTATCCCTTCTGAACAAGAACAATCTCGGACATGCTAAACTATGGAATATTATGACCACAGAAAATCCAAGTTTTGAAATGCTACACGACGCAATCCCCCCTAAGTATCGTTTTGGGAAGGCCTTTAAAGTATGTTTCCCAACACGGGAAGACTGGGCAAATGACACGGTCATAGGTAAGGACAACTGTCTGACGTTGTACTCGGATGGATCCAAATTAGATGACCGTGTAGGTGTACGAAGTCACTGTCAACAAACCCTAACAGCCACATCGATCCCTCTTGGCTCCATAGCGACAATCTTCCAATCAGAAACCTTCGGAATAGGCCAATGCAGCAAATTGATGCTTGACCAAAACTCTCAAAATCAATTGATCTATATCTGCTCGGATAGTGAAGGCGCACTGAAAGCTCTAAGCGCTTACAAAATCCGCTCAGCCATCGTACTTGAGTGCAGAGAAAGAATACAATCCCTCGCTTTAAAAAATCAAGTCATCTTGACTTGGGTACCTGTGCACAGTAAAATCCATGGAAATGAAATAGCTGACGAACTAGCTAAAACTGGAGCGGCAGAACAGGTCACGGGCCCAGAGCCAAGACTTAAAGCTCCACCTGCATTTTTCGAAAACCTTATCAACAAGTGGAAAAACGACAAACTCACGAAACACTGGAACTCAGTCGACCACGCCAGGCAATCCAAGACCCGTATCAAAATTAACACTAAAAACTCCAAATACCTACTCTCGTTGAGCAGGAACAACATTAGAAGAGTCACTTCCATCCTCACCGGTCACTGCCATCTTAACAAGCACCTCTTCACAATTGGCTTGACAAATAGCAATCTCTGTAGTAAATGTGGTGATATAGAAACAGCTGAGCACTTTCTATGCAATTGCCCTGCTTATATCACAGCAAGAGCCAAAGCCCTAGGGACATATATACTCCCGCACAACATTATCTGGAGCATACCGCCCAGCAATATATTGGAGTACCTTAATCGCACAAGTAGGTTGTAGGTAATCCATTGTGGGTGCGCACAACAGGCCCAACAGAGGCTTAGGTGCAGGAAATCCTCTCCGCCCACTCTAAACAAACAAACAAACAAACAAACGTATTCCAATCGTATTTCGTTCAGCGACATTCGGTGACGATGAGAACATTACCTGAAACCTGATGCAAAACTCGATATACACATTTTCTTCGATTGTATATGTAAATGGAAATGGAAAATTTTCAGCAGTTTTTCCACTCGCTTCGTTATATAACGAAAAAGCTGTTTGGAAAACTTTTCCTCACATATTGCAACACGACTTTTAATCGATTTCGAAGAAATAATAATATACAGCACTCTCACACATGCGTCTGTTATACAAGAAGAACACAAAAAGAAAGTAGTTAACCCCAAGGAACATAAATTTAGGTCCTAGGGATACAAATTGTGCCCGTACAGACTTCTGAATTTAGACTTATTTCGTATGAAAGTATTGTCTGTAGTAAAAATTCAAAATTTCTGAAAAGTGAACAACAACAATTCACCACAAAACTGGAAAGCTTCATCCGCTTTAGCGATTTGAGTTCATTGACAGCTTGAATGACAGCGCTGGTGTTTTTTTTTATGAAAACGTGCTTTATACTGCTGATACTCTCTGGACAAAACACGCATGCATTGCTGTAGACGATTATTTTGAGCTAATTGGATTGTTAATTTACGACGTTGTTTATACGAAAGAAAAATGCCTGACTTCGATATGAAAAGCAGCGATTCTGAGATAGATATGGATTCCGATGATGAGGTAAGTTTTATTAGAAAAGTGTCGACAGAAGGAATTATTTATTTCGTTGAATTCATTTAGCTTCGCGAAGCGTACGCTCGTGGCGATTTAAAACCTGGATTGAACGTTGAAGTCGTCAAAACAAAACCAACAGTCAACAACATTGTAAGTGAATTGAATTCTGTTCGATAATATTATTGTTGTGATTTCAAATTTGTTCATTCGTTTAGATTCGAATTCAACAAAAACTTAATCAAATCGAACAGAAATTTCCGTGGATCGAACGTTTGGACATGACCAACGAACCGGCTCCTGTGGCACCTGAAATAGCCGTTCAGTTTGCTAAACACGAACAGAAGCGAGCCAATCTGTTTGCTGGTAATAAGAAAATCCAAGCGTTCACCGCCGAAGAAGATCCGGTGTTGAATGATTTCAAGCGGGAAATGTTGTTTCATCGCCAGGCCCAATCGGCCGTTGTAGAGGGAATTAAACGTTTACATGAACTGGGCATCACCACCAAACGACCGGACGACTATTTCGCCGAGATGGCCAAGACCGATGAACACATGCAAAAGGTTCGCTCGAATTTGATTGCCAAACAGGAAGGTCAGGCGAAATCGGAACGAATCAAACAAATCCGGGAACAGCGGAAAATGGGTAAAATGGTGCAACGACAGGCTAGGGTGCAACGAGATGCAGAGAAACGCGAAATGTTGGATAAATTAAAGAAATTCCGAAAAGGCAAGCTGCAAAATTTGGACTTTTTGGATGACAACAAAAGTGGGCAGAGTAAACGCGATGGAAAGAAGGCCGCTAAGGACAAACGAAATGCTCGGGACAAACGTTTCGGATTCGGTGGGAAGAAGCGTGGATTAAAACGAAATACAAAGCAGTCGAGCATGGAGGGTGGTGGGGATCATAAAAGTAAATATAAGAATTCGAAAAATGGACCCAAAGGTGCTGGACGAGGAGGCAAAAAAGGTTCGGCTCCTCGAGCGGGCAAAAGTAAACGAGTCAAATCAAAGGCTAGAGGTCGCAAATGATGAATTTGTATAATTTACGGAAAAAATAAACAATTTTTATTACTGCAGTGGTCACTTTAATGCTTTTCGAGTGTCCATAAATTCTAACTTAAGAAAAAAATCTCCTACTGTTACCTTCGACCCTCATTGCTTCTGTAAATCATCATCTCTGCACTCATTATCGATCGACGTGCTTTGACGTTGGTCAGCTGGCTACTACACTCAACTGTAATATTTCGTATAGTCGACTCGTTCGGGAACGTACTGGTATCCTTCCTGAGGGTGTTGTGGCGGCTGGGACACAACTAAAACGGGATTGTAGTACTGAGTATTTTGAACATGCTGCACGGATGCTATTTGAAACTGAGGTTGAATCGGTTGCAATTGTGGCACTTGTAGCTGCAGTGGAGCTGCCAATTGATATTGTGGAATTGCATTCACGATCGGTTGAATGGATGTGGGTGTGTAAAACGTGTTCACAGAAATCGGTTGCGCATTCACATAGTTTGGCTCCTGGAGTTCGTGTAACTTTTTCACTTGTAGCCGAGGTACACCTCCGCCACCATCCGGCTGAATTTCCGCTTTGACAAAATTGCTTAATGGTACGGTGGGTTCTGACACTGTCTCATTTTGGAAGAGCTCACTGTATTCGGGGAATTCACTGACACTTGCATATTTCGTCGAATTGTATTCGGAGTTGAAATTCTTTTCGGTTTTGATTTTCACTGATCCGAATGTTTCCTGGCCAGTACTGGCGGTCGGTCGCACTAAACTTCGCTGTTGAGATTGCTGATTTGAGAATGGTGACCGGGCTGGTCTCTGTGGCTCCGCCGGTTTGATTGCGCGCTGTTGCGGCTGCGCCATTCGAAATTGTCGATTTGGCGCTCCAATTGCATGCGGTTGGACACGATTGGCATTTGGGAACAGTTGTCTTTGCTGAATGTTGTTGAAAGTCATTTGGATCGGTCGCTGTTGAGTGACCATTTGCCGAATGTTGACGGGCTTGACGGGTTCTTTTTCGTTTTTGTGCAGACGCATGTGTGAGTTTCTCGACTGCATATTTGGGAAGGAGCACGAACATATGTGGCACTTTACACGACCAACCGGTGGTTTCATTTTTACGACACTAAATGATCGACCCGGCACCGCCACAGTTCCTTTAATTTGTTCCTTGTATTTGGCTCGATTCACTCGTTGTACAACGTGCGAAGCGAGTAACGTTGTGTCAGGTGGCATCAGTGCTGGCGGTCCCGTATTGGGCGGTCCCGTATTGGGCGGTCCCGTATTGGGCGGTCCCGTATTGGGCGGTCCCGTATTGGACGGCATTTTGAATTTGATTCCGTGCACTTCCGGAAAATGATCGCGAATCAATTTCGGATTTTGATGGAATGACTTACCGCAAATCGAACAATAGAAAATGCACTTTCCGGTCACCCAGTGCTGCAATATGCTCTGACTGTTCGGATACAAGCGCCAGCAATTCAAACAACGGAAACATTTGTTGGTGCCCATTGGTACCATGCGACCGCGACGAAAACTGGGTGATAATACTAGAGGTGAACCAATCTTATGAGTTTCAATTCGTAAGTGGGTCACTTGATGGAGTGCCAATTGTTTAATGTCAACGAATTGTTTCCGACAATACTGACACGTCGATCCCCTATGCAGTTGGTTCGGTTCGGACCTGGTGCTACCAGGCGTTTTCAACTGGATACTCACAGCTGAACTAATGTTGAAAACGATTTCCGGATTTGATTTAAAGGTTTGCTTGATTTCATTCAGCGATACGTTGATCTGTTTGTCGTTGCTAGTTGTAGCACCTTTTTGCTTCGATATTGGCGTGATGGAGATCTCGGATAGTCCGACGTCCGGTCCAATAATTTCTTTTTTCTTGACATTGTCAGCAGCTGAAGTGCCCTCTTTCGGCGCTTTGTCCTTTCTCGAAACGAAAATTTCGCCTAAATTCTCCAGCGAAACATCCAATTTCATCTTTTTCGCGGCGACTTCACTGTCATCGTAATCCATTGAGAAACTATTTTTGCTGACTTCCGCTTTACTCTTTTTCGATGTTTCAATGGACGAAGCAATGAAGAGCTGCTCTTTCGCCTGCTGGTTCAACAACATCTCCTCATACATGAGCGCTTCATCAACCAGAGCCTCCGAGTAGTTGATTCGCGACGTTTGACGTTTCTTCTTATTTTCGTTGCCACTCACATCGGATTCATCAAGTCGCTTACGATTCTTCGACGAAGATCTATCCGAATCTTCAGACTGCGATTGGTTGTCATGTTCGTCAGCGGATTTCGTTGCTGCTTCATTCGACCCATCCTCTGCTTCCTTAAGCACCTCCCTAGGATTTAAAATTAAAATTTTCGCTTTTGCTGTCGTCGAAGAGGAAAGTGCATCATCTTTGTCATCAATGGGTTTCGCATCAGTTGGTGGCATGTCTTTCGTTGCATCAATGTCAGTAGCCGGCTCGGACGCATTTGCCGCATCCGAATTTTCCTCAGCAGTTGCCAATTGTGTTGATGTTCTTGCATTTTCTTTGCATAGAGATCGTTTTACCTTCGTTTCAGTGGGATCATCGACCCCTTCTTCCTTGTTACTTTCGTTATCGAATTGTCTTCTCGACCGACGAAGTCGGCTGCCATCAACGGTCGCCTGTGGAACCGGTTTCTTCCAATGAAATTCTTTATCAACATTTCCATTCGCCTCGTCAGAACTGGGAGACATCTTGCTCCTTGGCTTTGGAACCGGTTTCTTTCGCGGAGAGGACGACGACTCACCGCCGTGAGTTTCTTCGATATTTTGAGTATTTCCCTCTGCTTTGTCTGTGCTGCCATCTTTTGAAGCTGTGGTCGACACCTCCGCCGAACGGTCCCTCTGTGATGTACAAGTGCGCCTTCGTTTACCACGTCGTATGTAATCTCGCAACGGATTTCGCTTCTTTTTCTTCTTAACGCGACGGATCATCTCAAAGCTACTTGTGTCCAACGAATCTTCATCCATTTTCGATTGATCTTCATCGGTTGACATGACCGGCCGATCGTAGTCCAGCACGGAATTTAAGAAGCGGCGACCGTTGACATTAAAGTTGTCTATGCAAAGTTGTTGAAGTGTTTTGACATTGACTTGATTGCCCATAAGAAGAGATTTTAGGATTGGTTTACCTGATGATGATTCAATGGAGTCTCTTATCACAGCGCCTAAAATGTTATGTTTTTGATGTGTCGGATAGTCGGGCAAAACGGCTGAAATCGTTTGACGAATTTTCTGGCTCTCCACCTGAAATTAATCGATGGAAAAATGCATTTTCCATACGTGAAAATCGAAAAACGGAATGTGTGACAGGTCCGACTTACTTCGACAGCCTCCATGACATCCCGAATTGTATTCTGTTCACTAGTCTCTGACAACCATTTTTTTTCCAACTTGGTGTATGCAGATATTCGTTCATAGTAGCTTACAACAACACTTTCACAATCATTGCAAAGATGCTGCGGTAACTGATCGTCTTTGAAAATCTAAAAACAAAATCCAATTCGATTTACAAAAAAATGTTTACACCAACGGGGACAACTACAAAACTGCTTTTGTGACTAATAACTAAAACACTGACCACCCGAGTCCACAAATCGATAATAAAATACTTTTGTAAAACTATGTGAAAATATACTTACGACTAATGAAAATGTTGTTCGCAATTTGATTAGCAATTCGTCGCTTTCACCAAAAATGTCTTTGTTATCATTGCTATCACAACCGCACAAACGACACAATTTAGATTCACTTGATTCCGTCATGTTTTTGCTTATTTTTTAGGCATAACACAACCGGCTATTAAATATATTGCAAAATATTTCTGAAGGAAAATTACAAATTGACATTTGCTATTGGTGCACAGCTGCATCAATGTTTAGCCGCCCCTACTCACGAGTCACACACGTAACGAAATTTCTTTTTATGCTTTCGTTTCGACGAGGTCCTCGTAGTACAATTTACCACCAAATGGATGGAACACAACAGAAATGCGCACATTTTCCATTAAGTATTTTTGACAATTATAACGCACCGCAATTTGTCCCGTTCTTCTTAATTTCTAATTAGCGCGATTTTTTGTTTAATTTTCGCGAATAAAAATACATTTTTTTCTGTATACGTGAGAGTGTATTGGTTGTGACGGAAAATATTTTCCCATCACTTGGGACGAAAATTTGCTGTCCGCGGTATGTGCACCAACACACTTTCACTATTACAGAAAAATATCTTTCAAAATACCCCAACACACACTCGATGTGTACTTTTTGCTTGGGCTTCGCCCGCGCGTACGTACACATCTCGTGGGTGTTGGGGTATGCTGAAATATACTATTTCTGGTATAGTTCTTTTTCCGATAGCGGTTACCGACAGTGAACCAATCACCGACATCTAGAGATGAGTGGGCCGCCCGCAAAAGTGGTCGGTCCGCAGCCCATGCCTCATGCCCATGTGCATGGGCGTTATAGCTTCAAAATTCGCAGGCGAGGGGCAGGGCATGGGTACTTTCATAAAACGTGGGCGCCCACACTAGGAATTTTCATCGTACTTCCTTCAATTCAAAATTGTCAACAAAATCATCAATAAAATTGACGAATTTTCTTTTTCAACTTACAGTGATTGCGATTGTGATTCATCAATTTTTAACCATTGTGAATGTATCGTTTATAGTTTGCGTTAAATTTCATAGGGAGTATTTACATTGTTCTTCCGAGAACATCGCAACAGTCTGAAACTCATTGTTCATCAGAACAACGACAACGTGCGTGCAAGTGCAAAATGAAGAAGCGTGTAGCTAATCGATATCGAGTTGAATTTTAGTGTTCTTCGAGATCGGGACTTCACAGTACTGAGTATTATTGCGAGAACTTATTTGGCGATACCGCGGCGGAAAACAACGGACGAACGGAACTTTGCAGACGCTGGAATCATTCGAAGTCCAAAAAGGACACAATTGACAGTGTTATCTCTAGGAGATCTTCTCTACATACACACAAGTGTAGACTTACCTTTCTAATGAATTTTTACGGTGAAAAAATGAAATGAAACTAAACGTTTAAAACTTTACAATTCGGCGACTTTTGTACACTAGTTTGTGGACTGGACCAGTGCCCATGGGAATTTTACTTGTGGGCATTGGGCTTCTTTTCTCAAACGGTGGGCATAGTTGACATGTGAAGAGAAAAATTTGCTATGCTCACTCATCTCTACCGACATCTTTGTATTAAAAGTAAAATATTTGGATTTGCAAATTTCAGAAAAGGTTACGTTGTTTAGCTAATTTCAGCGCTGAATCTATTGAATTTTGTCCGAAATAGCCTTTTAACGTATGACATTAACGATCGAAGAAAGTCACCTAATGAATTGTCAGAAAATCTTCAGCTTGTTATGGTTTTGAATAGCAGTGCACGCATCAATCGTGAGTGATTTAGCTATTTTTGCAAACCAAAATTACGTGGAGATAGTTTTGGTTGAAATGAATCGAAAATATTTCGATTTGTTTTTATTTCGTTCAATATTTTTAATAAAACGTGAATGTCGGACATGGGAACGAAAAAAAAATGTCAGTGTACGACAGTACGGCAGCCTTTTTGTTAATCACCCAATGTGTGTATATCTGAACAGAGAGGTGACACTTCTTTGTTCTTAACCGGACACAGAGAGGTGACACTCCTTTGTTCTGAACCGTGCACAGGGAGGTGACACTCCTTTGTTCTGAACCGTGCAAATGCTATTCAGAGTGAAGTTAGCTACAGCTTCACGTTTAATATATCGGCAGAATGCTATCAAATGCTAGACACGCACTATCAATGAACAATAAGGTGAACCTCATCTGGGTCCCAGGACATTGAGGCAGCTGATCAACTCGCTAAATTAGGCAGCAAAACCCTCTTTCACGAGCCAAATCCCTCTTTAGGACACTCTAACAGCAATCAAAGAAATTTTATAAGAAAAGTCTTCAAGAGTAAACATGATCTTCTCTGAAGAAATTTGCCGAATTGCAAGCACAGCAGAACCATTATTGATGGCCGTAGTAAATGGAATTCCAAGTACCTGCTAAGTAGACCCAGAGAGGACCTATTGGCGTCATCACAGGACATTGGACACTAAATTGACACCTGCAAAAAATGGGCATCACTGACTTAGACATGTGTGAAAGATGTCAAGAAGAAGTCGAAGCTCCACTACATCTTATGACATCCTGCCCGTCTGTAGCGAGACTGAGAACTAAGCACTTCAACATGCAGGCGGTAACAGTTGTAGACTTAAAAAACATCAAAATCAACAAGATGCTAAAATTTTTCAAAGAATTGTAATTATTTGGTTGCAAAAGAGGCCCAAAGATTAATTGATTTATAAATAATATTTATGTAACAATGGAGAACCAATAAACTTAACTAGCTACAGTTGGGATCGTAGCTAACTTCATTACAAACAAATCAGCTGATCTCATTCACAAATTTACCAAAATCAGCTGACTTCATTGACAAATTCAAAAAATCAGCTGATTTGTTTGTAATGAAGTTACCTACAATCGCAACTTTACTCTGAATAGCATTTGCACGTTTCAGAACAAAGGACTGTCATCCCAAGGGTGTGACAGTCTTTTGTTTTAATCTTTGCAGGTAACAACTCGATAGCGTAGTGGTTAACACGTCTGCTTGCTACTACGAGATTGAGTTGCCAGTGCGTTGGTTCGAAACTCAACCGCAGACGGATTTGTACCGATTGTTAGATTTGTAAACAAAACAAAACTGATTGAATCGTCAAGTCAGTGAAGTTGAGTGTAGTGCCATCGTACGGCTTACCGGAAAAGGCATTGTTGGGAGAACCGGTATTCTACTCCTACTAGTTTCGCTCCTCGTTTCATCTCATAGATGGCACTGGGTTTGTCGCACAGCTTACCACTGGCACAGTAAAACTTTCCGGTAACACTAGTCTACAGAGGTTCTGTATCTTTCCTGTCTGTCATTGCTCAATGTTAGGCTTAGTGTGCTGTTGCAGAATATGGCCTAGTTGAGTGTCCATCACCCCTCAAATTAGAGTAATTGGGGTCCAAAGAAAAATGTAAGGATATTTTCATTTAGTCATTATTATATGTTACTCAAGTTATATGTAACGTTAGTATGTACGGATTACTAGTGCATAGTCGGGCCTACAAACCTATACTAATATTGAGATAAATCTTACATATTATGATGGATTCTGTATGGATCAGAAAAGTGAACTTTTTCTGACGTTTTGTCCATGGTTGGAAAAGGGCGTAATTTCTAACTATGGTAATCGAAGTTTCAATTTCAAATATTTTTCGAAAGAGAGAGACCAAATCTCGTCAGAATTAGAAAATTTTTGATGAGGTGCTTGTTTTGTCAGAAGACGAGTATATGAAAAAAGTCGAAA
This sequence comes from Pseudolycoriella hygida, assembly GCA_029228625.1. NCBI lineage: Eukaryota > Metazoa > Arthropoda > Insecta > Diptera > Sciaridae > Pseudolycoriella > Pseudolycoriella hygida. The sequence goes on from CM055406.1 coordinate 123,342,398, forward strand.
ATTATATAGTTTTTGCTATACTGTTTTCATGCACCGTCTTTCGACAAAACAAACACCTCATTAAATTAAATTCATAAATTTACCTAAATCAGTTGACTTCATTGAAAAGTTCAAAAAACTGGAGCTAACTTCACGTTAGATATTACAAAACAAAAGACTGTCACGGCCCTAGTCACCCCCCCGATCTGAACCAATGATCGAAATTAGAGGCTATTGATGCATTAATTGGGTCTAGCAACATGGATAGGAACATCACTGTCGTACTTGAGAACAATTCGTTTTATTCAAATTCATGTCGGACAAAGAAGCAAAGTGCATGTTCGAACAATTTCAACAATTAAAATAATAAAGTATCAATGATTCACAGTTGTTAAGTGCTAATCAAAAAGTAAACATATTTATCTACACCAAGACAAATACGTTTAAATGATAGTCCTTCGATATACATTCTTTTTGTATTGAACGGAAATGGAGCTTCACATTCTGCTCTGTTGACTTATAACATCGTATTATAAGTCAACAGAGCAGAATGTGAAGCTCCATTTCCGTTCTTTTCTTGGATAATTGTTTTCAAAGCGGAAAGTAGTACCCTGAGTATGTAATTTTCTAATATTCAAACTTGTAGGTTTCTGTGAACTTTCTTAAAATGTATGTATACGGTCGTGTGCTTATCAAGTTTCAGCTGTTTTGAAGGTCTGCCATAGAAAAAATACATTGAAAAAAGAGATAATGTCGATAATGTTGAAAACAGCATAACAAGTAAATGTAAAATCACGTGTTTGTATGTACAATGAATGCACATTATTTGCAAAAAATACGTGCAAATAAATAATCCAAACGGTTGATATAGTTGACTTTTCTGCAGTTACTGTAGCGGCTTTGCGCTGCATACAGCAGAGGTAAACAAAAAGGTTTGTGTGCTAATTTAGAGGTGTCGTTACTGTGTTCAAAAGATGAAAATAAACACGACACGGGTGCGTGTGTAAATCGCTTTCGCGTTGGGAGAAAATAAATATATTTGGATATTGACGTTCACAGGAAAATGTGAATGAACTTTGCGTCAATTAAATTACCTGGAATGCTTCGTCGGATATTACGTTCAATTTATTTCCACGTAAGTTTAGGTATTTTAGTTGGTCTAAGTTCATGAAAGCTCGTCGTTCCAAATGCTCGATTCGATTATCGTCCAGTTCCAAGCGTTCAAGGGCCTGTGTAAGAAATGAATTTGTTAATTGATGGAACGATGATATCGGGGAAGTAGATCCCATCTTTGTTCTCTTATGTTCAAACAAATAACAATCGAAAGCTCGTACTTGACCAGCAGACAATGTAAGAAACATGGGGAACACAGAAATTATCATTTTTTTCATCCGATTTCTAGACGTTTCTCAGACTACTTTTTTCTCTTTCACACCTTCTTCTAATCCACTTGACTTGCATAAAAAGATTTAAAAAAAACTTTATAAAACTTCAAACGGCTAAAGTCAAGAGAGAGAGAGCCTATGGAAGCAGTAGAGTAGTCGAAGAATACTACGGTTGTGAAAACGTATAACTGTAACGTATGGTTCTTGATACTGCTAAATTAATGTATGAAGACATAACATGCAGTCCCAAATTGTTGTTACTGACAAGCAAATGATGATTTTCTTTGAACGTGTATTGTGTTGAAATGAAGGCTGTAGATGTTGAGGGAGTGCTAGTGGACATTTTTTTTGAAAGAAAAATGTTTTGTTCACAGAGATTTCCAAAGATTTTCTGATGAGCTCCAAGGATTATCTGAGGAGTTACAAGGACTTTCTGAGGATTTTAAAGGACTTTTTGAGGATTTTCAAAGATTTTAGCGCATTTTCTCTAGAATAAGGATTGTCTGAGGATTTTCAAAGATTTCTACTTTGGAGTTCTAACGATTTTCTGAGGATTTGCTGAGGATCTTCAAGGATCTTTTCTGAAGATTTCCGGTGACTTTAAATGATTTCAGAAGATTTTAACCGGATTTTCTCAAAGGATTCGCTGAGAATTTTCTAGAACTTACACTGAGCAGTTCTAATGATTTTCTGAAGATTTACAAGGATTTGCTGAGGATCGGAGAATTTCCAAGTACTTTCTGAAAAATGTTAAGAATTTCAGTATTTACCACGACTTTCAATGATTTCAGAGGATTTTTAAGGATTTCCACCGAGATTTTCTGAAGATTTACAAGGATTTGCTCAGGGTCATCAATGATTTTATCTGAGAAATTCCAAGAACTTTCTGAGAAGTTTTCAGCGGATTTTCTTTGAATTTTCTCTCAAATCATTTTGTGAGGACTTAGAAGGATTTGCTGAGGATTTTCAAGGTATTTTTCTGAGGATTTCCAGTGACCTTAAAGGATTACAGGGAATTTCCACCGGATGTTCTCTCTAACAAAGATTTCCGATGAGTAGTTCTCATGATTTCCTGAAGATTTACAAGGATTCGTTGAAGATATTCAATGATTTTATCTGAGAATTTCAAAGCACTTTCTGGAAAATTTTAAGAATTTCAGCGGATTTTCATTGCATTTTCTCCGAGAATTTTTAAGGATTGCTACTTAGAAGTTCTAACGATTTTCTGAGGATTGGCTGAGGATCTTCAAGAATCTTCCCCGAGGACTTTCAAGGATTTCAGAGGATTTTTACAATATTTTCTCTCGAACAAAGAATCTCTGAGGATTCTCTCAAAGATTTTTATAAGGAGTTGTAATGATTTTCTGAGGATTTACAAGGATTTGCTGAAGATCTTCAAGGATTTTATGTGAGAAATTCAATGGACTTTCTTAGAAGCTTTCAGGATTTCAGCAGATTTTCTCTCAAACAATAATTCTCCAAGGATTTAGAAGGATTTCCTGAAGATCTTCTGGGGATTTCCGAGGACTTTAAAGGATTTCAGAGCATTTTCACTCGAAGAAGGGTTCTCTCTTAGGATTTTCAAGAATTTCCACTGAGTAGTTCTAATAATTTTCTAAAGATTTACAAGGATTTGCTGAGGTTTGGAAGGATTTACTTTGAATTTCTTGGATCCTCTGACAATTCGAAGGTTTTTTTTGAGCAATTTCTTTTCGATGAATTTTCTTTTAAATACAAAAAGTACAAAATCATGTTGTGCTCCTCGCTATCATACACACGTTTCACGTTTTCATTCTTCATGTAAATCCGGGAAGCTCTTCACCTATTTACAAGAAATGCAATTACTGTGAATAAAAATGAAAACCCTCTGGTTGAATGTTTTACAAGATGTCACTTGAGAGATGTCAAAGCACCTTCATTCATTCGTTTGCATACCGTTGTTTCTTCACCTCGCTCTAGCGCGTCTTCTTATGTTCAATGTGTAACACATTCCCACCTTTGATGTAAAATAATAATTTTTACATTTTTCTCTTTATCACCTCTAAGTCAACGAAAGTATGCTGAGAAATTTGGCGCAAATAGTTGAAACTCATCGAAATCGTCTCCAGTTTGGCATGGATATCACCCTGGAACATAGAAAACTTTCCTTAAAGCATTTGCTGCAGGTTGTAATGTGCTGATTACCTGAAACGTCCCTTTTAGAACTTGCTCTATTCGATTGTCTTGAAGTTCCAAATGTTTTAAGTTCTTTAAGAAATGGAAGGATGTGTCGCTCATCGTTTTTAATTGATTGTTGCTCAGCTCCAGTTGCTGTAACGATGTCAAATGTCTCATTGCATCAGCTGGCAGTGCCGAACCAGTTAGTCCATGCGATATTTTTAACGAGATCAATGAATGGCCAATCTATGGAGAGTTCTTGAAATCAATTCACTTCCATTACATTATCTCAGACCCACCTCGGTAAATGCGTCCGGTTCAATTTGACTCAATTGATTCTCGCTCAGATCTAGTCGTTTCAATCCTCTTACGTGCATAAATGCATGCGATTTTATGGTTTGAAGTTGTCCTCGCGTAATTTTCAGATCTTCCAATTCCAATCCGAATTCGAGAAAGTCGTCAGGAGATAAATTTTTCGTTGATAATTTGGTCACTGACAAAGACCGCAAATTTCGCATTCTGGAGTTTTGTAAAGAATAACAATGAGTCCGCGTTTTAATGGAATGGGATTTTCATTTGACCGCATGAAGTAAAGGTCCTATAAGTTTACTACGAAACACTTTATTGTAACATGGGGAAGATCGAGACGGGAGTTAGGGGGAGGCATTTATTATCGTAGATGAAGAATCAGAAAAAAAACGTCCGATCGTCCGTAAGTCTGTTTGCTTTCACTTTTTTTCTAAACGGGGTCGCACGTTTCGCTAAACTTTTTATTTCCCTCAAAGGTAGATGATTCACGTTCAAAGATGAGCTCAGATTAGGTCCAAGAAGTGTCCACAAACGGGGATTTTCGAGGGTCGGTGAAACTTTTTCGCAAGTATGTCGGCAAGGCCAGCATTTGATCTCACAAACCTGCAAAAAACTTTTAGTGGAAATCGATTCAGTGTTCGAGCACTGTGGCCCGTGGAATGGACGAAATTCTGTTTCTCAGCCATATACAGGTCGCCCGCGTTTTATGCGGTGTCAATAACAATAGAATTACAGCAGATTCTGCTGTAATTCTTGTGTTATTCACACTGCATTAAACGCGGGAGACCTGTACCTGTACAATGGAGGATGAGTATGAGTGTAAAAGTATTTTTTCGATCAAAATTTTTTTAACAAAATTTTTTTAAGAAAATGTTTTTACCAAATTTTTTTTTGACCAAATTTTTGACAAAAATTTGGCGAACCAAAAATTTCTCAATCAAAACAATTTGTTATGACCAGAAATTGTTTGACCAAATTCTTTTAAACCAAAAATTTTTGTCACCATATTGTTTTCCGCGCCAGGGCCAAATTTTGTTTTAAACCAAATGTTTTTTCGACCAACATTTTTCCGGGCAAAATTTTTTTACGAAATTTACTTAACCAAAAACTTCGTAACCGTAATTTTTTATACCAAAACTTGACCAGAAATTTAGAAATTTTTACTGCTGATAAGTTAGCCCATGAGAGAACCAGCCCATGAAAAGTGAACAGACTCCTGACGTATATATGAGCAATCACCGCGCTCTCTCATGGAGTATAAGAGCATAAGTTATTCACTTACGATATGAGATTTAATTGCTCAGTGGTAATGTGATGGATTGGGGAGTGGAGTGTCCCGGGTTCGAATCCGCTGGCAGAACTTTTTTTTTTATTTGAATGAAGTCTTGCTTGTTACTTAAAAAAAAAAATCAATCGCTGGAATCGAACACGGACCCCGCCGAACGCCAATCCACAACAATCCAACTGACATAAACTTTCCATACAGCAAATTGATTACTTGAACAGTATTCAAACAATTTCTTGACTGAAATGATTTTGAAGTGAGATATGAAGGATACTTTGCTCAGGAGCTACCAGAAGGCAGCCTCTTACCCATTTCTCACTACACTCAATCGATAGCATATGGAATGAGACCTCCATGACCGAAGCGGCACATGGGTAAGAGGCTGCAATGCTGAGAACTAGCTTCTGGAATTTTGCAACCTGAAATGGAATTTGTTCGGGAGCTACCAGAAGGCAGCCTCTTACCCATTTCTCACTGTGGATTGGCGTTCGGCGGGGTCCGTGTTCGATTCCAGCGATTGAATTTTTTTTTAAGTAACAAGCAAGACTTCATTCAAATAAAAAAAAAAAAAGTTCTCCCAGCGGATTCGAACCCGGGACACTCCACTCCCCAATCCATCACATTACCACTGAGCAATTAAATCTCATATCGTAAGTGAATAATTTATGCTCTTATACTCCATGAGAGAGCGCGGTGATTGCTCATATATACGTCAGGGGTCCGTTCACTTTTCATGGCCTGGTTCTCTCATGGGCTAACTTCACAGTAGCAAATTTTTAACTTAAAATTTTTTGACCAGAAATTTTTTAACCAAAAATTATCGACCAAAATTTTCTCAGACCAAAATTTTTTTTGACCAGAAGTTTCTTATTCAAAAAATTTTTTGTG
>CM055406.1:123353298-123364881 GCA_029228625.1 Pseudolycoriella hygida
GCGAATGTCACGAAATGATCCAGAATCGATGACTTCCCCCCCCCCCCCCCCACTGTATGCTGTTTTAATCGGTGTCCCATCCAAAAACGCGTCATTACATGCAGATATACATGCAATGAGAAGTTTCCGGTGGGGGCTCTAACATACATGTAATGAATAATTTCCGTGAGGTGCACACATGCATGTAATGACAAGTTTTCGGTGGGACATCGATTAAAAAGACATCCCAAATACCGACTTTTTCAATATACGGACGGTTGATTATAGGCAACTTCGTGAGTTCAAAAAAGCAGCGAACAGATACGTACAACACACGTAGAGAGACATAGATCCTTAAAAAATTCTAAGGTTCCTCTCATTTGCGTATGTAGAAAAGTATTAACCCACGACGAAAGCACTTGCTAAAAATAAAAATAAAAATCAATAAACAGCAAAGTCTAGTCAATATATTTGAAATCATGAAATTTAAAAAAAGAAGATGAGCTTTTCATAAAGGACGTTTCTATAATCCGCAAAAGGTCGTTGCTTATAATACCATTGCCTTCCGTTCATGGAGAGCGAGAAGGATTTGACGTGACCGATATTGTAAATAAAATGTTAGACGTTGCAAATGTGTGATGAAATCTACGAATGCCACTTCGTGGTGCTGTGTATGCGTTTTAACTTTTTCGAATAATAAAACAATGACAAACATTGACTTTTCTGTTTCGAAACGAAAAAATCGCATCATTTATCTCTAATCTGAGATGGAGGAGTTTATTTAATTGATTATGTGACCCATTCAATTACGAGTTTTCCATTTCATTGACGCAACAGCTAAAGAGCAATTTATTTCGAGCACATAGGGTGTACATACCAATGTTCAGCCATCCACGTAACCATTCTTTTGGTTTCTCAAATTATTACCACACTAACATACCGGATGGCTTTCAAAGCGCAAGGCAAGTGTTCAATGACTAAAAATGCAGTTAGAATTTTAAACGTGCTATTTAATGGAATTCGTATCAGGGGCGACGAGTAATATCAGTTAACATGACGAAAATCGTAAAGGCAGCAGACACATTGAAATAAGTTGAAATGAATTCCTCTGAGTAACAAAGGCTTCTATCCATCCGAATTCAGCTTCGACGTCCAAATGGCTATCTTTTTCCACTATTTTATTTGATTAAGAACCCGCTCCGTTTGTTCTGTTAGGGGATGTAATATGTTTCGGGTTGTTTTGCCCAGGGTTCTTCTGCGTCTGCGTTGATGTGCCAAACTTTATGAACAATTACTTTTTTTCTCCAGAACTTGCCACTTTCGGATAATTACTTGTGTCCATGATCTTATTTTCAATAAAGTCACTTGTAGAATATTTTATAAATCACAGTGCTTTACTAATAGATCCGTGCGTCGGTTAAAAAATTTCGGCGGCGAGGAAACGAGTTTTTACATATTCTCGGTGGCGGCGCCGCCAACGCAAGAGAATTGAGAATCTGATATGCAACTGAAATCGTGTATTGTGTTATAGGAAATCTTTCGAGAATGATTCCCCAGAACCTGTCCTCATCAATGACTCTAATTTGCCTATTAATTTCTTCGTTTCTGGACCCATACATTTATTTGTCAATCGATGTCCAAATTTACAAATTGCTGACAAAGACAAAAAATGTATGAAGATAAATTGATCGTGCGCGGAAATGGTTGCAATCCAGTCGACCCGTCGGAATCGCAACAACCATTTGCTTATTCGTCAAAATAATTCTTTAAACCGTCAAAGCACCAGATCATGACTAATCTCCTCATTCAAATGATATTAAAAATGTCCGTGAGTGATATCAGTTTATCCCACCGTTAATGATGGAGCAGGTTCTGAAACGAAAACTTGTACGAGTATAAGTACTTACAAAGATGTGGCTGAGGGTTGACGGTCACAGGCTCATTGTAACCGCAATTAGTCCGATGATGAGGCAGATAAAATCTGTTAAAAACGAGTGGATAGGAGTATTACGATGGCCTTCATCGCCAATAAGTCAGGCGCATCTATTCGTTGTGTTAATACATCGTACATAAAAAATACACGACTGCATTTACGCTTGTCAGGTCAGAGAGACGTTCAAGTCCTAGTACTTTTCGCCGATCATCATATTTTAATTCATATGCGACGTTCCTCTAAACTGATCGTCTTAACGCGTACATAACAAATTTTCTTTGAATAGATTCAATACTGTCGCTAAGCGTAGTGGATTAGGGGCTCCAGACCACCGATGCGTATTCGATCTGACGTGAGCGTTATAGATTCTCGTCAAGCATTTCAGATCCACAAATTCAGCGCAAACCCTTTTTAAGAAGCTTATGTACAAAAGGCCAAAAACTACTTAAACGGCCCTAGCTCGGCGGCCCTTGGGCCGACAGTGCCCAAATTGAATCCCAAAAAAGGTTCTTTAACTACTTTTTAGGGCAAAAAGTTTTTGAAAATCAGTTGAGTTTTGCTCGAGTTATCGCAGTGACCACACAAATATTTTTTTTATTGCTGATTTGTCATATAAGGACCATGATCGATTCTCCCGCCTACTCCCGGGCCGAAATTGGGTTGGGTACAAACGTCGTGGTAAACGCATAAGACCCTTTTCGACTAACTTCGTTCTTTGTACGGGTCTAAACAGGATAATCTTGTAGTGTGCGATCTTATGGCAGACTATATAAGTTCATAGAAAATTTGAAATGTTTTGCGTTCTAAAAGGGTCTAATAGTGGTGCACTTCTCCAAGATCTAACACTAAACCTCGCTGTTGAACGAAACCCACCTTCATATTTACAATTTGTCACCTTTCTTGTATAAGGGGCAAATGATGCTAGTTTCGTAAACTCCTCTGCATTACATATACACCTAATGAGCTCGCTCGTCTCCATACTAAGAGATGCCGCCGTTCTTAAAAAGTTCTACAGGTAAAGTAAGTCCCCTATAACTTCGTTGGGCTTCAGTGGTCGTTTCGGGTTTATCAACATTCACCAGCTTCTTCAGAATATTTAGCACAGCAATTTTGTATGATCGACGTTGCAAATTTCATGGGAACTTCGCACATCTATAGTGTAACTCTATGCTAAATTTTGCTGTAACAACATCCTCGCTTATGATCTCACCTTGTCTGTTTGGTCAGTTTGTTAGAGGAACATATGGTGCGTAGAATCGATGTGGCAGACATATGCAAGGGACCCGTACGTATCAGAATTGATGTGGCGAACAGAGTTGATGTTACGAAAATACTCGAACATATCTAAGTTAATATTGCCTTAAACCTTAAGTATGCGCATGTGCAATTACGTCCACATTAAATTGTATCGGAAATTGGCAAAAAAGTAATATTGAAAAACCCGAAGCAACGCCAACGGTGTAGTAGTTATTTTCATGACAAGGGGAGAAAATAGAAAATTGCTTAACAAGGTTGTCTGTGGCCAAAGCAGAGAAAATTGCAATGAGAGTAAAGTTTGTGGCCAAAGCGTAGCGATGTCCGCAATTCACTCGAGTTGCAACTTTTTCTGCGAGGGCCACAAACTTTACTCAAGTTGCAATTTTCTCTGCGAGGGCCACAGATTTCAATCGAGTTAAGAATTTTCTATTTTTAACCGAGTTTTGAATTAAACTTTTCACATTTGTTAGGCGAAAATTCATATTTTCTCCCGAAAAAGATTCACACTTTTTATCACTATTACAATTATTGTAGATAACTTAACACACTTAAGCATACAAAAGACGAATTTCACAGAAAACGTAGAAAGTAACTCAAAAACACATTCGACTGTATTGTTTTTCCAAACTCTTATATCTCGAGAAATATTTGCCAGATGAGCCAATGAATTACTTTAGAGTAATCCTGTGATCCTAAACTATGTGCTGGCATTTTGCTTAGCTCGTATCCGTCGAGTCGAAAATTAATTATTTTTTGTTTACTTTCTTCATCGCAAAAAAAATTCATAAGAACCGATCGGCCATGATACTTTATGTTAAGTATTTATTTTCTCACCTCCTTTTATTTTCTCACCTCAAATGAGGTGCGAAAATTTACTTTTCATCCCGCTACAAACTACCCATGCAAAATTCAATTTTCGCACCTCATTTGAGGTGAGAAAGTATCAATTTTCGCCTAACAAATGTGAAAAAAGACCTTTTCAAATCTACACAAACGTCCAAAATTAAAAAACAAAAAGTTTAAAAAAAATCTTCAAAATTTCAGAAAAAAATTTAGAAAATACTGAAATATTTCCAAAAAATTCAAAAAACATTTTTGGGCTTGGGTCGATCTTTGGACTTACCTAGAGCCCTAAGGGGAGGCCCGACTTGCACCGACGAAAAGATACTCTGAATTTTCTTTACAACACTGCACAAAAACCTCATTATTAGGAATCTTCATGAAAAACCAACAAATATCGTGTGGAGTTGCGTAGCTTGAGTTAGGCCCACAGGCTTCAGCCTAAGCCCCTCAACAGATTTTGACTAATTTTTTTTTGTGGCTTCCTGAGGTTTTTCCTTTTACTTTAAAAACTTGAAAAGCAATTTTGTGTCACCGAGCTTCAAAATACCTAGTTTTAAGCCATTTTTTCGAACGTTACTTTGAAAATTGTGCAACTTTTCATAATTTTTGTTTCAGCGGCCAATTCATGAATACAAGTTATACATAGTTTGCAGAAGTTCACATGAGAATCGAAAATGGCTTGTAGTGATAACCTTTTCACATCTAGCTACGTGTGTGTCTGTAAATCAAAAACAGTAAACTACATGAGATGAGTTTTTAGACTTGTGCGAAGTAAACGGAGCACATGTGTTTGTCACGACGTTTGTACCCAATCGAATTTCGACCTGGGAGTTGATGGGTTTTTCGTTTTGGGGTCCACATAAGACAAATATGCAAAAAAAAAATTATATAAGAAAATATACGAGCAGTGTTTCTCCTCAAAAATGATTAATCAAGTAATATAAGATGAAATTATAAATGGCTAGCCTTAGGAAATAGAGAAGTAGCACCAATGATAACGAGGTGGATCACTAGTATGTTCAGAAACAGGGCAATTAAGGCAACAGTATGTGGCTACAAGGCAAGTTTCTGGGTATCTAGAGGCTGCCCTCAGGAGGGAATACTATCTCCGCTGCTATGGTGTATGGTAGTAGACTCCCTTATTAGGGGACGAAGAAATGACGAAGAAATTTTCGTTCAAGGGTACACTGGGTGATAAAATGAGGTACTCGCAATAGTGTCGAGACAACGGCCTCAGAGTTAACCCGGAAAAGACTCACATAGTTCTCTTTAGTAGGACAACGTCGGGTCATGAAAGGGTAAGGAAATTGAGGCTATTTTGTTTTGGGGAAGTTCAACCACTTTGAATAGTAACTCATGATTGAGTTGAACTGGATCGAGCATGTCAAGGACAAGGCACAGAAGTCTCTTGTAGCTTTCTGGATATGAAGGAGCTCGTTTGGAAGGTACTGGGACCTGACGTCCAAGGCTATACTGCTGAGACCTATGATGAGTCACGGCTGCGTTGTATGGTAGCCGAGGCTCGACATTAGAATTGCGAGGAAAGAGATGAACGAGATTCAAAGACTGATATGCATTTGTGATACCGAAGCTATGAAATTGACAACTACAGCGGCTATGGAGACGTTAATTAATCTGCCACCGGTCCATGTGGCATTGAAGTCGGAGGCTTTCGCCACAGCGGATAGGCTGTCTCAGAACGATCTCTGGACTCCAAATTTCATTTCGGCCCATGGGAAAATCAAGAACGCTATCATTAACGATATCATACCTATCAGATAAAGGAATTGTGAGCTTTACTGACGGCTCTAAAACTTCAGAAGGCACGGGAGCCGAAGCATTTTCTCTGGAATCGTTGGCAGAGAGATGGTTACCACATAGGTGGGTACGCCGACTTCTTTCTGGCTGAAATTTTCGCGGCACTAATTTATTTATTTATTTATTTAGCGTATGGTAACAATCTTTGTAGTTAATATGTGGATTGTCGGAATAGTTCTTTATAGAATCTTTGTAGTTCTTATATTACATATCATTTCTTAATATCTAACACTGATTTTCTACATTAACACAGTTCGTTATTACATCAGATGCAATCTGCCAACTAGTTCGGCAACCGAGTATTCGATGACACTTTTCGTCTTTTTCATACATCGTGAGGACCATTATTGGCTGTCATCTGTTCACTGTATCTTTTCATGTTCACAATCACAGTTTTTTCCAGAGTCATCTGTGTATTGATTACTTGACAGGTTCCATTGGTGGAGAGGTCGACCAAGCACGCTGATGCTTCTATTAATTGACAGGTGGCACCACCTCAGAGGTTTTTTTTCCATATGTGGGTGACGTCACATATTTCTTGTGTAACTAATTTTCGTTTCGGGGGATCGAACACCAAAACTACCCAACTTTTGAAGCTTGGGTTAACTTAGTGACGTTCCTTATCATCAGTTTATTACAGAAAAAACCCATACATCCTAGGTTTTCTGCGTGGAAAGCAAGCACGTTCACCACTTTCTAACCTGCTAACCCGTCGCGGCACTGATGAGAGTGCAGGAGGCGATCCCAGCAGAGGCAAGTGGGGCAAATATTACAGTATGTTCTGACAGTGATGCGATGGTTCAAGCGCTCATCTCGCCTGTCGTGACATCCAAGCTAGTGAAAGTGCAGAAGGGAACACTGAACCGGATGGGACTGAGCAATCAGGTCACGCTGGTTTGGGTTCCTGGACACTCTGGCGTGGAGGGAAACGAGAAGGCGGATGAGCTGGCGAGGAAGGGCTCGGCAACAACAAGTTACTGGCCGGAACCTTTTATACCCATCCCGCACTCGGAATGCGTGTAAGCAATGAAGAATTGGGTGAGGTCGGAATTCGCTGACTATTGGAGCGCCTATAAAGGAGGAATGCACATGAAGCGTTTCTTCCCGGTGCCCGAAGAAAGGTGGGCAAGAGAACTGCTAAAGTTGGACAGGAGGCGCATCAAGAGGATGGTGGATGCGATTACCGGGCACCGCGGATTGAACAGGCACTTGGCAAAAATGGGAATCTCTAACGATCCCAACTGTACCTGCGGCCTAAGTGAGTAACGGGCGTTCACGTTATATGCGAGTGCCCGAAGTTCTCCTCGTCCATAGGACTCTAGGAAATCATGTGGTCCAACCTGCAACAGTATCCAAGATGAGACCTGCCGCTCTAGACAGGTTCCTTGTCGGGTTTTGGAGGTTTGTAAGATTTACACGATGAACAGTTTACAAATCAAAGGATCATCAGATCTGTGTTTCAAGAACCAGGAATGGTCCGACCCAAACCGATAAATCTAAATCTAACGGCTGACAATGACATTTGTCGTTCTCGGTCATTCTCCTATATTTGTTTTCTCTTTTTCGCTAATGCAATAAGGCATCATATTGCCAATTAAGGGAAAATCTCGGCAAGCCTCAATTTTTGACAACAAAATACTATTATTTATTCATAGCCTTAAATTTAAAATGATGCGCGTACAGTATGGACGTATTCACTGATATTTGTGTATAAAATTCTTTGTTTTTTTTTCGATTTTTTTGTGACATAGTTCGGAAAGGTGTCTCAATATTACAATGCATCTCTATCAGGATTTTATCAGTTTTATTCAGTTATTCTTTGAAACATGTCGAGATTCGTACGGGTCCGCGAACCATGTTTTTGTTCATGGCCCCTCGGTAGTAAGAGGCCGTGACGCAAGTCCTACACCCCAAAAAATTCACAAGAGATTTTTTCGTAAACTAAGGAACATATATACAGGAACTTTTTGACTTCCCCCCCCCCGAGCGACGTACCCCCCGGAAAATATTTTTCCCGGATTCTACGGAAAATTTTAGGCCGAAGTGTCTTTTTACACATTAAAATCGGTTCAGCCAATCCGGAGATATGAATTAAACAATATTGCTATTTTGTATGGAAACGGACCCGGATCGAATATTTTTAAATAGTCAATTTGGTAAACCGAAAGGCCATATTTTCCGAAAACCCTGAAACACGTGTTCGCTTAAATTTAATTCTCTATGTATTCAGCTATGTATACGTGGTGAAAACGATTTTTGAAACGAAAGCAACAAGTGTGTGTGTGTGGTGAAAACGATTTTTGACACGAAATCTAGAACAGTCCGAGCTCTAGTTGCTATTTTGTATGGAAACGGGCCCAAATCGAATATTTTTAACTAGTCAATTTGGTAAACCTTTCTTTGTTTGTTTGTTTGTTTGTGGCAATTTTTGGCAGGATAACCCAGATCTCCAGAACTATGAGAGTTAGAAAGTTCCTTCCAAAAGCGAAGTTGTAGAGAATCAAATTTTAGCGAACACGTGCTTCTGGGTTTTAGGGAAATATGGTCCAATCCTGGTATATGGACACTTCCATAAATGGGAGGATGACCCTGATCTCCAGAACTATGGGAGTTGGAAAGTTGGTTCCAAAGACGAAGTTGTAGAGAATTAAATTTTAGCGAACAGGATTTTGGGAAATATGGCCTAATCCCTGGGATGCCCAACGTACGGAAAAGAACTGCCTGTACCCTTGAGCAGGTATATGACCGTATTTATCACAGAAATTAATGGAATTTTAGAATGCTGCAGAGCAATTCGTGAACACCGTACTGGAAGCTCTCTGCCCATCAATATTTACACAGATAGCCAAGGAGCAATAAGAACACTAAGTGGCTACAAGTTTTCGTCTTCAATAACTCTTGAATGTCGAGATTCTCTGCAAAAACTGTCAGAAGCAAACCGAGTAACACTGACTTGGGTCCCGGATCACACTAATATTGAGGGAAACGTAAAGGCAGACGAGCTAGCACGACTAGCTTCCGAAAATCGCTTCATTGGCCCAAAACCAGCTATGGCCGTCTCCTACTCAACACTTCAACGAATTATTTTGGACTGGAAAGCTCAAAGATTCAAACAGCACTGGAATTCTCTAAGTATGGCAAGGCAAGCAAGAAATTCTATAAAAATAAACCAGGCTTCCGAACATTTGGAAAAGCGGTTCGGGTTACCCCTTTAGTCAAAACTTGACACTTCTGAATACGGTTTTTCGATGTACACAGTATGCGTATCGAATTGTGTGAGTACGTGCACAGCACATACGCAGTAAGTTCACAGAAAGGTGTGTACTCTCGTCTGCGTACTTAATGCGTGTACTTTGTACACGTTATAAATACAGCAACAAAGACAATTGTAGGAAATGTGAGCATTTTCTGTACACATGCATTCAACAAGAGTAGATAATTTCTGAGCAGTATAATCCACTGGGTACGGTTCATGGTTTTTGAAAATTAAAAAAACGGTTCGGGTTCAGGGTTTTCGCAAATCAAAAAAACGGTTCGGGTTCGGGTTCAGGGTTTTCAAAAATAAAAAAAGCAGTTCGGGTTCGGGTTCAAAATAATAACTAAAGTTCAGGTTCGGCTCCGCAATAAAAACAAGGTTTTGGACTCAATTCAAAACTTTAATTTTAAAATGTCCCTTAAGCTAAGTTGTGTTTTTCGTATTAAAGTAGTAGTATTAAACAAAAATATTACAAAGAAGATGTAAACGAAAGAGAATTAAAGGAAAATCATCCATCAAGAAATTTTCTGTTTAAACAAACTATTAGTTGTTTCTCTAAAATTCCTTTTGTTCGCCCTCTACGTTTAGTAAATACGAAGTCAAGGGTTGAAAACGCCCTTTCTACTGTTACAATTTCGGTTGCAGTAGCTACTGTGATTTCCAGTATGTGAGAATTGTTTCACCCGGGCCGAATTTGACTCTTGGAGTCCCATCAAACTGCTTTATAAATTGTCGAATTCTATCTACAAAATGACAAAAAATCTATTATCTATATTATAAAATCCGTCACCATATAAAATACAAAGAAAAAATTATCCATATGACATTTTGTTTCACTCAGATTTTTAGTATATCTGGGGAACCCAGCCGCCATAATATGTCTCTGTGTCAGGGTTTTCGCCATTGAAAAAAACGGTTCGGGTTCGGGTTCAGGCTTTTCGCAAATGAAAAAAACGGTTCGGGTTCGGGTTCAGGGTTTTCAAAAATAAAAACGGTTCCGTTTTGGGTTCGGTTCTTTCTGTCAAATTATCTGCGGTTCAGGGGTTCGGTTCGGAAGCCTGAAATAAACAACAAAAACAATCTGAAAAAATTAACAGGTATCCTAACAGGACATAGTCCTCTCAAGAAACATCTCCTCACAATAGGTGTGTCAAACGGCCCTAGTTGCGATATATGTGGTGATATAGAGACCACGGAACACTTCCTTTGTCAATGTCCGGCTTATATAGGACCTAGAGCGTTACATCTGGGCTCGTACACTATAAACTATATTTCTGTCTGGAGCATCGCTATAGCAAATATCCTCAAATTCATCAACAAGTGTAAAAGAATTTAATTAACTGTGGGGATGCACACATTATTTCGTTGGTGGGTCTGGCATTTGTGACGCTAATTTTTAAAAACACAACGTAACTTCGTTTTAATTTTTGTGCGTATCGAAGCTGAATGCGTCACCTTCCGTCGATTTCAGAACTTTTGTAATTGGAAGAAAATTGTTTTAATTTAGATGCTCAATGCGTCACCCTTTTCTGATTTCACAACTTTTGCAAGCAGAAATGAAGGCTTGCGTCACACCTCCTCTGTAAGAGGTTTTTCGGCGGATTTGATTATCACAACAAAAACCCTTTTAAAAGGGAAATGTGACGCAAGTCGTTGTCCCTTCTTCCAAAACAACTGATATCAATTTGGGTGACGCTGAACGCTTCGAAACGCAAAAAAACTTTCAAAATATTTTCACATTTGATTAAAAAAATGCGTCACAAATGCCGGACCCCCAGCGTTATAGTTTTTCTGTTCTTTCAGCTTTAACACTGCAAAAATTTGACTTTATGGGATGTATGGCGTATTTTTGTACAGGAAATCAAATTTTTGCGTATGAAAGCTGAAAGCGTAGAAAAAGTATAACGCTGGGGGTCCGGCATTTGTGACGCATTTTTTTAATCAAATGTGAAAATATTTTGAAAGTTTTTTTGCGTTTCGAAGCGTTCAGCATCACCCAAATTGATATCAGTTGTTTTGGAAGAAGGGACAACGACTTGCGTCACATTTCCCTTTTAAAAGGGTTTTTGTTGTGATATCAGTTGTTTTGGAAGAAGGGACAACGACTTGCGTCACATTTCCCTTTTAAAAGGGTTTTTGTTGTGATATCAGTACCTTTGGAAGAAATTGAAACCGATCAAAAATATCAAAAAAGCCTGATGGAAGTTGAAAAGTGCTAGAGAAATCCACAAAAATCCTTAAGAATCCCTTAAACCTAGGAAGCTCCATTGCATGACCTCACTCATTTCGAGAATAACCGAAAAATATCAAAAAACCTGATGGAAGTTGAAAAGTGCTAGAGAAATCCACAAAAATCCTTGAGAATCCCTTAAACCTAGAAAGCTCCATTGCATGACCTCACTCATGTCGAGAATAACCGAAAAATATCAAAAAACCTGATGGAAGTTGAAAAGTGCTAGAGAAATCCACAAAAATCCTTAAGAATCCCTTAAACCTA
>CM055406.1:123365381-123399263 GCA_029228625.1 Pseudolycoriella hygida
AGTAAGGGGGTAACCGGTTGGATGGGTAAATGGTAGTACGGGGAAAACAGTAATGAGGAGAAAATGGTAGTACGGGAGAAACGGTTGTACGGGAAACAGTAGTACGGTGGAAACGATTTTACGGGGAAAACGGTAGTGCGGGGGAAATGGTTGTGCGGGGAAATAGTAGCACGGTGATAACGTTTGTGCGGGGAAATGGTAGTAGGGGAATATGTCAGTACGGTGAAATGGAGTACGGCGAAAACAGAAGTGAGGAGAAAATTGCAGGACGGGAGAAACGGTTGTATGGGGAAATAGTAGAACGGTGATAACGTTTGTACGGGGAAATGGTAGTACGGGGGAAATGTTAGTACAGGGAAATGGTAGAACGGTGAAATGGTAGTACGGGGAAAACAGTAGTGAGGAGGAAATTGTAGGACGGGAGAAACGTTTGTACGGGGAAATAGTAGCACGATGATAACGTTTGTACGGGGAAACGGTAGTACGGAGAAAATTGTAGTACGGAGGAAATTGTAGTACGGGGAAAAGTGTTGTATGGTGGAAACGGTAGTAAGGGTGAAACGGTAGCACGGGGAAAACGGTAGTATAGACGTAATGATAGTATACAGCAAACGCAAAGGGTAGTTCGGCAAAACGGTTTTGCGGGAAAATGGTAGTACGGGGGAAAACCACTTATGGTAACTACTAAATTACTACTAAATCCAATTTCTTATTCATCTAAATCTAACTTTGCACACCCTTGCATACATTTTAGTATTAATGTCGCAAATATCCGACCTAGCGGACAAGAATGCTTAATGTCCGCGTAGCCCCTAGGGGCGGGGGTATTTACTAGTTTTTACTATATCGGCGGTAAGGGGTCGTCCATAAATGACGTCCTTTACTTTTTCTGACTTTTTGTCATGTTTTACTGACACCCTCCACCCTAAGTATAGGACGTCCTTTACGGATGGCACCTAATCTGAGCCACAATCCTATCGCCATCTGTGATGCATTTGGTCTGTGAATGAGTTCTCGCTGTTTTTTGCTGCTTTTAAGCGTTCATTTCAATAACAAAATGAATGAATACATTAATGAAAATATTGTCCATCGCTAGCCACTACTTTTCAGAAAGAATTCCTCATTTCTTGAAGCAAACCAATCAGACAGCCATTTTTCGATATCCTCGAAAGAAGTGAACCGATGTGCCATCAAATCGTTATTCATGCAATCGAATAAGTAGTAATCAGAAGGAGCAATGTCTGGCGAATATGGCGTGTGGGGTAGAACTTCCCAGTTCGTTCCAATTAAATAGTTCTGCACAACTTTTGCGACATGTGGACGAGCCTTGTCATGTAGAAAAATTAACTTGTCATGTCTATCGGCTCATTCTGGTCGTTTTTCGGTCAGAGCTCGCTTCAATTGTTTAATTGTTGTCGATAGCGTTCCCCATTAATTGTTTCACCAGGTTTCAGAAGCTCATAATACACCACACCTTTCATATCCCACCAGATGCACAGCATTCTCTTCGAACAGTGAATATTTCGTTTTGGTTGCGATGGACCTGGCTCACCTGGCCTTACCCAAGCTTTTAATCGTTTGGGATTTTCGTAATAGATCCACTTTTCATCACCAGTCACAATCGGTGCAAAAGTCCCTTTCTTTTATGTCTTTGAAGCAATAATTCACAAGTGGTTTTCCTTCTTTCAACGTCTCTTTCTTTCAATTCATGTGGCACCCAATGTGACATCTTTTGAATCATTCCAATTGCTTTTAGACGTTTGGAAACTGTTGTTCGATCAACTTCTAATGATTTTGCAAGATCTTCTTGCGTTCACAATTGTTAACGACAATTGTTCAACTTCAAATTTTTTTGGACCACCTGAACGCTCTTTGTCTTCAACATCAAAATCAGCACTTTTGAAGCGTCGATACCAGTGTCTGCATGTTGTTTCTGATTGAGCATGTTCACCATAAGCTTCTACAAGTAATCGATGAGCTTTAGCCGCACTCTTCCTTATTTTAAAGAAATACAATAAAACTTCCCGCAAATGAACCTTTCTTGGAACAAAATTAGACATTTTTAATGAAGGAAAAATTTATTTTCTGCTAAGAAACGTGTCATATTGTTTACTGAATTTTATTGACAGTAATCATAGCTGTAAAAAAATTTAGTTTGACTGACACTACTAGCTATAATTTTATCTGACGCCATCTAAAAAATAAAGCGAGAACTCATTCACAGACCAAATATAGTAGGAGCGAAATCATACACAATCAATAGTCGGTTTCATACGTTGTGGTTGAGTTTTGACAATTGGCAGTTGGGACTCAATTAATTCGCTACGTCTTGTCGTGTTTGAAATCCGCCGGTCGGCATTCCCGCCATCGCGCACTCTAAATTCAGTTCATGTCCCTAGCCAATTGGAACCACCCGGCCTATTTCGAATTGATAAGAAACGCGTGGATGGTATCACGCTGATCCCGTGGTCAAATGGTCAGCGTCTAACTTGGGACGCCACCTGTAACGATACATTCGCTCCCTCTTATGTTCAGCAGTCCACCAGGGAATGTGGCATTATAGCTGAGAATTCTGCTCGATCAAAAGAACATATTTATTCACCCGTTACTGAACAGAATTTCATTTTTGTCCCCGTTGCTGTTGAGACAATGGGGCCTTGGTGCCAAAAGGGCAGTAGTTTTCTCTATGAGCTTGGTCGTTTACTGTGTGAGAAAACAGGGGACCCCAGATCAAAGTTGTTCCTGTTTCAAAAGATTGGTCTTTGCATTCAGCGCGGAAATGCCATTTCGGTTATGGGTACCTTACCTTATGGAAAGAAGCTCGATGAACTCTACGAATTTTTGTAACAACATTTGTGTAATGTCGATGTTTGAAAAGTATTTCAAGTTGTAATAAACAGTTTTGGCAATTCAATTGATTAATTGAAAGCATAGGAGTTAGTGACTGCTCTGTTGAGTTGCTTCACGCCTCTACTACTACCTTCAAATCGGGGAAGGCAGGCTGGTGTCAAAAAATGATGTCTGGGGAATTTGAATCTAGGAGCTAGTACTTAACGGGCCTATTCTTTTCAGTTTTACATCTGGTTGCCCTCTATGTGCAATTGAACTATGAAAAAGTAGGCAGCCTGGTGTCAAAAAATGGTGTATATAACTTTTATCAGCAATACCCCAAATTACGCAAAATGTGGAGACCCTGAAACCCCTGAAACCCCTGAGTATTTTCTATGCACATGCCCAACTTATATAAACGCCAGGAGAATATTCCGACGAAATTACACTATAAAATAGCTCTGGAGCATACATCCCAAGTGCATTCTGAAGTGCCTTAATTGTACGAGAAGATACTAAGTGATCGTGCGAACAGATCCATTTGAGGCATAGGTGCTGGGGTAACAACCCCAACCACTAATTCTTATCCTTACCCTTATACTTATGGCATTGGCGAATGCTTTATAACGCACTAAATTTCAACTCGACATCACAGTGGGTAAAACGGCTATCTTAGTGTTCATAAATCTAGTACTGCTGAAACAATTTTGACATAAATTCTAAAATTTTGCTGTAATTACTCTATAGTAATGACAGATTACTGGAAAAGTAAAAAAAAATTGACATTTTGAATATTCAAGAAACCCACTCCAGTTTTGACGAATTTCTTTATATATTGAACGTCAAACAGTAAAAATTCAAAAATGTAAAAAATCATAACTTCAATTCTTAATACTTTTTTCTGCTCTTTAGCTCATGAATACACATCATTACGTACACAATCAAAGTCACAACAACGTTAGAAATAGGTGGGAAAGGCGATTTAGTACAATTTTATGGTCATTTTATTTATCATTTTTAGCGTCCAATGTATAGAGAAGTTCGCCAAAACCGGAGTGGGATTCTTGAATTTTGAAAATGTCAAATTTTTTTCATACTTTTCCAGTAATCTGTCATTACTATAGACCAATTACAGCAAAATTATAGAACTTATGTCAAAATTGTTTCAGCAGTACTAGATTTATGAACACGAAGATAGCTGTTTTCCCATCTTCATTGAAACGAACATAACGCAAGAACACAGTCTGGTCTCAGGATGAAAGTTGGTGCGTTGTGAAGCATAGTGGTATGCTTGAACTTTTTACACCATGCTGCCTACTTTGTGCGGTCGAATCATGACTAAGTACGCAGCCTGGTGTCAAATTGACTCTAACATTTCCTGACATCACTTTTTGACATCCGGCTGCCCGGTCGAAATAACACTACTCCAATCATTGCAACTTTCTGGAGGCTGCGTACTTCAGATTCAATATCCGGTAGTTTCGTGCTCTCCAAAAACCCAAAATTTTCCTTCAAACACACAAATGTATGTTGTTAGGGACTATTTTTGAGAAATATTGGGGAATTCAAAAAAAGTTCGAAAAATGTTTTGAGGAATTTTTAAAGTTTTTGAGAAAGTTTTAAGAAATCTTGAAAAACAATATGAGAACCGAAGATTTTTCAAAATAGTCCCTGCATACATAATTCTAAACATAGGGAGGTCCAAAGAGTTAAAAGTGTAAGGCAACAGTTAGTTTTAGACAAAAAGTTTCTATAGAGTCTACGAAAATAGTAAAAAAAAGCTGGCTCTAGGACCGATTATCCCCAGTCAAAATATCACCAGACGAAATATCCCCGGACAAAATGTCCCTAGACAAAATATCTCACAAAAAACGGACAAAATATCCCCAGATGTAATGTCTACTCAGAAATGGTGAATATAGGTAGGTATTACTAATTAGATATTATATTGTGTGTTTGAGTGTTGATATTTTGTCCTTTTTTTCAATGAAAAAATGGTGGTTATTATGTCCGGGTATTTTGTCTGGGGATATTTTGTCCACGGGGATATTTTGGTTGGGGATATTTTATATTTGGACATTCGGTCCTAACCCCAAAAAAACTATTAAAACTAAAGTAAAATTTGTCATCTCGACTTCTTCACATACTGCAATAACTCTTCATCCTAAATCCACAAGCCAATAGTAAGATACACTCTTTTTCGACCATTTCAAAAAGACTTATTTCTTCTGAAAAGTTTTCCTCAAATAATAATTTTTTGTCTCAAATATGCGATGCTATGCACGTTCAGAGCTCTACGAGAAGTTGGATCAGAATTTAACTTCCTAATCAAAACTCTAGGGACCATTCAAGTAGTTCGTATGCACTAGGGGGTGGGGGGAGTTCATCAAAAGCGTACGGAAGCGTGCAGAGTAGGAGAGATAGTCTAAGGAGCTCAAACGCAAAGAAAGTCATTAGAAATTCGTCCTCTAACCTTAGCTTGAGTTACAATTTCTGTCTTCGAGGTAAACTATTTACGTCCACCTGGTTTAGCGACGGCTCCAGGATCAATGATCGGGCTGGAGCTGGTATTCATTGCCCGCAAATGAATGTCAACGAAAGCTTTGCTCTAGGCTCATTCGCAACAATCTTCCAATCTGAAGCTTTCGGAATCTCGCAGTGCAGTAAACATCTTATGGAAAATAACATCTCCAATCGGGTAATATTTATCTGCTGTGATTGCTTACAAAATCTATTCGTCTACCACCCTAGAGTGCAGAGAAGCCGTTCAACTTTTAGGAATGAACAACTCAGTAACGTTAATGTGGGTTCCTGGCCATAGCGAAATCGAGGGAAACAGCAGATAGTCTGGCTAAAGCAGGGGCACGAGAGTCGGTAATAGGTCCTGAACCATGTCTGAAACACTCGCAATCGTTTTTTAAAAACCAAATAGCCCAATGGAAGCATTCAGTATTCATCAAGCACTGGAACACAATAGATCAGGCCAGACACTCAAAAAACTGCATCAGAATAAATGAGAAAAACGCAAGATACTTTCTGTCGCTAAGCAGAAGAAACGTTAAAAGAATGGCAGGTATACTCACAGGACACTGCCTTCTTAACAACCATCTCCACACCATAGGACTCAGCAATAACCCATTCTGTACAAGCTGCGGAGATATTGAAACGGCTGAGCACTTCCTTTGTAAGTGCCCAGCTTATATTACAGCCAGAGCCAAAAGCTTTGGATCGTACATCTTGCCACACAACATCATCTGGAGCTTACCGCCCAGCAGCATTTTGGACTACCTAAATCGAACAAATAGGATTTAAGTAGTCCTCCGTGGGTATGCACAACAGGCCCACTAGAGGCTTAGGTGCTGGGCTACGCCCAACCCACCACAACCCACCACAACTCAACTCAACTCATTTACGTCCACTGATAGAGTGAAGTTACTTATACTGTAAAAATTTCAGTATGCAGTACACCTACAGCACTATTTTTTCATTGTACAGTACCGAATAATGAATAAGAACATCGAAATGTATTTTATCTGCCTAGAACGATAATCTCGCATTTTTCTCCCTAGGGAAAAATTGTTTTTCTCGATATACCTTTTCTCGGCAGATGAAATAGCGTATGCACCGCTGTCCAGGATGGTTTATTTTGACGATTTGGATTCTTTCCCACGCCTTCGGCCCGGGAAATAACCTCCAAATCGTCGAAATAGAGCATCCTGCACAGCGGTGCATAATCTACTATTTGCTGTGAGAGAGCCGTGTTGGTACTTCCATCGTATGTTACTCTCAGAACTTTTAATAGAAATTGAAGATATTCCATTGTGTTGTAGCTGGTTGTAACGTAGAAACAAATTGAACTAACAATTTGCTAATTACTGAAATGCGTAATTTTGTAGTGTAGCACGAAAAGCGTCCACTCCCGCTTCACGAACTTAGACTTCTAGTGTGATATGGGAATGGATACACAAATTTCCCGGTCGTCAGTGGAAGATAAAAATTCACAAAATTTACAAAAATTTAAATTTCGTGCGTACTTTGGGGAGGGGGGGGGTGGGGGCGTGTTAAAAGCATACGTCTGGGGTGGTGGGGGCCAAAAAACGATTTTTTGAGTGTACGCTATACTATACTCTACACTCTTGTTGTAATTTCGTGTTTTTCCCCTTTGGTGAACAAATTGCTATTTGACAATGTTTATGTGAACACAGTTTTGGTATTGAGAATACAGAAGAATTAGCAACGTTATCGATTATATGAAATTAAGTACAACAAACACAAGTTTTTTTGTGTCTCATAATACCACCGGACAGAATGTTTTACGACACAAGTTCACATTACATACGAACTTAATACTTTGGGTGATAATATTAGCGTTTTAGTGAGACATCTTCAAAGTCCTCTATAAGTAGCTTTACCAACGGAATGCTCTTTGCGATATGCACTTTCTTTACACTGAACGAGAAACTATCTGGGCCATTCCACGAAAACTCCGTTCCAACGCTCGAAATGTTCAGTAGTTACGAAAAGATATTCATAGAAAATGGTGCATCAGAAGGATTGATCCTTCAACTAGAGGTTAGTTATTTTTCTATGACTATCATTTTGTAACTACTGAGAATTTCATGCGTTGGA
This sequence comes from Pseudolycoriella hygida, assembly GCA_029228625.1. NCBI lineage: Eukaryota > Metazoa > Arthropoda > Insecta > Diptera > Sciaridae > Pseudolycoriella > Pseudolycoriella hygida. Next base: position 123,372,840 of record CM055406.1, read on the forward strand.
ACGAAATGGTCCGTGGAATTTCCCATCTTCGAGCTTAACACAAGAGATTCACACTATAAAGTTTCGATGTAAAAAGACGAGTGTTTTAATGCAATATTTAAATTAAATTAATTAAGAGAAGATTTTCAAATGACCTCGTTACATACCATTGGTAAAACAAAACGATAACTGAACTAATTTTTTTCTGTTCTAGTTTAAGTGAAACAAATGAAAGTTTTCGTATAATTGTAACATCCAATAAGTGAACATCGAGTCTTAATTTGAATAACAAAATAGCAACGAACCATTTTTTTGCTTCTGTTTTTCTTTCGCTTTGTTGATATAATCCAATTAACGAATGGAAAATATTCCAGAAAAGGAAGTAGTTAGACAACACGAAATTCCGATGGTCGAGCCTTTTAATGATCGTCACTCACATCAATCTTTTCCAAATATTACGTTTACTAAGAAAACCCTTTTTCACCACATTCAAATTATTAATTTGCTTGGTATATCGATTCACATTTAAAATTTTCTTTAACACTACCACCACTTCACCCACCTACACCACACAACGTCCGACGAAGATATGAAAATTTTGTTTTTTTTTTATTTTTATGTTAAAGCAAGGGAAAACCGATGGAATTCTAACTTATTGGATTATAATTTAGGAACGTTTGTACACTGCGCTTCGATTCCGATCTTCGTTCAGTAAACATTGAATGGAAAAAAGAAAATAGTTCATTTAACTGTTGAGTTTAATTTAATGGGACACCGTGAACTCAAAATTTTAGAATGAAAAATTCATTCGTCAAATGCATCTAATCTTCTATTCAGTTATAAATTTGTTGTTTTTTTTTCTATTGTCGTGGGTGCAGAAAAAAAATTTAATGAATGAATCAATTAATTGATGAACTAACACGTAGTTTTCTAGTATGTGCTTCCACATTACCATGTCGCGATAATCCGTCTCTTTTATGTACTTTAAGAAAACATGTTGTTTTGAGAGACAAATTAAACTCTTGCTGGAATTTTTTTATTTGAAAATTTTTATTGCTGTCTTACAACTACCTATGGGATTCACTTTCATCTAATTTATTTTGTTGTTCACCAAGTACTCACATTGGATAAGAACATTGGCGAGAGTGTGACGCAACTTTCGGTCAAAGTTAAGGTTAGGCGGCACTCAAATTATACGCATGTTACATACTAAAGGGGGACGAGGACGAAGAAAGACAGGTTGTCAAAAATGTAAACGGTTTGCATGGCTTCAGTAGCGTTTTCTATAAAAAACATAACCAAAGACCCGTACGTATCAGAATAGATGTGGCAAAGAGACTCGAACGTATCTAAACATACAAATAAGCAAACAATCCAACGTTTTCTGTTCTTTTATAACTGTAAGAATTTCAAAGATACATACAAATTACCCAAGGTAATGTCAAAGGCCCTACCGAAGTACGTCTCAGACCATTCAAATCTAGAAATGGTTATATCTAAGGATTGGGTCATTTTCCCCTAAAACCCTGAAACACGTGTTCTCTAAAATTTGGTTTTGCCTTTGGGAGCAACCTTCTACCTCTTATAGTTCTAGAGATATGGGTCATCCCTCCCAATTCTAGAACTGGTCATATCCCAAGATTGGGGCAATCCTACCCAAAACCTTGAGAAACATGTTCTCTAAAACTTTATTCTCTGCAACTTTGCCTTTGGAAACAACTTTCTACCTCTTATAGTTCTAGAGATATGGATCATCCCTCCCAATTCTAGAAGTGGCCATATCCCAAGATTAAGGCATTTTGACCCAAAACCCTGAGCCATGTGTTCTCTAAAACTTTATTTTCTACAACTTTGCTTTTGGAAGCAACTTTCTACCTCTTAAAGTTCCAGAGATATGGACCATCACTCCCAATCCTAGAAGTGGTCATATTCTAGGATTGGGGCATTTTTACCCAAAACCCTGAAACACGAGTTCTCTAAAATTTTATTCTCTACAGCTGTGCCTTTGGAGGCAACCTTCTACCTCTTATAGTTCTAGAGATATAGGTCATCCCTCCCAATTCTAGAAGTGGTCATATCCCAGAATTGTCGCATTTTTACCCAATCCTGAAACACGTGTTCGCTTAAATATAATTCTCTACAACTCCGCCTTTGGAACCAACTTTCTAACTCTCATAGTTCTAGAGATATGGGTCATCCTGCCTAATTCTAGAAGTTTTAATATACCAGAATTCTGCCATATTTCCCCAAAATCCTGAAACACTTGTTAATTCTCTACAACTTTGCCTTTGACAGTAAATCTCCATATTGCATAGTTAAGGAAATTAGACGAAAAGCTGTTTTCGTATATGGCCAAGAAACTCAATTTCGTCCATTCCATTGGTCCCAGTGCCCAGACCCCTGACACGATTCCCACAAAATTCCCAGGTTTGTGAGATCAAATGCTTTCATTTGACACCAAAATGAGGAATTTCCGTGCTATACTTGCTGAGATATTTGCGAAAAAGTTTCATCGACCCATGAAAATTTCATGTTCGGCCTCCACTTCTTCGACCATATCTCCGGAACTGCTTGGCCGATTTGGCTCATCTTCAAACTAGAATCATGGGAGGCATGTACCTTTCAGGGAAAAAAAGCTTAGGCTGATTGGTTGAACCGTTTGGAGAAAAAAAGTGGAGACGGACAGACAGGCAGACCGACATTTTTTTTTATTGCTGATTCGTCATCTCTAGACGATGTTAGACGTTTCCCCCCCTCCCCCCCCTCCCACCTCGATCTACTCCATGTTACAATAGAATTGTTTGTAGTAAACGTATAGGACCTTTGTACTTCGTACGGGTCCAAAAATAGCCTTAACTCTTAAGTAGAGTTGCGCGCCACCGCGCGCCGCGCCAAACGCCAGCCGAAAAAGTGCACTACCGCTGCCGGAATTTTTCGACTGGCGTACAACTCTACTCTTAAGTGTATGTTTACTTACAAAGTAAAGTCACGACAACATAAACAAACTAACTAAACAAAACCACGAAAAGTGTTGCGGACGCACTAAAAATTTCGACTAACATCGCTATAATTATTGAGATGTGAGAATGCGAAAAACTGCGCTTGTCAACTCTTTACTCTCTTTTTTGTTGTTGTCACTTTTGACAACAAAGCCGGGGGGTCTGCCCAACAACACAAGGAAAACTTAGAGAATGGTTTTTGAGAGAGAAAGTGAATTAGAGTCCACTCTTGTGTTGTTGGGCAGAAGTTATCTGCCATACAACGCATAAAAAACTTAGCGACGAGAATTTGTGAGAGAAAATTTATGAAAATCTCTCATCTGATAACGTCGCTAAGTTTTTTATGCGTTGTAGGGGAGTAATGTTTGCTTCACATTAAAAACTATACTGGCTAATTCCATCGGTACCGTCACCTGGGTAACGAATGTCATCTATTTCACTCTTTCAATGTGATTTATATAAACATGAGATGGAATTAGCCACTTCAAAAAAAAATTAAATAAACTTCGAACAGTTTTACCATTTTAGTTTGATACGTCACTTCATGTTCTTCGAAATGTAAAACAAGCATCCAAACCAGATTTTGTAAACAAAGAAGGACAGATCTGCCCCACAACGCACAAAAAATAAAGCGACGTTATCAGATGAGAGATTTTTATATGCTTTCTCTCTAAAATTCTCGTCACTAAGTTTTTTATGCGTTGTACGGCAGAGATGAGAGAATGCAATTTTTCGCATAAACGAAAGAGAGACTGAGAGTTTAGACGAAATTGAAATTGTAGCTGAATGCGCAAAACATGGATTAGAAATTGCAGAAAGGGCAACATTCAAAAACCCGTCCAAAAGCAACGCAACAGTGTAGAAACCGCCAAAACTTCAAAAAAGCTTTAATTTTTTAAGGAAAAAAAAAAAATTCGAATAAAAAATATTGAAAATTGTAAGTGACTTTCGAGCCTTAGCCATCGGCCCGAAAGTGCCCAGATTCAATGCCATAAAATATTTTTCGATAACATTTCAGAAGGGACATTGTCCCAGTCACTAAATTTACACGAAGTTGCGGATTATAAAGCATGTCACGCTAAAATGTCAGCGTTTGAACCATCCTCCCCCTTCTGTGTCACGCTAACTGGTCCAAGTGCCAATGTTATGAGCATATGAACAACGTTTTCTGTCGCACGAGTCCGTTCCATTCTCAGCGTGACATACTTTATGAACGGCCTCTTAGTGAAGTCACGCTCTAGGGGGAGAGATGTCTAGCGAAACGTGAAGACTCTAATAATTAAGAGTAATATTTGACCCTTTCTGGGTGACGGCGGGATTAAAAATAGCGTGACGTCATATGTGCACGGTCCCTTAGCGGTTTAAAATTTTCTGCCTGATGATATCCTACTTTATAGCAGATTTTCAGAGATATACGTCAAGTTTAACTAGAATTTTTTCCGATATTTTCACATTCCCATTGGTACACTGAAAGATCTTTTAGTTACCATTCGAATAAAAAAACAAGATTTTTTTCTCGATGAAACTTCAAATCACCTGACCAAAAGTAATGGCCGCCTCATTTTCCCTTTGCACAGACATTTTCAATCGATGTTTGAGAAATGCTTTCAAACGCGCGACTAGCCTGTCTTCGCTGTAATCAATTTGGTCATCTCATTAAAAAAAATGCAGTGCATCCGAGTCCCATGGACCCATTGTCTCCACTGGGATAGTTACGAACAGGAAGTTGTTGTCGCTGATAGAAAATTACTTCGTCGTTTCTCTTAAAGCTTTGTCAAATGTTTAGCTTTAAACGCCGTGGGCGAAAATTATTTTGAAAAAGGAAGGAAAATTCTTGGATTTTAACGTTAGCGATATGCTGAAAATATTTAGTTACAAGTGGTATATTATTCCCCCAGAAAGCATAAGAAAAAGTATGCAGCTGTTTTATATAAGACTGAGCTGAATAATATACTTCCTGTGTGTATATTCTACAACTTGCAATAGAATATATACAGCACATCGCTAAATCCAAGAGTTTTCAGTGTACTTTCGTAACTTAACCAGACTCTTAAAACTACCAGCAGGGGCACTGAGATGTCCAGCAGGGGCCCAAACTCTTAAGGGAATGCCCTTGCGCAACCGGATTAATGTATATAAATTGAATTGAACCAAATGTATTTATTCGTTTTGAAAAGCCCCGCCAAAACTGAAAATTGTTTAGAATATTTTTTATGCTTATGACGTTGCTCATTTTCAATGTATTTGTAGACCAGCTCATAAAATGAAAACTTGCAAAATCTAAGAATTTTGTTCCTGTAACAAAATACACGTAATTTTCTTACAATTTTCCGCTTTTTTTTGTAGTGGGGGAGGGGGGATTAAAGAATGTGACCTAATTTTGAGAGGGGATCGATCAATGTGATGAGAAGTGATTTAGGGGGAAGAGGGGGAGTCGAAAATGCCTAAATGTAAGTAAGATAGTAAGTAGCAAATAAAGCCGGCGGCATACTTGTGAGAAATATTTGACTCTTTTCACACCCTTACATAAATAATTTTCATTGATCCGAGTTATATTTGCCATATAAAAATAAGACTGCTGAGGTGTCACCCCAGCAGGTTTCGTAATAGGTTTTTAGGGTGAAAACAATAATCTCGCACCGTTGGAAATTGCTTTTTAATAATTTAATTTCACACTAATGTATTTTGAGAGATTTGCTAAAATATTACCTTTTATACAATCAACTCGAATCAAAAGAAATTTGGTTGATATTGAGATGAAAAGCTTCCTCGAGAGAACTTGTTGATGGCAATGTATTCAAAACTGCTATTGCTGGTACCACCGTTCGATTACCGCCAGTCACCGCTACCCACTTTTAAAGTGTTTTATGGCTTTTTCCTGAAATTGATTTTCGGGAATTTTTAGAACGTTTTGGGAACTAAAATTCCCTTAAGTAGGTCCTGTTTATTGGTGAGTATAAATTACTCATTAGCAGGCCCGTATCTAGGGGGGAGGGGCAGAAGGGGCAAAGCCCCCCTGGGAGCCTCTGACCCCCTTGAGATTTTGAAAACTATGAACATAATTTTTTTATTAACACACTTTCGTAAGCCAAACTCCTTTCAGAATTTCGCTTGCGGCGTATTCAAACGATACATTTACAACATCAACTGCTGATAAATATTTTCCAAGAAGCCCAACCGCTCTTGGGAGAAATTCTTTAGCAGAAAATTCTTTTTGCTCCGTTTGTTTGTCAATTTGTGATATAGAAATTTATATTCGGGGCCGTTCATAAATTACATAACGCTAAAATTGGCATTTTTTAGACCACCCCTCCCCCCTGTAACGCAAAAAGAGTTTGAACCCATTTTTGTTCTAGCCTGTGGTGATACAGATCATAGCAATCAGAAATAAACATTTAAATCCGTTGTAGTATAAATACCGATGTTTTCTTTGAATAAAATCAGATTTGTTTAAACCTCGAAAGAGGTAACATCTCTCTTTCTATATGTAGAACTTAGATTCTCCATAAGCCGTAACGCATACTGTCATTTCCTGGGAACAGAGCACAGTGGGGAAATCAGGCCGCGTACCAACTTTGCCGACCCAAACGTTAGTAATTCACATTATGCTTCCACAATAACCATAAAAATAAAAAATTGTTCCTCTAATTTCACTATGCTTGCCTTTCATTGATTAATATCAATTAGAAAAGTTTAGCGCCATCAGAACAATTCATAGTTACTATGGACAGTATTTGGGGCACTTAAAAAAACCGCACAGTTCGCTAGAATGGCAGCACCGGGAATTTACGAACGAAGATTTTGTAATTCTGGCGAGAAATGAGCCATTTTAAGGCTTGACATCCAATCAAAACGAAAGTTATTAAAAAAAAAATTTCACTCGCTTCGCTCGCGACACATATATTCTCTAACAATATAAACAATTTTCCCACCTGATGAGAGAACGTTAGTTTCAGGCTTTTCTTGAAACGTTTAAAAAATTCATATTTTCACTCCGGCTACGGGCCTGCTCATTAGTATTACTCATTACAGAGAGAGAATCATAAGCTTGTGCAACATTTTTATTTCTCTTTTATCTCTTTTTTCACGTATTCACTTGTATTTTGTGCATGTAAAACTCGGTTTTATGGTGAAACGAGTTAAAGCGAAACGTTGCACAATCTTATGATTCTCCTCCTGTACTAAAAATTTAGTCGTATAAAATGTGCTGTCAAGTCATTGGTGCCGCTTTTTGACTAAGTAGTTTTGTTCAAAGATTTTTACTTTAAAATAGCCCATTACTGTGAGTAAATTTTGAAATAAGCTACATATACTACGAATTGAATTTTGTGAACGTAACCTAGATTTCTTGTACTCCCCACACCATACTCACCTGTGTAAGTAACACAGTCACTGTGAATCGTACTAGTTAATGCAAGTGTTACAATTCCTTCATTTCGATATAAGGTGGGCAATTTAGAGATTCATTAGCCGTATTAAACATGCTTTTGAGAGGCGACTTTTTCTTTCTTTGTGAAAAGACTTTTACTATGTGAATTGGATGCTTTGAGAGGTTTCATTTTTATGCTTTTTTTTTCAAAGCAAAAATGTGTGCCATTTATATCAGATATAGAGTTCTGTGACGGCTTTACTTGATTAATTAGTCTTTTTTGTATCATAGAACCTAAAGAGAACTCAGTATTTCCATTTTTTATAATAATTTTATTCATCGTTTCAGTTGGAATTGATTTTTGATGGAATGCAATCTAAGTGCTGAGTGGACTTTATTTATTTATTTTGTATGCTTTACATCATTAAGTATTTTTGCATTTCATTCTTATTTTATTACATTACATGCATTAACATCTAGTAATTGTAGTATATTGTAGAGTTAGATATAGTTGTATGCCGGAAGGATATGTGTGTATGGGACCCAACAGATTCGGCTTGATTCGGTTGTTCTGTGATCCACAGTTTTTTTTTTGCTATCATCTCTCACGAATCCTACTAATTCAGTTAATGGCATCGATGATGCACCAGCGGTGTCGGTAGAATTTTTGTGCAACCACGTGTTTCCAGTTCATTGTTCAGTTTTTTTCTTTGTACACAAACTTGCAACTTATGAGTGACGTCATCAGTGCTAATATTGTGTACAGTTTTTTCGTTACGGGAATCGAATACCGCAACTACCCAATTTATGATGCTTGTTTGAACTTAGGGACGATAGTATAATGTACTTGTCGAAACCCCCGCCCCTAGGGGCTGCGCAGGCTTTGTCATTTTCACTTGTTGTCTATTCAGAAAGCTAGCAAATAATTTTTCGTTTTAAATAATGATGCGCCGTTATATCACTTCGTTGGTATTACCGCTAATAAAACTAAAATCGAAGTGGGCGAGAAAGGTACTATAAATCAAAATACTTTCTTTGCTGGAAAATAACTCCATCTCCCTCGTATTCCATCTCTCCCGCAGTCCACCTCCCTGTATTCCATTTCCCTCGTATTCCACGTTCACCGTATGCAACGTTCCCCGTATTCAATTTTCCCCGTATCATGGGCTCGCGGTAGCGATGCGCCCGTGACGCAAGTCCCCATACGATCAAAAAATTCAGAAAAATTTTTTTCGTAGACTTCGGAACCATATATACAGCTAAGTTTTGACTTCCCCCTTTGCGACGTACCCCCCAGAAAATATTTTTCCTAGAAAATTTTAAGGCGGAGTGTCTTTTCACTCATTAAAATCAGTTCGGTGGATCCTGTGCCTGTGCCGATGTGTCAGTACCCGAACCCACACGGCCGTCCTGCAACAGTTGTCTACCCTCAGATAACTCGTCCTCTCGTGTATCGTCATACCAATTCGTAATCGTGTCGTTATCTATTAGCGCATTCTTCTCTTCATCTTCAACCATCTTCGCTCTTTCGATCGTAATTTCACCCTTTATGATCGTGATTTCCACCTTTGCCACGAAACTCATACCTAATATCATGTCTTCTGGTAACAGTTCATCGTACACAACATGACATTCGGTGTAGTGTGCTTCATCTTCGTTAACCAAATGTAATTCGTACGAACCCAACGTTCGTATTTCCGTTCCAAACAAGATTTCCATCGTTGCTGCTTGTGATCTTACGGGCACATAATCCAATTCCAAAAATTTCGACCGCCGTAGAAACGAATTTTTCGTTCCCGTGCAAATTATGGCTTTCATCTTCACTTTGCCGTGTCTCAATTGTAACAGCCAATTTGCCAAATGCACCCCCAATTCTGTTTGCACCCTAATAACTTTTATCAAATCCTTTTCTATCTCAAAGTCGGATTTCTTCACTGGCTCCATAGCTCTTGACGATGGACAATGCTTCCCAATGTGACCAAATTCATTGCACCGAAAACACCGCGTGCCTTTTTGAGGACATTGTTCCACTTGATGAAAACCTCCGCAGTTCAAACATCGACGCGGTGGTACTTTCATGTCGTCCATTTTTTTCGTTAATTGATCCATTGTACCAGTCTTCTTTTTTTTCCGTTTCTAACCACGTGTTATCACACCGCTTCTCGAAAATTCTTTGCCACTTCTCCGTAACACTTTTCTTATACTTCTTTTCGAATCATTTGACGTAAACACTCAGTCACTTCACCATATTCAACGTTCACCGTATTCAACGTTCACAGTATTCAACGTTGCACTTGATACGTATTCTACTCTGACACTTTGCTAAAGAAACCGATGGTCGATCTCTTATACCTTGTACCAGACGTGAGCGCCGACGAAAATAAGCCGCCGACCTAGCCGCCGCCGACACATTTTGACCCAGCCAAGCCGCCGGTACTTTATAACCGGCTGAAAACGGCTGGGAGGAAAAAATGTTAGTTCCGCAACTTTAAAAAAAATAGCAAATTTTTTTAATCTTTATTCATGCGATCAAATGTCATTTTTGGCAATTTTTTTAAGTTTTGTCAACTTTTCTCTGTACAAAAAAATTAAAAAACAGTTGTAGAAGCAGATAATGAAAGCTACTAATCTCACGAAATATTTTCTCAAAATTGGCTCATAGGACTTGTGTTGAAGATTCTCAGAGTGAGTATTTGTCGGGCTATTCGGCGTATTTAATAAATTCACCAATGTTGATGGTTTAGTTTAAAGGGAAATGAAAACCTCAAAACCATTGCTACGTTCTTGTGAAGTTAACAAATGGCCGCCTGCCCCGCCATATTGAATTTATTAATGTACGAAGTATTTCGGTAAAAATTTTAGGTAGTTTTGCTGAAAAAGGAAATTATTGGTTGTCTTTTAATTTTAATGTTGCCAAAATGTCCACTTTTCTTATTTTCCAAAATTCACAAAAATTTCCCAATTTTTCAAAATTGAAAAAATGGGTCACTTATGCCAAGAAGTTTAAGGGATTATTGGACAATTCATACTTCGTTCGACAGTCGTGAAATATCGCCAAAGTCAAATCGCCAAAAAAACAAATCGCCTAGAAAAATCACCAAAATGTGAATTATCACCAAGAAAAGTCGCCATAGTGTGTTATATCGCCGAAAAATGCAATTTCTTATTTCTGGCAATATTTTATACTTTGGCGATTTAATACACCATCAAAAAATGATGAAAGGACAAAAAAGTCGGAACGGCAGCCTCTCCGTGTTAGGTCGGTGGCCCTCCGCTTTGCTCCATGGTCGACGGGCTCTCGCTGCGCGAGACCGGTTCGCCTGGACTTATTGATAGTTACCTTCTCGCCAGGCAATGTCGGCTCCAGCGCCCGGCTCCCAGGGGCTCAATTTGAGCGTTTACAAATATTAGAACTTTTCGGGCGATAAAATCTTTTCTAGTGATATCCCGAGCGATCCGAGAGAAAGGGTAACTATCAAAAGTCCAGGCGAGCCGGTCTAGCGCAACGAGACCCCGTCGGTCCCGAAGCGAAGCGAATAAGCACGGCGAGCCTGCTACTTCGACTTTGCTCGTTTTTTTTGTCTGCAACTTTGAATTTGCTTGATAATGCGACTTGGCTGACACTTTGGCGTTTCTTCACTATTTGGTGATTTTTATTAGCGTCACATTTTGGCGATTTTTTTAAGTTTAATCATTTTTTGCTGGAATCTTAAATCCCCAAGAAAAATCGCCAATTTGTGAAGAATCGCCCATTTTCTGTTTTTTTTTTTGCGATTTGACGACTTTGGCGATATTTTACGACTTTCTTAGTTCGGCATTCTTTAAATGTATTTTGAGCAGTTTTCACGACTGCAATTTGTCGGCTAGCCGCCGCCTTCACTTTTCAATCGGCTTTCATGTCTGCCTTGTACGCCCCGAACTTCTATAACCATCAAAATTGACCAATGTTCAACTGCCCGACATTTTCGAAGAAACCCATACATGCGAAAATACGTTTTAAAACTGATTTGACACACATTTTTCCAATGTTGGCCATTTGCCACCGATTCTATTAACAGAACTCTGAAGAGAAACCAACTCCGAAGAAACCAACGCCGTATCTCCCATACATACGAAGATACGTTTGAAAACTGATTTGACCCAAATTTCATTCTAACACAAATTCTTGACTGGCTTATGGCCGATTTTCAATTTTGACCCGTTTTTTACCCTTAACTCCCTTATTTCAGAACAATATCCCACCCCGGAACATGTTTTCTCGACGTTTTGGACCATATCAAAAAGTTTTTTTTTTGTACTCCTCAGTTTAAACGCAAAGATAACGGGATTGTGACCGACAGACAAATAAATAAATAGACACATAAATAGACAAATATTATTATTATTTCGTATGGTATTTACATCTTAAGCATTACATTTCATTTTTCACAGTTCATTACGTATACTAACACAGATCTCATACCAACTTCTTGTATTACATCTAGTAATTATGTTCTAAGTAGCATGTTGAGAAGATGTTGTGTTATCGTACAGTTCGATGCTTAATTGGCCGGGAGGAAGGTTATGATACCAACGGTTCGGCCACCAGGCGATGACTTTTTTTCGGGACGATAACATAGGCTTGTGAACCACAGATGTCGCTTTTTTCTGGGTGTCATCATTCACAATTTCTTGCTCTGCCATTGGCTCCATCTATGATGCAGCAGCAGCAGAAGTACAGAAATGCCAATCACGTGTTTCCCTCCTAATTATTGTTCTTTGCGTGTACCAGCGCTAGCGACATATGAGTGACGTCATATGTTTGTCAGTACGGTTGTTCTTTCGTTACAGGCATCGAATGCCGTAACTACCCAATTTATGAAGCTTGGGTCAACTTAGGGACGTCGTACAATCTAGAATTTATTAGAGAAAAATTCCTCGTTCCGGGGATCGAACCCGGGTCTTCTCGGTGGAAGCCAGTGCGTTCACCACTGAACCACCCGTCCCACACAATAGACAAATAGACGAATAAGCATACAAACTTTTGAAGTTTATAATTAGTAATCATTTCTTAGAGAAAAATTGCCAGCACCGGGGCTCGAACCCGTTCAGTGGTCTGAAATCCGACTACGGTTAGGTGGTATGATCAGGTCCGTAGCTATGGGGAAGGAGGGTGCACACTGCACACTCAGATAGTCTTCTTATTTTTATACATTTGTGTGTTCAAAATTTTCGCCGTTAAGTAGTATCGCATCAAGCATCTCCCAAGAACTGTCGTTAATAACTTGAAGACACGACGCTAGTTATTCAAAGGCCGAGTTGATATACTAGTCAATTTTACTTGAGCTCACTTCTACTAAACTAAAACATAAGCCTCGTATAAACATCATCAACATCGTAACTAGTTCATAATTGGCGTAACGCTCTTAGTGGGAGAGGGCTTTATAGCAAAACGTAACGTTCTATAAAAATTTGGGTAAAAATAAAGGGAAACCTTGGCATGTAATTGAGTAAAAGAGAAAAAGAGAAACAAACGAAACACAAAATGTAGAGTTCTGTTAATTTTGCTGACTGTACCAACTCTTATGTCCAAATTCGACTAGTTACAAACGTCTTACTTTACTTTTTTTTGAATGCTTTGGAACTTGTGTCACAACGTCTTTACTAATACGGTGGCCCTATGTAATGATATCAACTTTTATGTTGTCACCAATGACGTTCAATATTCCGTACATCCATCCGTAGGAATCACAAATCACTTTCATACAGAAGAGAAGTTGTAATAAGCGCAATTAAGTTATACGTAAAATTAATGTTAAGTTCAATGTTGATTCAATTTGATGAAGACGATCATTAATTAACATTGAATATTCAATTGTAAATGAATCGAATGAAACCTTTTACGTTTAATTTTGGAACATTAGTTAATGGAGAGTAAAATACACATACAAGAAAACAGTTCGCAACAAAATAGATGTGGCAAACATGATGGATGTTGCAAAAAGACTCGAACGTATCTAAGTAAATATTGCCAAGGTGGAGCTTCACAAATGGTTGGAGTACTTTGCTACATTTTTTCTGAAAATCTCCGAAACATCCAGCAAATTATAGTTCTTTCATGCACTACTAGATTGATCCTTCCTGGATCTTGAATCCGTGTACGCATCCTTCAGAAAGTTACAACAAGTGGAAAAGTACCGGATGTCAAAAAGTTATGTTAGGAAATGTTAGAGCTAATGTGCTCCCTATTAGCTCCCTATTATGAGAACACAATTGTCAATTTAACACTGTCAAAAATTGAAGTATATCACTATGACGGCATTGACGAATGCTTTACAACGCACTAATTTTCATCTTGACATCAGGCTGTGTTCTTGAGCAATGTTCCTATAAATGTAAAGCGGACGACTGCTGTCAAGTTGAAATTTAGTGCGTTGTAAGGAATTAACCAACGTTTATTGTGATATACAACAATAATTGACAAGAGGCTGCATTCTTTTTCATAGTTCGAGGACATATGGGGGGCAGCCTGGTGTCAAATTGAAAAATATTGCGTATTCAAGTACTGGTTACTGGATTCAAATTTCCCATACATCATTGTTTTACACCAGCCTACCCTCCCCGACATGGCTACTGCAACACTAACTCTCTTAAGTATATGAAATTACGTTCACATTTAATTTGATTTGAAATTGCCGAAAGAGCAATGATGAAAAACCCGTCCTAAGGTTAAAAAATTAAAAAAAAAAAATAATTTCAACAAAAAAATTAAAAAAACATAGAAGGGACCCGTACGTATCAGAATAGATGCGGCAATCAGAGTTGATGTTACGAAAAGGCTTGGAACGTATTTAAGTAAATATTGCGTTCACATTAGACTGTATTGGAAATGGCCCGTTGGGCAATTTTGAAAAACCCGTCCGAAGTAACAGTGTAAAAAAATTCTCCGAACGCACAAAATTGACTGCCAAATAAAGAAAAATGTTCTCCTCAATTTTGTCTACTACATAGCAAAAAACTATTTTTTGGGCTAGCGCCGAACTTAGTACTGACCTAGGGCCTTAAATAGAGGCCTCGGATACATACTTCCATAGACAAAAATGTTTCCCTCAATTTGGTCTGCAACATAGCAAAAAACATTTTTTTATGTTTGGGCCAACCTTAGAACCGACATGCGGCCCACTTGAACCCTAAGCACAGGCAAAAATTCTTCTATAAATTGTCGGCCGTGCCGAGATCTTTCAAACAAAAAAAAGTTTTTGAAAATCGGAAGAGATTTACTCGAGTTATGTACAAAAAACACGTAGGGCCCTAACAAAGACTCTTTTTTAGTGCCCTAGCTAAGTCCAAGGACTCAAATTAAAAAAAGTTTCTTCCATAAATTGTCGGCCCAGATCTTTCAAACAAAAAAAAATTTATGAAAATCAGAAAAGATTTACTCGTGTTATGTGCAAAAGACCAAAAACCACTTAAACGGCCCTAGCTCGGCGACCCTTGGGCCGACAGTGCCCAGATTCAATCCCATAAAATATTTTTCGACTACCTTTCAGGAAAAAAAACTTTTTGAAAATCGGTCAAGATTTACTCAAGTTATCGTGTTGACGGCAGACAGACAGACCGACAGACGGACATTGTTTTTTTCGCTGATTTTTCATCTGAAGGCAACAAAAAAAGTTTCCCCCTTACTCCCGGGTTCGAATTCGCAATGTAACAAACGTGGTAGTGAACGCATCAGACCTACGTACTTCGTACGGGTCTAAAAATTCAGTTAGCCCAAACCGCTCAACCGATTTTCACCAATGTTTTTGGACCCGTACGAATTACAAGAGGTACGTTTACTACGAACAATTTTATTGTAACATGGGGTAGATCGAGGTGGGAGTGGGGGGATGCATCTATTATCGTCTAGAGATGACGAATCAGCAATAAAAAAATGTCCGTCCGTCCGTCTCCACTTTTTTTTCCAAACGGCTCAACCGATCAGCCTAATCTTTTTTTTCCCTGAAAGGTACATGCCTCCCATGATTCGAGTTCGAAGATGAGCAAAATCGATCAAATGGTTCCGGAGATATGGCCGAGGAAGTGACCAAAAACATGGTTTTTCGAGGGTCGGTGAAACTTTTTCGCAAATATCTCAGCCAGTTTAGCACGGAAATTCCTCATTTTGGTGTCAAATGAAAGCATTTGATGTCGCGAAACTGGGAAAAATTTTTTATGGGAATCGGGTCAGGGGTATGGGCACTGGGACCAATGGAATGGACGAAATTGAGATTCTTGGCCATATACGAAAACAGTTGTTCGTCTATATTTCCTTAACTATGCTATATGGAGATTTACTGTCAAAGGCAAAGTTGTAGGGAATTAAATTTAAGCGAACACGTGTTTCAGGGTTTTGGGGAAATATGGTCCAATCCTGGTATATGGCCACTTCTATAATTGGGCAGGATGACCCAGATCTCCAGAACTATGAGAGGTAGAAAGTTGCTTCCAAGGACAAAGTTGTAGACAATAAAATTTTAGATAACACGTGTTTCTGGGTTTTAGGGAAAAACGACTTAGTCCTTGGATATAAGCTTTTCTAGATTTGAATGGTCTGAGACGTACTTCGGTAGGGCCTTTGACATTACCTTGGGTAATTTCTATGGATCTTTGAAATTCTTAAAGTTATAATAGAACAGAAAACGTTGGATTGTTTGCTTATTTGTATATTTAGGTACGTTCGAGTCACTTTGCCACATCTATTCTGTTTGTCACATCTATTCTGATACGTACGGGTCTTTGGTTATGTTTTTTTTTTGGTTTACTGAGGTTCATACCTTTCATTTAAAACCTTGTATTTTACTAGAGTTATAGTGTTGACAGACAGACAGACAGGAGGATAAACAAAATGTAGACGACGATCTTTAATAGATTGATGAAATAAGATTTTGCTCGGTTGGTGAACACCAAAAAAATTTCAATTACATCTCTGTACGTTATGCCAGAGACGATCATTTCTTCCCAACTCTTCTTCTTTTTTAAACTCAGTTCTTCGATTGCGTCTTTTGATAAGTTTGCGATGCTACAGACAAACGGGTATTTCTCGTCATAATTTTGAAAGTCTGGGGAATAAAAGAACTACTTCCAAGTATCTATCAAGTATATTCCTCTCAGACACGCCGACTTTATCTTTCCTTGTTGGGGGCTAACTTTGAATTAGTCTATTAAGCCAAGGAGTTTTTTTGTATGGGGCCGTTCATAAAAACGTAACGCTAAGATCGCCATTTTTCAGATCCCTTCTCCCTCCAGAAACGCAAGCGTAAAGCAAGGTCAATAAGCCTCCCCCCCCTCTTTTCGTTACGTAACGCAACTGAACAAAATCAATACTCTCAAAAATAGTGTCCAACGTCGATATTTACATTTCTCGCCAGTGCGGCGTAATTTTCTTTTTGGTTTGACGAATGGGTAACACAATATTCTTCGTGAATGGCAGAGGTTGTGTAGATCACTTGTGACAATTTTTTCACTGTTGTAGTAATGTAAAAAAATTCTTTTTATTTCAGTATGAAATGTCAACTGAACTGAAGCTATTTCAGATTTTTGTAGTACAGCGAACGTCGCGTCCATCGCAGCCTCCTTGTAAAACATTTGTAATGTCTTTGTTTATCATCGAACTAATACTCAGTCGAAGTAATACGAAGTGATGATCAAACTCATTTTCAAACTCATGATCATTTTCTCACATTGAAAAAACTTGAAAATAAAACATCAATTTGAACACCTAACAATTTGAGTTTTATTTGCATTTCCTCAGCAAAAATTTTTTCTTCCGTCTTTGTATGAAATATGTAGCGTTATGTAACACTACTGCCTTACCTCCGCTCTCCCCTATAAGGTTTTGTAACGCTACGCTCGGACCCCCTCCCCACCTCTCAGCGTTACGTAATTTATGAATGGCAGGTCTAGCACTCGGAAACGTCCTGAAGACAGATCATACACTCAGCGGTAGCGGAGTGCGTGACGCAGACTCCACCACGTAAAAACTATGGTATTGTGTTGCGTCCTTCTGTATTTTGAGAATACGAAACGTGAAAAATTTCTTGTCAATCATGTGAATGCTTTTGTTGTAAAGCAAGTTAAGACGAAACTTCTGTTGAGGACTTCTCAGCCCCGGCGGGCGCGGCGTACCGTGAAGTCGGCGTGCCTGATTCTTCTAAAAATCTGAAGTGAACCTGCAGCGTCTAGCATGTTGTTCCTATTTCGATAAGATCAAGTCTTTTTTATTTATGCGCATGGTTTTCCACTACAAAATTCGCACAATAATAACATTAAACACAAAGTTAACACAACCAAAAGACAAAAAGGTCGGTCTGAAAGACGTAACTCAAAAATTTAGGTCCAATTTCTCCAGCCAAGTAACAGAGTCTCATTGATTGTAGCGATGATTGGTCGCAGTCACACAGCGGAGAGTTAGTGAATTTCCACTGATACAATTTTTCGCCACAACACCCGAATCTGGTTCTCAACCGATTCCATAGCTTTCGAGGCAGTGAAAAGCCAGGCACAGTTTCTGTAGGGTCATATCAATGATCGACTTGTTCTCAAAATCTGGGCTCCCCATCCATTCTCGTCGTCAGCTTTCCTCCATTGAGTAATTTTCGTCACGTATCGTTCCGATGAGGTGGAGAGTTCATCAAATCGTGGACAATCAGCATTGCTGTTGCGGTTCATACATTGATGCCAAATATTCTGTGTTGCTCTCTCTTCTCAGTGCAGGTGGGGCAACACCGGTAACCAAGGCGAAGGCGTCGGCTGAACAGATCCTGTGATAGTCCTCGTTCAATTAACTGTATATTTTACCAACGTGAGAGCATTTGTGCCATAGTGGTGCTGCATTTTCTGCCGTTGAATAAACAGGAGCTAATGCAGTCGTAGCGTGTGTGCATTTGCTTCCCAGTCTCTGCCAGCAATTTTCCTTACGAAGTTATTACGGGCTGACGTTATCGCTATTCACCAGGCATGACAACGAGCGATCAAGGTGAGCTCCTAAATACTTTGACTTTTTGTTGTATCGAGTCGTTCCGTTTCCACGCAAATGTCAAGTTCAGCGTTGGCCATTGTGGTTGTTGAGGTGAAACGCGCAGCCTTCCGATTTATCTGTGTTCAAACATAGATGCCAGTTCGTGTGGTATCTAGTCTGCACTGCTAATGCCAGGTCATCTGCAAATGAAAACTTTCTTGAAATTGTCTTTCGCATATTGTCGACGTACAGATTGAAGTAATTAGGGCTCCCAACGCCACCGTGAGCAAATTGCTGAGTTTTCTCTGTCGGCTATTCATGTCACCAACAAAACTCTTTAGTATTAGTAGCTATTGCTGAGCATACTATTCAGCGAAGGATCGGAATGGGTCGGTTCAGGTCGGACCTGTGACCCGAAACCTATTGACCTGAAATTTTCAGGTCAGGTTCAGGTCGATATTTTCTCAACCTGAACCTGACCTGATGATATTAGTCGAACCTGAACCGACCTGAACGTGACCTGATTGCAATAGGAAGAGCGAGGGAAGGAGGGGATTGAGAAGGAAGTGGAAAGAGTGCGGTGGAAGAAAAGGGAAAGTGGGGAGGGAGCTAATTGAGCGCTTTAAATTGACCTTTTGAAGCATTTCGGGCGCTTTAATGATTGTAAGGTCGAATAGAGAAGGTGAGGGGTAGGCTTTTTGGGCAACAAAATTTAATGACCACAACAGGATGATCGTAGTCAATTTTGCATATAAGAATGGTGTGTCCGAATCGTTCTTACACGTCGAGAAAACGTGGCCCATCGAAATGCCTATTTCGATGATCCCATTCACGTTACCGATAGGCGAAGTCGTTCTTATTCTTTCGACACAACAATGAAGGCAGTGGCTTACAATGGACTTCTGAAACCAGTGCATAGTATATGTAAACGACGAGTAGACGTATTGAGGGGTGTTTGGAGTCACCACCTCAAAACAGAAAAACGGCTCTTTTCAGGGCCAATGGGATGTAATCAGCCTCCTCGCGGCGTTTCCTGGGTGAGTGCGAACTTAGCAATGTTTGTGCGGACTTAGAGAATGCTTACTTTATCAATAACATTTTACTTTAAAGCGCTCAATATGTTTTCCTTTGGGGTCTACCCCTCCTCTCCTCTATGCGACCTTACAACCAAAAAAACGCCCAAAGTGCTTCAAAAGGTTAATTTGAAGCGCTCAATTAGCTCACTCCCCTTCCCTCGCACTCTTTCCACTTCCTGCCCCTTCCCCTCTTCTTCGCTCTACTGAGAAACACAAAAAAAATTAAAAATTATTTTACTTAAAATTACTTCGACCCTCCCCCACTCCTCCCTAGGGGGGACCGCCGCCAACTGACTACTGATTATTGATGGGTGGGTGGTCCTCTATCATTACCACACACACCCACTCCCCTCACAGTAGTGACCACGAAACTTGGGTTTTACCAATGGTTCTTGTAAAAAACGTTCCCCTTAACCACCTCCATCACATATTTTTTTAGGTTTAATGCAGGCTATGCACGGATCCACCTATGAAGGTCGTCGCGACCGCCCGACTCGCGATTTTTACATGATAATTTTCGAAAACATCAGTCAGGGCAGAACCTGTATCCGCCTTTGCACTTTCCACAGATTTTTACTATCCGCATTGTTTAATGATATTTTCTGAATAAAACCTGTGGGTTTCAGGTCAGGTTACAGGTCAACCTGATTAAATGTTTCAGGTTTCAGGTTAGACTCAGGTCAGACCTGAAACTCAAAATCAGGTTCAGGTCAGTACTCAGGTCGTGACCTGACCTGAACCTGATCAGGTCGACTTGACCTGTTCCGATCCTTACTATTCACCAAATTATCGGTTTTCTTGCTGGGAACTGCTTTGTGAAACTTGAGCTTGAAGCCTAGCCTCCACACGATGTCGTAGGCAGATGATACATTTACAAACACAACTGACGTTTTCAGCGGCATTTCAAAACTGGCCTCTATGAAAGATATGAGAGCTAGAATTTGTTCGGTGCAACTACGATTTTCCCGAGAACAGGGAAACTCTGGTGGTAATGAGTCGTCGATGATATGTTTTATCCTACCAATGATGAGTTTATCTAGCAGCTTGTACACAACACTGAGGAGTACAATTGGTCGATATGACTCCGGCAGCTCGGGGTTTCAATATTGGAATTATGTTTGCTTCCATAAGATCAAGCTGAGTCAATAAACAAGTTTGTCATTTTGGAAAATCTTGCAATTCTCTTCTAGACCTGTAAGTCTGGTCGCTCATGTCTCATGTGTGAAAGAGTACGAAAAATATCTTCATTTGGTGAGCCTGACACGTTGTGGGGCAGAGAAATGTGAGAGTTCATGAGTAAGATAAAATAGGATGAAGCATCTAACTGAAACGCATAATTTTGAACGGAGTTATTGTAAATACACTCTAAAATACCGCGGTTAGAATTGCGACAATAATAACGATAAATTGCGATGTGACTGTATTTGTCATTATTTCTTCGTCTTAACCAAAATGTTCCTTGTTTAATTGTCTTTCTTCTGATATAAAATTGTTTGAAATACGACAAGAATTACGGATGTGTCGCACTTTTTCACGCCTATTTCGCAGTCGAATTTTAGAGTGTGTCGACTCCTATTGCTAGCCCCACCCCCCACCCCCGTTGGTGCAAAAAGCGACTGGCTTCCCGCGAGCAGAAAAATTCAAAAAAACTTCCCGATTGTCAATAAAACCAAAATTTCCCGATTCCGAAAATTCATTTTATTTGAAAGTTTCCTTTATTTATACAACTAAAAGATTATTTGTTACAAATCATTTGTATGCTTTACATATTGAATTTACAAAAAAATTAATCTATTGAATTTTAATAGTATATTACAATTGAGGTCATGTAAACAGCCGGTAACATAAGGGCGAAGTTTGCAAAATCGAGCCGAAGGCGAGATTGTGTAATCGTCCTTGTGTTACAGGCTGTTTACATGACCTCACTTGTACTATGCTTTAACGTAATAGCACTCGGTCGTTGAAACAAACAATTAAACATTAAACATTTTGAAAACAAAAAAAAATAACTCCTGAAATACAGCGTACACTATTTGAGTTCTTAGAGTAGGCTAAATATCGAATGAACTATCGTAGAACAATGTGCTGCGTTCATTTTGTTATTTCATTTGTCGATGATATAATAACGCAAGCCATGAACGGCGTTTTTAGCTCAGTGAGCAATGCTTTAGTGTTATAATCTCATTTTTTCCAGAATTTCCTGTTCAAATCCTAGTTTTTGACAATTTTTTTTAAAAATTATTTTTTTTGTTGCGTGCATTCCATCAAATAACGTCTATTAATTTTAATATAGAAACTCTTATAAAAATGAAGTAAATACACTTTCAATCGATATCGACCTACAAATTGATCACATCATGTTGTCAAAGCCCTATTTCTCTGGATATATTAGTCCGATTGAGAAACTAAGTACTTTACAGGAATCCTATGATCACGTACGACAGAATGGCATTATGTTTCACCAAAATCCTTTTGGGCAAAATTTAATTATTTTGTTTATGTTCTAAACAAAATCAACGACATATGAACTTTTTGAATCGAGTAGCCTTGTTATGCCCTTACAACTAAGTGTTTGATTTCTAATCGTTGATCGTTACATGAATCCGTTGGATAATGGTTAGCGTACAAGACGCAGGCTGTGAGTGTGCTAGGTTCAAATCGCGGTATGGAGATAGTTTTTTTTTCTTTATAAAAATAAGAAGAGTTCATTCTGAATGAACTGGACCATAATGGCTCATTACGTAGGTCGCACCATTACTGCCTAGCATGTTAAATTGCATCTACATAGCAATGAACCTGCAGCGTATACTCAACGTACCGTGTGCGTACACGTTAAAATATCTTTAAAAGGGGATTTTGTCATTCTTGGACGCTGCATCGTTGATTCTTTTTGTAACCTTGGACCCCAGATCTATCCCACTTCGTAATAAAATGCCACTTATCCCTGCCTTTAAAATGCTTATCCAAAGACTCTTCTATCAGTTTAGTTGCTCCTTTCCCAGGATGTGGACCCTGCCATCTGATAGTTGTTTCCCTTTGAACAGTATTAGTATCTAAAGTTGTTCGTTTTGCATTATTAAGACAGAGAACACTGCCCATGCCTTCGACGACGGCTTCGCAATGCGTTCTTGAAAGTCCAGTAAGAGCTAAATGTAAAATGTTTTGTGTGTCTTTGTAGAGTTCAGGTGTTTTTAAAAATTTTTTGTATAAGTCTAATTGATCGTATCGTGTGGGATAAGTAATTTTAATCTTGCTAACTTTTCCATCGTCTTTTTCTTTCGGTATATGTAAAAAACTAGGAGCAATCTCCTTGACTCGTTTTACAAAGAGATCGTATTCTTTTAAAGGGTCGTCTGTTGTAACGTCATCAGTCAAGTTGTCGGTTAATTTTGCTAAACTTGAATATGTTTCGAGGTGTTTTCTAATTGTTTGACCTGAATCTAATTTAACTATTTCTGAAACATCGAAAAGGGCACTTACATCGCTCAAGATTTCATTTTTCTTTTTTTCTTTTGACATTCTACCTTCAAATTTGTAAATGAAATTTTCAATTAGAGAACGTAACGGTTTTCCTGAGGTTTTAAGTGCAGCCTCAACGGTCTCGCAATGCGATGATTCCTTTGACGTTGTTACGCGAGTGGAATGGACAGAGTGTACTTTTGTTAATAGAGGACAACCTTTATACTCATGTTTTTCTATAGCTTCTTTGGTCATCAACGCTAAAGTCGGAAAAACAGTAGAAGCAGAAACAGACTTAACTGTTAATTTGGAATCATCTAGGGTGTTCGCCATTTCTTTTAGTATATTTAAACTTAATGTTTGATTTATTGGTCAGCATTAGAACAAAGATTAGATATTGTCATTCATACAACTATTATCACAGTAAGTAAAATATTCCCTCCATTTTGTCACAAGTTCGGAAAGTGCCCATAACCGCAGCCGCATTCCCTCTCTGGATGGCCATGCTCACTCTCTGCATCAAAAATGATTCAGATCTGGGCTCGTTATTAGTATATTTAAATGAGTCTCTACAATCGTATCTATTTCCCAACAAGGAATGTTGGGTTTTTGAACTGCATTAGACATGTTTCCAATGACCGAGTATGCGTCACATAATCCACCACACGAGAACTCGAACGGGGCGTTATCAATCTTAGCTAAGGTATCCGTCTTCTTCCTATTCATGAGCTTGAAGTATAATGGATAGTTGTTAAGCCATTTGTCAATTACCACCGAACTGTAAGTGGCGAACCTTGTTTCGGAGAAATGTCCCGGAACCCTGACCTTCACCTTTTCTGTTTGAACATTATCTGGAACTGGATCATCTTCGTCTTCACTAAATTCAATACTCGCTTCTTCTACTAATTCCCTAAATGATTTACCATGCGAAAACGATTTACTCACTTCGCTAATCGTTGACAAAACTTGATTTAATGATTTACAAGACGAATCTTGCACACTATCTTTTTCTGCCAACTCGATAATATGGGCAATATCCCACTGAAAGGTGTACCAATTTCTAGCCTCTTCAGATACTAAAAGCGAATCAAGTAAATATGTATCGACACTTAGGTGAAAATATTCCCCATCGAAAGCACCACCAAGTAACCTAGATGAAAGTTCATCAGCAGGAATATTTAAGTTTGAAAGTCCTTTTCGCAAACATCGAGTTACACTCAATCCGTCACCTCCTGACAACGGTGGTACACCCGAAACAAGAGACTGAACTTTTTCTGCTATATATCCATGGAAACCTACAATTTGTAAGGTGCTTCTATTCGGAGTCAACTTGTCAGCTATTACCGATATAGGAGGCGGTCTACCAGTAGCTTCTAGAGGTTCATTTACAAGCTTTTGAATTTTCGTCATCAACACACTGTGCACAGAATCTGCGAATTCGGCAACGAACATTCTACTGTGGTTTAAATTACCCACGTCACACCTTCCCATAATTTCCCACATTTAAAGAATTTGTTCCACTTTGTTCCACTTCCTTGACATGCTTACACTTACCGTTGTCTTCCCACAACTTCCCATTTCCTGATGATAGCTTCCCATATCTAAGATAATGTAAATTTTGGTCATGGGTCCATAATTTCCCACATTGAAAGAATATCAAGGTAGGCCCTCAGACAACTTGTTCCACTTCCTTGACATGCCTACACTTACCGTTGTCTTCCCACAACTTCCCATTTCCTGATGATAACTTCCCATATATAAGACAATGTAATGGCGAACCAAATTTACTTCCCGCTTCCCGCGAGCATTGCTCGCGAAATATGTCGCTTATTGCACCAGCGCCCCCCCCCCTCCCCCGTAGGAAAATGCCTCTGCTTTGTGCTCAGAATGCAGTCATCAAGTATTTTTTCTTAGTGTTTGTTGTTTACTTTGCTTTTTTCGTTTCATATTTGTTCCGTGTTCGAAGCAAATAAAATGAAGAACTGATCGAAGCGAAACCCCTCGACTGAATGATATAGATGTACGTATGCTTTCCCATACAATTTTGAAAATGGGAAATTCTCGATGTACACATTAATACCATTTTCTTTGGTGTAATATCCTCCTATAATCTCATGTTATTCCTTCAAATGCCGATATATGTAGTTCCACACAAAAACGTTTTTTTTTGCCTTCCTTCTTACTTTCACTTACCGTTTCTGCTTACTCATTTATCATGAGACAAAAATCAATAAATTCCTAGGCTTTCATGACATCTTTGTACCATATTGAATATTCTGTTTGGATCTGCGTCTCTTTAGACTTTCGATGTGCAAAGCTTTTTATTCGGTATATCATGTTTACTCTGTTCGATAAACACAAGCATCGTATAATATATCGATATCCTGAGTGTGACTTTATCAACTCCTCTGAAATAAAATGGATAATAATGCTTGAACAAGATTACACTCTGTTTATACTCCCATCTTCTCTGATGAAATTAAAGTATGAAAATGACTGTGGAGAAGATGTTTCTTCGACATTTTAACACAACCATCACATTTCACCAAAAAACCCAAGAAAAGATTTCATTAAATCCGACAATATTTACGATGTTGTACCCATTCACTTTCTACTTAATATTCTGAAAATTAAGTCAAAATGTTATTAAGTACACGTATTATCGTTCTTCGTATATGGATATTGTAAGATAGAGGCTTTTCGTGGAAATTTTCACATAATAGTTCAAACACGCCGTTTTTAGGTTTTTCTTTCTTTCATGCCGAACACACAGCCAAATGAATGAATGAATGGCTTTGCGAAGCGATCGAGTATATGTAGAAGGATTTATTTAATGGTTTCAAACAATTAAATTTGCTCTTTGAACACATTCACTGGAGCTACTTTAAAAGGAAAATGAATGCGAGTTAAGGAGATGGTTGCATGGTACATTTAAAATTGAATAGATTTTTATATTTTTATAATTGCGTATTGGCGTCGGTCGTCGATTTGTTATCATTTTTCAAAGAGAAATTCAAGCTTCAAACGGATTTTACACACCGAACGGAAATTCTAGGGTGGGAATAATCGTTTAACCGGCAAAAAATTGAAATTCAATTCTGCTGAATCTCCTGAGGTTCTCGAATCAACTTTCTTAAAAACAAACTTAAAATCGAATTATTAAAATGGCAACCGATTTTCAATATTTAGTTTTCGATGCATTTCAACCACGCATTACTAATCATGCCCGCAGCGGTAGCGGAGGGCGTGACGCAGTCCCCACACCCCAAAAAAACGTCCACAAACCCAAAAAACTCCATACAAAAACCTTTCGGTCAAGGAGCCATATATAGGCGAACTTTTAAGTTTTTTCCCCTCGCCCCCCTCCCCCTCCAAATTATTTAAAAAAAAAACTACGTCGCAGTAGCTTTCAAACAAGCCCTCACTCATCAAAATCGGTTGAAAATTGGCTGAGATATCGAGGTTTGAAAATGACACTTTTCTATGGAGAAATAATTTTTCTATTTTTCTCATCATTATGGAAACTTTTTTTCTGATTTGCCGGTTTCTATCTATCTATGTTCT
>CM055406.1:123399283-123461713 GCA_029228625.1 Pseudolycoriella hygida
TTTTCGAATTTTAGCTTCGGAATGACAATACTTAGAGAGTTGGTTTCTTTGGTAAAGTTATAGAGTTTGGTCAGGAGAATTTTTGGGATCTTAAGAAAATGGCTGCCAGCGGTCAAACTGGCGCCATCTTGAATTTTCCCAAGCAATAAATTAGGTTTTTTTTGGTTTTCGAATTTTAGCTTCGGAATGACAATACTTAGAGAGTTGGTTTCTTCATAGAAGTTATAAAGTTTGATCAGGAGAATTTTTTGGGATTTTCAGAAATCTGCCAAAAAGACGCGATCTTGGATTTTTGTAAGGTATAAATTATGCTTCTTTGGGTTTTCGATTTTTAGCTCCGGAATGATAACACTTAGACAGTTGGTTTCTTCTAGACAGTTATAGAGTTTCATCAGGAGAATTTTTTGGTATCATTAGAAAATGGCTGCCAGCCGTCATAGCGGCGCCATCTTGGATTTTCGTTTATGCTTTTTCGGTTTTCGAATTTTAGCTCCGGAATGACACTACCTAGAGAGATGGTTTCTTCTAGAAAGTTATAGAGTTTCATCAGGAGATTTTTTTGGGATCATAAGAAAATGGCTGCCATCTGTCATAGCGGCGCCATCTTGGATTTTCGTTTATGTTTTTTCGGTTTTCGAAATTTTAGCTTCGGAATGACACTACTTAGAGAGATGGTTTCTTCTAGAAAGTTATAGAGTTTCATCAGGAGAATTTTTTGGTATCATAAGAAAATGTCTGCCATCTGTTATAGCGGCGCCATCTTCGATTTTTTGCTAAATTCTGTATAATAATACATAGACAGTTGGTTTCTTCAGGAAAGTTATATGAATCAGTGGGAAGAATTCGTGACACGAAGTGTTCCGAAGATAGCCGAAGCTGACAGGCAGTGTTCCGAACGTAGCCGAAGGTGACACGAAGTGTTTCGAAGGTAGCCGAAAGTGACACGAAGTACTCCGAAGGCAGCCGAAGGTGACACGATGTGTTCCGAAGGCAGCCTAGGGTGACACAAAGTGTTCCGAAGGCAGGCGAAAGTGCTACAAAATATTCCGAAGGTAGCCGAAGGTGATACGAAGTGTTCCGATGGTAGCCTAAGGTGTAGGAGAACAATTTTTTTCGGAAAGAAAATTTTTTCGGAGAATTTTTTTTTCTTAGAAAATTTTCTTTTCTCAAAATAGAAATTTCGGAAAGAAAATTTTCTTTTCTGAAAATAGAAATAAGAAAATAGAATAGAGAATAGAAATAGAAAATTTTTCACATGAAGTTTGGTTATAACAACTGAAAACTTCCAAAACTACTGATATCGCATACAAAAACCTCTTAAAAGGTAAAGTGTGACGCAGTCCGTAAGTCCGCTTCCAAAATTAATGATATCGCTTGAGGTGACGCTATCGCTGATAATACGCAGAGTTTGTTTGAAGGGAACCTTGTGTTTAAATTTCCTTAAAAAATTACAGCGCTTTTTTTAAAACAAAATTACGTTGTGTTAAAAAAATTGCGTCATAAATGCCGGGCCCACCAGCGGAACAATTTTTCAATACTTTCAGTTTTTACACGCAAAAATTTAAATTTATCTTAAACAGTCTACTCAATAACAAGCAAAAGTCAAATTTTTGCAGCGCAAAAACTGAAGGTACAGAAAAATTATTCCGTCGTTCGCTTCAAACAAACTCTGCGTATTATCAGCGATAGCGTCACCTCAAACGATATCATTAATTTTGGAAGCGGACTTACGGACTGCGTCACACTCTACCTTTTAAGAGGTTTTTGTATGCTATTAACTACTGGAAACAAACATTTCTGTAGAAACGGCAATCTTCAAATACTTATGAAGTTTTTCGGAAAAATCCAAGTTTCGTGGTCACTCTTGGGAGGGGAGTGGGAGTGGGTGGTAATGATGGTGGCGTTGGTGGCGGTCCCCTCTAGGGGGAAGTGGGGGAGGGTCGAAAGTAATTTTAAGTAAAGTAATTTTTTTTGTGTTTCTCAGCAGTAGGAAGAACGAGGGAAGGAGGGGAAGAGGAAGGAAGTGGAAAGAGTGCGGTGGAAGGAAAGGGAAAGTGGGGAGGGAGCTAATTGAGCGCTATAAATTGACCTTTTGAAGCATTTTGGGCGCTTTAATGATTGTAAGGTCGAATAGAGGAGGTGAGGGGTAGGCTTTTTGGGCAGCAAAATTTAATGACCACAACAGGATGATCTTAGTCAATTTTGCATATAAGAATGATGTGTCCGAATCGTTCTTACACGACGTGCTCAGTTTCACACTGAAAGATAATTATACTCGCGTTTGTCGAGCAAACGTGGCCCATCGAAATGCCTATTTCGATGATCCCATTCACAGTACCGATAGGCGAAGTCGTTCTTACTCTTTCGACACAACAATGAAGTCAGTGGCTTACAATGGACTTGTGAAACCAGTCCATAGTATATGTTAACGACGAGTAGACGTATTGAGGGGTGTTTGGAGTCGCAAAATACCTGGACAATGACGAGCCGAGGAGTCACCACCTCAAAACAGAAAAACTGCCCTTTTCAGGGCCAATGGGAACATAGTAATCAGCCTCCACGCGGCGTTTCCTGGGTGAGTGCGAACTTAGCAATGTTTGTGCGGACTTAGCGAATGCTTACTTTATCAATAACATTTAACTTTAAAGCGCTCAATATGTTTTCCTTTGCGGTCTACCCCTCCCCTCCTCTATGCGACCTTATAATCATTAAAGCGCCCAAAATTCTTCAAAAGGTCAATGTGAAGCGCTCAATTAGCTCCCTCCCCTTCCCCCGCACTATTTCCACTTCCTGCCCCTTCCCCTCTTCTTCGCTCTACTGATAAACACAAAAAAAAAATTTAAATTACTTTACTTAAAATTACTTTCGACCCTTCCCCACTCCTCCCTAGGGGGGACCGCCGCCAGCTGACCAATGATTATTGATGGCTGGGTGGTCCCCTATCATTACCACACACACCCACTCCCCTCACAAGAGTGACCACGAAACTTGGGTTTTACCTGTATTTATTCTAATTTATTTCTTATAATGACCAAATCTTCTCCTGCCAATGACCAAATCTTTTGCTGCCAATGACCAAGTTTTTTGCTGACAATGACCAAATCTTCTGCTGCCAATGACCAAATCTTCTGCTGCCATTGACCAAATCTTTTGCTGCCACTGACAAAATCTTTTGCTGCCACTGAACAAATCTTATGTTGCCACTAACCAAACCTTATGTTGCCACTGACCAAACCTTATGTTGCCACTGACCAATTCTTTTGCTACCAATGAACAAATCTTTTAAGGTAAAAATTGAGAAAATTCTCGTTTTGGTACAATTACACCCATAGAAGTAATATTTTACTATGGCTGCTGTACCTTCGGCAGATTAAAGTCCACCCGCTTGAATCAACATTTAAAAGCCACTCACAATTCTTAATCCCACTTCCAATTTTTAACAAAAATGAAAGACTAAAAGTGCTGATTTCGTCGTTTACGACTTATCAGTACACATTGTCTTAAGACCATGTGTATATCAGCAACGATGGTCATAGAATGATACTCAGACTATGTCAACTCGCCTTTTATACAATCCAGATCTTACGATTGGATGCATGCCAAAAGTTTGCACCAAGCCTTGGCCGTTTGTATTTTTTATATGTGAACAGATGTCCACGCGGAAGTGCCAAAAGTTGAAAAGGCAATCTTCTCAACTATTCTTCTCAACGAGAATGAAATACTTGTTTAGGGCGTATTGCCCGTTTCACGTTTGTATTTATTCTAATTTATTTCTTATAATTTCACTCTACTTATACCTAAGTCTCCGCCAATATGATCGAAATTAATTCAATTAACTTATTTAGAGCACTTTGATTTTCTTTAATCTGTAGAGTGCGATAATTTCTTGTTCGGGATTTAACAAATTCTTTGCTTTATATGCGGCTACTGGCAATACGCGGCGCACGACAGGCAGTGTTGGATCAGAATTCTCCAGCAGGCCAAGGCCCACAAGTAAGTAAGTACATTACCATCATTCTACAAAGAATAGCAATGCAGAAATTTGACTGGGGCTAGTCACATAAACAAAATTTTTCGCTCCCTCCGCTCACTACTATTAATAATTATAGTACAGGCAGGTTCGAAGCTTAAATAATGGGCCCAAACAGTGGCCCCCGTGCGCGATTTACAACGGTAAACGGCAACACATTAACAAAAAATTCAAAAAAAGTCAAAAGTTTGTGTGTTTGTCACTTTATCCCTTTGTCACTTTGTCGGTTACAAACTACCGGGGAGATAGAGAATTGGTTTCTTCGGCAAAGTCTCACAGTTTTTTGAGTAGAAGTGACCGATATTCATGAAAAATGTCAGAAAAAAGGATCAATTTTCACGAGTTAAGAATTATCTGGGAATTTATGTTAGATAAAGCCTTGATTTCTTCGGTAAAGTCTCAGAGTTTTGTGATACCAAAGTTTGTGAAAAATGTCGTACATCTCGTAAGAAAGAGGAGAACGGGGAAAGGGGAACCAGATTTGATACTTTACGTACAACCATTAAACGATTCATATCACAAAAAATTTTTAATTCACATCTCTTTTAACATTGTGTTAAAATTAACGCACACAAACAACGAAGTTGAATAAACTTACCCTTACTTTTGAAATTCAGTAGGAATTTTGTTTCTTCTTCATCTATGTCAAACTTTACTTTATGCACGTCTAGGTGTAGGATCCTTAAGTCACAAGCCTCCGACCTATCAACCGAGAATGCTAAAGCCCACATAGCTTTTAGAGGCAGGGGGTTCAACTGGTTTCATCTTGACACTTATTACATAACACTTAACTGTTCCTCACTTACGTGATCCACCATACCTTTTATCACTGTTAATAAGAAAAGCTCAGAGCATCACATCAATGAACTTTAGCTGTCAATAGTAACTGGTGCACTTAGAAAATTCCCAGTGCACTGAAAAGTCTTATGGCGGCACTGCATCTAGCGTGAACTTGTTAATCTTCGCTTAAGAGAATTATGAAATTTCACTAACTTCTAAAGATATAATGGAATCATTTACCTTCTCCTTGGTCTATCTGTAGAAGGAACACCTAAAGTCTGTACATTCAAGAGCCTCTTTGGTAGCTTGTTATCACCTCAACTGCTTTTTCTACTGACAAAACATTAAAATTTTCCCCAATATCCAGTTCAAGTGCCCAAAGTAAAAACATTGTTTTCCTTAAATTATTGGGCTTGCATTGAACTTTGAATAAAAATAGATTTATGAAAATGGGAAAAGATTCACTCGTGTATACAAAAACTCCTACTCCCATCCCAACCAACTTCTCGAACACTCAGTTGGAGCCAACAACAACAAGTCAACCGAAATTTAAAAAAAAACTGATCCCATTTCCATTCAGAATTTCCTCTCTATGTCTTTATGTTACAATTTCGCTTCTTGATTCTTGAAATTCTTGTGGGTTTTTCTTTAAAGGACCTGAGAATATACTAGGCACTAGAATTTTAAATGGATCTTTCCATCTGGGTGGACAATAAAAAACGGAACCTTTAACGTCTAGAACGCTGAGCAGAACCCTAGGGCTATAATTTTAATGGAAAAATACATCCAAACAAAGAATGAATTCCACCTGAATCGGTAATAAATGTAAGCAAACTTCTTGTCAATAAACATTTCAAAATATTAATTTTATAGCATTAGAAACGTAACGAATATTTTCATAGCATAAAGTATAAGTTCGTTTATCTTATCTGGAATGAAAACACTTTGCGAAATGTGTAAACCGTACGTATAAAGTGAGGTTTAGTCATATCCTATTTTATGTTAAAAATGATAATTTTACCGTGAACAAGAATGAGATAATGCAGATACATCAGAAATGTATCGTTCACATAAAGGTGACTAAGGCGCTTTCTACGAATTGTATTTGATTTCGGATTTTAGTGTTACATTAAAGTAGCACCAATTGATCAACTCGATAAAGCTCGATTTGATGTATAAAAAAAAGGGAAGCCAGATTCGCTGCCTGATAATCTGACTTTGTCTTCATATATGTTTGAAAAAGGTAGACTTTCGGACTCTTCTAGCAGTTTTCTTTATATTTCATCACAGACGAAAAAGTTGCTAAAAACTAAGAAATTCTATTTAGTTCACGAAATACCTTACTGTCATTTGGAAAAATTAACGTTGTGTAGCTTTTTTTAATCGACGTTTACGTAACATATTCTTTAAAAGAACCCCCAATGGGGATTGTGTAACTTGTTCCCTACCACATTTTTGTATTTCACATAACTTCATATTAATTACAACGATTTCTGCAGGATGTGATTGTGCAAATTCTTTAATTTCTTTTATTACCTTCTCAAACTCATCTACGAAAAAGTATGTCCTAGATAAAACTTACCTTTATTGTCTTCCTGGGAGAAATAGTTCAGGAAAATTCTCTTTTGTTTGAAATTGAGGTTAACAAAATTTAAGACAATTTTTTGGTAACATGACTTAACGTCTTGGTTGGGATTGCCACCATTATTAAAGCACACTGGGTGGTATTAACTCACACTGGGTGTTATTAACGCACACTGGGTGTTATTAACGCACACTGGGTGTTATTAACGCACACTGGGTGTTATTAACGCACACTGGGTGTTATTAACGCACACTGGGTGTTATTAACGCACACTG
The DNA here is from genome assembly GCA_029228625.1 of Pseudolycoriella hygida. Classification (NCBI taxonomy): domain Eukaryota; kingdom Metazoa; phylum Arthropoda; class Insecta; order Diptera; family Sciaridae; genus Pseudolycoriella; species Pseudolycoriella hygida. Next base: position 123,405,954 of record CM055406.1, read on the forward strand.
GGTGTTATTAACGCACACTGGGTGTTATTAACGCGCACTGGGTGTTATTAACGTTCACTGGGTGTTGTTAACTTTAACTTTAAAAAAATTATTGCAAATTTTTGTTCTAAGGTTGTTCTAAGGGGTTGTTCATGAAGAGTGGGGAGGAGGTGTCGTCTAGAAAATTTGTGAATGGTTTCTAAGAGTCAAGAACACTGGTGCTATCTTAACCAGGACGTTAATACCAGGGTTGTATTAGCGCCGCTAGTCATTAGCGTCGCTATTAGCTAATATAATAGTGATTATTTTACTCGTAAAAATGGAAATTTATATTTTTGTATGAATTCAAATCAGTCGTTGTAACTTTATGCTAAAAGTTGCGAATTGTAGCGTTATCGTTTGAAATGTTTTTGGTTTTTATTAGATTTCGTAACGTTGCAGCCTTGTTGCCATCGTTGCGTTCAACTCCATTTCAGTCCAGTAAAAGTAAAATACGGGTTTATATCAAAAGAAAGAGACTGAATAGCTAAGTAATTACACATCATAGTTTCGCAGGGTACGTGTTTTCTTGACAGTTCATATTGTAGGGGAGCCCAGAAAGTCTACACATTTTTAACATTTAAGGTGCGGTCCTACCAGCCAACTCCAGAACGTAGCCTGGTGTCAAAAAGTGATGTAAGTAAAACATAAGAAGGCAGCCTCGTGCCGAAAAGTGGAGTATACCAGCCAGCGAGTAGGTATTAACAGTAGCTTAATACAACGCACTAATTTTTATATTGACACCAGGCTGCTATTGCCAACTACATTTCCAAAGCCTGGTGCCAAAATGAGAATGAGTGCGTTGTATTAATTGAACCAATGGCAAAGTACGCCAGGTGTCAATCTAAAATATATTGTGCCTTAAAGTACTAGTTACTGGCTTCAACTTTCTCTTACATCGCTTTTCGACACAAGGCTGCCTGGTTAAAATTTCTGGAGATCTTCAGAAAAATCGTAGCTAAAAATGCCTTTGACTTTTTGAAAACAAATATTAACTGGCAAAAATGATACGTACAAAACGTATGCGAATTATGTCAGCGTGGATATGAATAAAAAATTTGCAAAAAAATTCTATTTAGCGAGCGTTAGCGACCGCTATTAGCGCGTTAATTTCTTTCCGATTAGCGAAAGACGTTAGCGATGCTAATATTTTCTGAAATTAGCGTTAGCCTTAGCGTCGCTAAAAAAAGTCATTAGCGATCACAAGACTGGTTAATCAGGGTGTCGCGTCGTTGACATTTACCATGATAAAAAGCCTGATGTCAACAACACACATAAGCTATTAAAACTGTAAACAATTTTATTGACGGTCTGGACGTTATTACGCCCTCTGATAACACTCCAAAAGTCCGTGTGCTATTTACCTCTTCTGGGCCTCACTTTCAGGATGCTATTAACGACCTTTGGGTGTTTGATCTGATGTTAGATAGAACTGGATTTTTGTCACTTTCGCTCTGGGCGACCCACTGGGCGATATCGAAAGTCGTGGCAATGTTAACTTGTACATTAACGCTTGCCACAGAACGTTTCCTCTATGCCTCTTGCTTCACACTAAGGGAGCGTCCATAAATGACGTCTGCTTTTAGGGGGGAGGGGGGTCGAGGAAAACAGACACTATGTGACAGGGGGGGGGGGGGGGTAAGCACAAAGCAGACGTCTGTTTTCAAAAAAAATTAGTATTCCCAATAATCAAGAAGTAAGTGCAAAATGTGTGTGTAATCAACATTAACCAATCCGTTCTAAAATTAAAAGCGTCCTAATTTGAAATTATCACCTTTTCTTAGTGACGGCAGCTCAGTACTTTCACCCGATTGGGCTTATAATTGCTGTCATGCGTGTCATGCTTACATAATGTAAGGTTTGTCATCGGAGTGAAAGACATTGACGCGTGAAAGAAATTAAAACTTTTGTTATTTTTTGTTTAAATTTCCAATTTCTGATACCAAAATATATGACGTCTGTTTCGGGGGGGTGTTCGGGAAAACAGACAGAATATGACAGGGGGAGGGGGGGGGGTCAAAAAGTCCGAAAAAAAGCAGACGTCATTTATGGAGGCTCCCTAAGTATATTTAAATCTCTTACTTTCTTGTCTGTCTTTAACATTTTGTCTTATTCAAACTATTGTACAGAATATACCAATTGCACAATAAATTATATTTGAATAAGAACGGTCCTTCGTATGCAATGCTTTTTCCGTTTCTGACTAGTTTATGATTCCAGATTCGCGATTGCGATTCGAAGAAATAGAACTGTCAAATAGAGACGTCTGTCTTGTTCGCCTTTGAATTTCTGTGGTGCGATTCACGATCGAGTAAGTTATAAATTTCACCCGAAACAAACTAGATCTCTCGATGTATTGATTGAATAATGTCGGGTGACCAGACAATCTAAAACATATGCAAGGGACCCGTACGTATCAGAATAGATGCGGTAAACAGAGTTGATGTTATGAAAAGACTCGAATGTATTTAAGTCAATATTGCCTAAACTCTTAAGTGTATGAAATTGCGTCCTCATCAAATTGTATTGAAAATTGCCGAGAGGGCAACATTGAAAAACCCGTCCGAAGAAACGGTGGAAAAAAAGCCTTCCGAAAGTACAAAATTGATCCCCAAATAGACAAAAATGTACATCTCAATTTTTTGTGCGACATAGGAAAAAAACTTTTTTTTGTCTAGGACCGACATAGGGTCTTCAGGACAGGCCACGGACGAATACTTACATAGAAAAAAATATTTCCCTCAATTTTTCTACAACTTAGTGAAAAATCATTTTTTTATCTAGGACAGACCTTAGGACCCACCTAGGACCATAAGGAAAAGCCTCGGACACATACTTCCATAGACAAAAATGTTTCCCTCAATTTGCTCTGCAACATAGCAAAACAATTTTTTTTGGTTAGGGCTGACCTTAGGTCAGACCTGAGGCCCAGTTCAGTCCTAAGCACATGCACCGGGTTCAAATTTGTTTTTGAACATATTTCGATACTCGATTACCTCTCAAATAGGAAAAGAATCAACAAAATCAGTTAAGATTTATCCAATTTCTGTAAGCAAACACGTTGAGTCCTAGTAGAAACTAAGTTTTAGGTCCAAGGGTTTCTAATCGAAACATTTTCTGTCATAAAACGGGAGACAGTCCTAGACCTTTCGATCAAACAAAATTTGAAAATCGAAAAAGATTTACCCGAGTTATGTACAAAAGACTAAAAGCCACTTAAACAGCCCTATCTCAGCGGCTCTTGCGCCGACAATGCCCAGATTCAATTCAATACAAGATCTTTCGATTACCTTTCAGAGAAAAAAAATTTTGAAAATCGGTTGAGTTTTACTCGAGTTATTGTGTTGTTGGACGGACGGACGGACATTTTTTTTATTGCTGATTCGTCCCCCCACTTCCTACTCCCCGGTCGAAATTGGGGTGGTTACAAACATCGTGGTAAACGCATAAGACTTCGTTCTTCGTACTGGTCAAAAAATAGTTCCCTGATTTTCACTTATAATCGTCTTTTTAAAGAACTGGCATATGAGGTACCTCGAAATCATAATAAAGACTCAGAAAGCCTTCGAACAGGGTGAATTTTACACTACCATTTACTCCTTTTTGCATGAAAAAACTCGCTTCCGACGGCAGGGTTAATGATGAATCTATTGGGAGCAAAACCCTGTCTAATCCAACTGTCAAAATATCGTATTAAACGTCAAAGCGATAAGACAGTCGAGCATTTAGAAATAAAGTTCTATATCCTAAGATTAAAAGTTGGAATAGACCGAGCTTTGCTCCCAACAGATTCAATTGAAATCCACTTGAATAGACTGCATTAATATGCTACTTACGATTACGAGAATTGAGAACCGTTGTACAGAAATGGAATTTATAAGTCGTAGGCCTAATGAAGCACAATGAGACAATTGACTGATAAGTTCTAGGTGTGCGGGAGTAGGGGTGTGCGGGTCGACCTTTTTTTCCAAATCTGAGCCCAAAACTCTGACCGAACCCGAACTTATTTTGAAAAGATTTCATTTGAAATGATTTTCAAACTCAATTTTGAGAACATAATTTAGTGAATTTTTATTTTTTCGGGTCGGGTCGAGTTTTGTTAGTTAAGTCTTCAAACCCGACCCGAACCGAAAAAAAAAACGAAAATCGGAACACGACCCGACAAACTCTTTCAGGTTCGCAACGAGTTTTTAGTCAAGTTTCGGGCGGCCAGCTCGCCGTCAGCCTTCAAGTCCTAACTTCTACGTTCTAACATCTTAACCATTCCTCAAACCATCGGAAATTAAGTGATTGAGACGATGTCTGTAGAAAGATTGTTTCAAAGAAAGGACACCGCTGGTTAATGATAATACGGTGCATGATGACGTCACGTTACCAAGCGGCTACCTCTGTTGGAGATCATTCATAAAGTATGTCACCCTTGACGACCTGAGAGTAAGATTGGTACCTTTCGGAGGGGGGGACCACAATATTGATATGTAGTGTCTATGGCGTTGAAACGAGGTACCTGTGAGGGAGAAAATCAGAAGAAACAACATTCTTCATAGGTCTTGATATTCACCCAAGGATTGTTACTTGGAGATCGTGATCTTTTTGAGACTTTTACTACACTACTATACTATACTTTTACTATAAAATTCACACAATTTTCATTCAAAAGATCGTTTTTTTACAGGCTGCGCCAATGTGAGCAGTCTTTTTTTTCGCTTTAAATAAATTTATTAACAATAAAAAAAAAAAATTTTCATTCAATAAACCTTTGACTTTGTTCAATTTGCTAACTTTATGTTCATGACCAACATGACAATATTTACATTATTCCTTCCCTATCGATAGTAATCCCAAATCAAATATGGATGGGCGAACGGATTGATTGCTAAAAATATATTCGTCATAAAATCATAATTAAAAATACACTTTCACATATCTTTCCCCGTACATTACATTGCGAACCTGTTGAAATATTACAATTCCTTATCAGCCAGTACACATAGAGATAATGACGCGCACCTTTAGTTATTTTTTAGCTTCAACATTATTTTCGTACAGAAACCAGAAAAGAAATAGAAAATATTTCAAATAAACTGTTATCTTTATCAGCTTTACTGATAGCATACCTACACCTTGCGTTGTTATCAATAATTGGGTTAGATAAGAACTATTATATCTTACTCTCAGAAATATCGAAACAGGTTAATTATATCAAATGAACATTAGAGACGCTTCATTTACGAGACAACGCCCAATACGGATAGTAGTTTTTGCCGAGTGTTATGGTGGAATAAGTGCAACAGAAGGAAATCTTCGAAATTGTGAAATAAAGTTCCTTCAATTTGATTGAAAGGAAGCTAAAGGATTTGGTATACTCGCGTGTGAATGTGTCGAAAATGAAGACTAGAATTGGACTATCGTTTTTCCTTTGTTTAGTCGTAACAGTAGTTTTAGTTAAAGCACAAGACGATGCTGCCGAAACAAGCGTAGCATCCGAAACAGTAGTTGCGAATGTGGAAGTGTTAAACAGTGATATTGCTCAAATAGAAGACGTTAAGGAAGAAGAGGAAGAAACAGATTATACGGATTATGACGATACGGTAGCAGAGGAAGAAACTCCACCACCACCGGAACCTCCAGCAGCACCAGTAGAAGATGAAATTGTAGAAACTCCAGAAGATCCAGTTGAAAGTATCAGAGATATTGAAACTGTTGAGGAAGTGTCGACAAACGACGAAACGAATACCGGGACCGCTAACAAAACTATACCGAAAAGCCGTTCTGGTAACTACCAATATGACGATTTTTACGGAAATTTGGATGCATTCAATACAGACGTAGGATACAACGGAGGTGGCGATCCCAATTACAATTATGGTAAGTATCGACTCGATCATGAGTCATGCATGAAATCTACGAAATCGGTATTTATTTGTTCGAAACGTAGTTATGGCTTTATGACTGTTGATCCGATCACTGATAACGAATAGTGATATCATGTTATAGCGTTGCTCACTACTGATAAGGTTCCATTAAGCTTTAGTTTTGTTTGTGTCGATAAAGCAGTTTTGTATTGTGCAAGAAACCTATGCCGATTAATACTTCCATAGCATATGTCGTCCTTCTTCTTAAAGAACAATTCAATTTCAATTGAAATATTCCTTCCTTCGTCCTTGGTATAATTTCTTTAACGCAGACATTTAATAAAATCTAATTTGGAGATAAACTTGTAGGCAATCATCGATGTGCCTTTTACAGGTAGGATTTCATTCCGAATGTGTTTTCAATGCTTATATTTTCGGTTGAGTCCGCATTCGGCATCAAACACTAAAGTAACAAAATTCAAATTTCGCGCCAAATTTTGAAAAAGTGAAGTTAAAATGCTTCTGAATATTATTGCTAGTTCATTGAACAAAAATGACGTAATGTTAAATCTTTGGAAATGTAAACATTGACACAATTTGTCAGAGGAATGTATCTCACACGATAGACCTAAAGTATATTTTAGAGATATGAGAGATAAAATCTTAAGTATGCTGCGCTCTCAAATTAATTCATTGCATTCTTAATCTTAAGTCGCATAGATTTACGAACTTGATCAACAAACAGAAGAACTCTCGATAAATTTGAATAGCGAAACATAGAAACGCTTTAATTGGACGTGGTGCATTAGCAAATTATATGAAAAATGAATTATCATGAACAATCTGATTTCTTCCATTCAATACTCACTTCGCTGTCGCCACAAACTTTCCCTCTTGTTATAATTCCATATTTTCTACCAAAAGACAAATGAAATGTTTAAAAATTGTACATCATACTGAAGAGAAGAAGGACGATTTTATAAGAAAAATGTGATTTTCAGTTTTCTTATTATTCGCTAATGCAATGCGTTAGCTCAGTGGTAGCGTATTGGCTTTTCGCCAAGAATATCCGGGTTCAATCCTGGTGAGGGAAATTCTGCAAAGGATTTTTCTTCAACTTGTAGCATAAAGGTATCGTTCCTAAGCATACCCAAGCTTCAAATTCAGGGTAGTTGTGGTGTTTGGTGTCCACAACGAAACGTACACAGAAGAACGACATGAGTGACGTCACCCATACACGATGAATTCGGTGTACAGATATCTGAGTCTATCTTAAGGCGGAGATATAATGAACATCAGATGAAATCCTATGTATGCAGCTACAATACGACGGAGGTTAGAGGCTAGAAGATGTATTGTAATGTCTGGGCCCAAACAGCGAGATTCATTTGGCGAGTACGGCTAGTGCCGGAGGCTAGAAGATGTATCGTTGTGCGTGTGCTCAGACGACGAGCCTTATTCGGCGTACCGGTTACAACTATACGTTCTGAAATGGGAACATTTAATGTGGGAATCTAACTAAGACAGAATACATGACTAGGTGGAATGATAGAAGATTAACGGGGAAGGAACAAAGGATCATAGTATCTGTGTTTCAAGGCCAGTTTTCCGCCTCGACCAGAAATCTAATGCAACGCGCTGTCTACAATAATGCCTTTTGGACATGAAGGAATATGTCTGGAATTTCTCTTCAACCCCAACAATATTTTTTAAATTTAATTATGTGAACCAGAGAGAATTTAGTTATAGTAATAAAGTCGATATTTGTGTCTATACTATCCCAAATAAATTGATAAAATGTGATGAAAGGAGTGTAAAAGAGTTAGTTTTCCAACACATAATTTCTTTATCAGTAACATTGTTTTGATAATCAAAGTTATTTTTTGAGTTATTGAGAAAAAGGTGTCAGTGAGTGGATTTTTTCGTACAAAATTTTGAGTTGCATTGAGTGACAAGATTGGAAGTGTTACAAACAAATGATGTCATACTGAAGAGGAACGGTCGTGACTTTTAAGTGCAAATCTCATTAATTGTAATGAAAGTCGACTCTTTTGGACGACTTCAACTAAAAGTCACCCAAATTAAACATCAAAGTGGTTTTCGGTTTAAAGGAATTACTTCAAAATTCGAATTAATTGTGCAAAGATAACAGCGACAAAAGTGTTAAATTGAAAGAAGTTGAGCTCACTGTGATAGCACAAAAATAAAAATATTATGAGCATCAAAAAGACTAATAAAAATATTGTTTTTCCTTTTAAAATCAAACAAAAATTAATGAAAGTTAAAAAGCAAATAAAAACAAAAAAAAAATTAATAAATTCGAAAATTTGAAAATAGTGAAAATTTAAAAATATTGAAAAATTAAAACAAAAATTAAATTCCGAATTAAAATTCTCAATTTCAATGAAAAATCAACATTTTTGATTTACGGTCGAGTGTCGCGACTTAGGCCTAATCTTTGGATCTTAGACAGCAGACCAGGGCGTGGTCGGGACATGTCGGTTTTACTTGAAACTTTATTCGAAAACGGGAAACAAAAGGTTATGATCAACGGCAGTTACTCAGTGTAACACCCCGGCAGTCGAGCCAGACACCTAAAATTGCTGCTCCCGAGTAATCAGTGCCATTGGGTTTATTATTATTATTATAGCTCCAGCCTAGGAGTCTAATAGCAGGTCTCCCGCAAGGGTCAGTACTTGGTCCTTTGTTTTTTTCGATGTTCATAAATGACCTGCCTAGTGTAATTAAGTTTTCTCGTATACCTCTTCGCTGACGATGTGCAGCTCTACACGGCAATTCGTAGAGACTGTGTCCGAGAGGACATTGAAAGGTTAGGATCTTTCACGTTCTGGGCTGGAGCGAATGACCTAGTGCTCAATGCAGGGAAGACGCATGAGATTACGTTTTGTAACGGAAGCTGGTCGGCAGATATACCTAAAGTCAGGTTAAACGGGATCATCATTGAGTACAGTGATACAGTTAAAGATCTCGACATCTTTATCGACAAACAGTTGAACTGGCGGAAACATGCTAACTCGATTGCAGCGAAGATCTTTGCTGGTCTTCGGTGCTTTTGGTCGCATGCTGGCTACCTCCCTCGATCTACCAGGTTGACATTGGTGAAATCCTTGCTCATGCCTCATTTCACCTACTGGGTAGGCTGCAAGTCTCAGCGGAAACGATACTTGAGAAAGACTAACGTAGTGGTGAGTTGTGGCTTGTTTCCGTACCTGGATTACTTATCCTGTGTGCTGGTGCACATAATATTACTGGTCAAAGAACCTCTCTACTTATATGAGCGATTTGTCCCTACCTCGAACCCAAGGACGTTTAACTTGATCATGCAGAAAGCGAACGGAGACTTTTTATCACGGTCGTTTTTCTTCAGTGAAGTTTCGGTCTACAACTCATTGCCACCGGATGTTAAAAAAAAATTTCGTTGACGGGTTTCAAGGATGCATGCAGGGAATACTTTTGTGTCTAAGAATTCCTGCGATAATCCGTTACATTATTTCATTAAAAAAGTTTTTGCCGATGTTGCTACTAAGCGCCTACAGCGCCATAATCGTCCTCCCAAATTGTTCTCGTTTTATTCTTTTCTCTTTGATGTTTTGCTTAGCTGAACTTATATCTAGTTTCTATACAATTCTATTTCACTATATATCTATGTATCATGTAATTTAAAAGGCTGAAAGAAGGCCTTACACATGATATAACTAATAAACCAAACCAACCAAAGCAGATCAACCTCAGGTTAGCAACCTCAAAAAAATTTACACTTCAAAAAAAACCGTTTGCAGTTTCTTTGACAAGTGAGCATTTTCTACGCAAGGAACATCTAACCGAACCTCAAGAACCCATATATGGCCCACTTTTTCGCCCATGTCTCTGGAACCATTTCGATTTTCTTTGAGGGAATTAAGTTTGAGATGTTGAGATTTTCAGACATACAGAAGAGGGAAAAGCATTTTATTATCATGGGAGCGCGGTGGCAATGCGCCCGTGACGCAAGTCCACATACGTACAAAAAATTAAGAAATTTTCTTTTCGTAGACGGCGGAACCATATATACAGCTAAGTTTTGATTTTTTTCCCTTGCGTCGTACCCCCTGAGACCTAGTTTTTCGGATTCTACGTAAAATTTTGATTGAAATCGATATCCCAGATAACAATTGACCCCACGAAATGTACATAAAGTGCCATTGGAATATGTGCTGATCCCATTTAATGTGCTCCAATTCTAGGACATTTAATGCATATTAAAAATCGCACTTACCGTTACATCTTTTCTTTGGAACGAAAAGTGCATTTAATGTACATTAAATGTGAACCCATTTAATGTACATGAAATGTACACTGAAGTGTGGTACATGTATGTGCATCTAATGTACATTTAAAACACCTTGAATACACATTTAATGTACATGTTAGTGTAAATTACTAGCACATTTGATGTACATCTAATGTTATACAAGAAAAAAAAGGAAAATTTAATTTTGTTTTCCGACTTTTCCATTTCGGTTTTTCTTATTCTGATGATCGTTACGTCCTCCATCTACATTTTTTTATGCCAAGCTCTCATTTTTTTTAGAAAATTTTCTTTAATTTGCGGGGCTTGAACCCAAGACGCTCGGGATTATGAGTCGACTGCTTTACCAATTGTGCCACCGGATACTTATGTGTTGGTGCGTTTAATTTGTATAAAGTGTTAAATTAAAGAAAGTACATCACAAGTACATTTTTGGTACATTAAATGTGATAGGAATAATGTACACCTTATCAAGCACATAAAATGTGCGAAAAATGTACTTAGAAGGCGCCATAAAAGAATGTTTTGTATGTGTGTGTGAGTGTATTCAAGGTATGTGTCAAATATGAGCAAAATTTTTGGACTGTGTTAGGATGTAGATAGATGTTTGGTGGCAAAGGAAAAAGTTGATGGGTTGGGTGTGTCGGGGTGACCAACAAAATGGCCGACGGTGGTATGGGAGGGGCTTAGGGGAAAAATTATATTTTTTGGAGATGGATGTTTCATGTCAAAGGATTTTTTTTGCCGCTTTTTTCGTCGAAATTTTTTTCGCCAAAAATTTTGTTCGCCGGAAATTTTTTTTTCGCCGGAAATTTTTTTCGCCGGAAGCTTTTTTTTAATCAAAAGTGAAAATATTTTAAAAGAATTTTTTGCGTTCCGAAGCTGTAAGCGTCACCCAAGTTGATATCATTTGTTTTGGAAGAAGGAACGAGGACTTGCATCACGCTTCCCTTTAAACGGGTTTTTGTTCTGATCGCCATTTTTGCTAATTTAGTGTATGCAAGAATACTCTCTTAAAGATGGCCGGCGCAATGAAATCTCATTGCTTCCTTCCTTCAACTAACTGTACCATTAGGTTCATACAGTGCCCCTTTTATCGCATTGATTCAAAATCTAAGTTCTATAGGTCAAGACAGTCGAAAATCAACGATGATTCTGATACCCATACCATAAATCTATTTTGCGCTATATTTTTTAAACAAAATCGTTTACTGAAGCCAAAATATGAAAATTGCAATCGGAAAATTTAAAGAAATCCACCATACAGGATGCGATTTGCGTTTTATTGAAAAATTGTTGGTTTGGCATTCCTTGAGTTGTATGCCTTCTTCAATATTGAATTTATAATGCGATTGGATTGAGAGATTGTGCGGAAAACGTGCATTGGATAAAAGTATATGTTCCATTGACCGGAAACGTATCGTAAATACATTTCATCAATATTTCCTAACGAAAATAATATAAACGATTTGCAACATAAATCCACGCTAACATCAAAACTTCATTAAGTTTTTTTTGAAATACGGCACAATGTAAATGTGTGTATTGTACGAATGGTTGTGGCTGTTGCGGATAAAAAAACATCTTCATGCGGGAAGAATATAGACAAATTCTTTAACATTCAAAAAGGATAGTCTCTATAACAACAAAGTGTAAAATATAAACTGAAACTTTTTCAACTCAAAATTGTATCCACCTCCACCATATTTTTGAAAATATAAATATACAAAAAATTATTACTTACACCATGCACAGCGAACAAAAAAAAATCAGCTTTTTTGAACGAAAACCAATAACATGGAAACTTTTCTGCTCTTTACAAAAAATATATATTTTTTACTACACACGAACTGTGTTTCACAAAGTGCCTGGAAGTTAAGAGAATATTCTTTCCTTTTGAATTTAAAATGGAAATTAAATCTTTATTTATTGTAGGGGGGGTTTTCGTTGTTTTTTTTTTTTGTTCTTCAAGCATATTCCATAATATATTTTTAAAGAGTGCAGTTTTTTTCGTCTACTAACAGAAGAGGGTAAATGAGAAAAAAAGGAAGCCCCCAATATTTCAGATACAAAAATCGACTTGTGGCCAAAACTCTATAAAAAACCGTCTACTTGGAAAACGATTTAAGGAAACATTTGTTATAAATCTTTTTTCCGTGAATTTGCATACGAATTTAGTAAATTATTTTTGGTATTAATTCGAACAGAAAGGGGAGATTTATCAATTAGGCAAATAAAAGACATGCAAATTTCTGTTTGAATCAAAAGGTCTTCTAAATCTTTGATGTGATTGTTGTCACTCACCGTCAAAACGACACGTTTATGCGCAAACACTTCCTTGCAATGTTAAAGATTAGAGAGATGTTCACGAATGACGTCACGCTCGAGGGATTATAACAAAATGTTACGGATCTAACAAATGTGGGTCAGTTTGCATGACGGTGGAGAGCATAAGTGGATGTGACGTTATTTGTGAACGGCTCTCAATCTCTAACACCGCAAGGAATCTAAAATAAGGTTGTGGGCTCTCAGGTCTCTAGTAAAAAAAATTGTGCGTTGAGACATCATCAGCTCAAACACACTCAGAGTATTCTGACAAAGCCCCTACTTGCTATAGGCATAATCAAAGCAAAATGTGCATAATTCATGTAAAATTAATGTAAAATTTGTGTGAATCACATAAAAAAGATGCACAAAAGATGTTTAAGTAATGTAACAACGATGGAGTTTGCAACATTATTTTTACATCATTTTTACATTCCAAATTAGAAAAGCAGTTATCATTTTAACATCATTTATAAACATTTTACATGGAAAATGTATGTAAACCATGTTAAAATGATGTACACAGGATGGATGATTAATGTAACAGTTATGGCTTTTGCTACATTATTCGAACATTACTTTTACATTCCAAATTAAAAAGACTATCATATTTTATCGACCGAATATCACTTTAAAAATTAAACATAAGCTTCGGGGACCCGTACGAATTCCGTTCAAGGATTCCCGTTGTATTAAATTACTGGTTATGCATATTCATCTCGATTGGAAATTGCCGAAATGGCATTATTGAAAAATCCGTACGAAGAAGCATTGTAGAAAATTCGTTTTGGGCCTCCCTGAATCCTCGGACCCATATTTCCATGGACAAAAATGTTCCACTCAATTTTCTCTACAAGATAGCAACAAAAAATTTTTGGGGTAGGACCGACCTTTAGGACCGACCTAGGGCCTTAAGGATAGGCCTCGGACCCATATTTCCATGGACAAAAATGTTCCACCCAATTTTCTCTACAACATCGGAAAAATAGTTTTTCGGCCGACTTGTAGGACCGACCTAGGGCCTTAAGGAAAGGCGTCGGACCCATATCTTCATGAACAAAAATGTTCCACTCAATTTTCTCTACACCATAGCAAAAAAAAGTTTTTTTTTGATAGGGCCGAGCTTTAGAACCGAGCTAGGGTCCTACGGAAAGGGCTCGGAGCCATTGTTATAGACAAAATTGTTCGCATTAATTTTCTCTACAGCACAACATAATAAAACCTCATCATTAAAGAAATATTCATGAATAAGCACAAATTATCTTGTAGGGTCGCGTAGCGCTAATTAGAGCCATACTAAAGGCCCTACATCCGGAACCACTCAACCGATTTTCACCAGTTTTTTTGGTTATTTCCCGAGGTCCATACTTTTCATTAAAAACCTTGAAAAGCAATTTCTGTGCGAAAATCGCGGAGATATAAGCGAAAAAGTTTCACCGACCTTCAAAAAACCACGTTTTCGACCACTTTTTCGACTGTAACTTCGAAAGTTTTTGACCGATTTTGCCCATCTCAGAATTCCACCTCACTTTTTCGAAAAAAAAGGTTTTGAAAATCGGACGGACAACGTTTTTTTGCATATTTCCCCTATTTATATATTAAAACGAAAAACCCACCAACTCCCGGGTCTCGAAATTCGACGTGTTACAAACGTCGTGGTAAACGCATAAGACCAGTACTAGTCTAAAAACCATGTTAAAATTACGTAAATATTTCTTAATTGGGAATGTAGAAATAATGGTCGAATAATGTAGCAAAAGCCTTAACTGTTACATTAATCATCCATTTTTTAAACATCATTTAAACATGATTCACATAACATTTTTTCCCTGAAAGATGCATGCCTCCCATCATTCAAGTTCGAAGGTGAGCAAAATCGATCAAGTGGTTCCGGAGATATGGTCGAGGAAGTGACCAAAAACATGGTTTTTCGATTGGTCGGTGAAGCTTTTTCGCAAATATCTCAGCAAGTATAGCACGGAAATTGCTCATGTTGGTGTCAAATAAAAGGATTTGATGTCAGAAAATCGGGAAAAAGTTTTCGTGGGAATCGGGTCAGGGGTAGGGGCACCGGGACCAATGGAATCGACGAAATTGAGTTTCTTGGCCACATACGAAAACAGTTTATTTCCTTAACTATGCAATATGGAAATTCACAGACAAAGGCAAAGTTGTAGAGAATGAAACTTTAGGGTAAACGTGTTTCAGGGTTTTGGGTAAAAATGCCTCAATCCTGGTATATGAACACTTCTAGAGTTGGGAGGAATGATCCATATCTCTAGAACTAAAAGAGGTAGAAAGTTGCTTCCAAAGGCAAAGTTGTAGAGAATAACATTTTAGACAATACGTGTCTCAGGGTTTTAGGTAAAAATGCCCCAATCCTGAAATACGACCACTTCTAGAATTGGGAGGGATGGCCCATATATCTAGAACTATAAGAGGTAGAATGTTGCTTCCAAAGACAAAGTTGTAGAGAATAAAATTTTAGGGAACACGTGTCTCAGAATTTTGGGTAAAAATGCCACAATCCTGGGATATGACCATTTCTAAAATTGGGAGGGATGATCCATATCTCTAGAACTATCAGAGGTAGAAAGTTGCTTCCAAAAGCAAAGCTGTGGAAAATAAAATTTTAGCGAACGAGTGTCTAAGGGTTTGGGTAAAAATGTCCCAATCCTGGGGTATGATTACTTCCAGAATTGGGAGGGATGATCCATATCTCTAGAACTATAAAAGATAAAAAGTTGCTTCCAAAGGCAAAATTGTAGAGAATCAAATTGAAGAGAACACGTGTCTCTCATTAATGTAAAAATAATGTAAAATTTATGTAAATAATGTTAAAATGATGTAATTGCTTTTCTAATTTGGAATGCAAAAATGATGGAAAAATAATGTAGCAAAATCCATCGTTATTACATTACTTATTCATCCTTTGTACATCCTTTTACATGAGCTTCATAAATTTCACAAACATAACAACACAAACATAAACATAACAAACATACACAAAAGTTACATTAATCTTAGGCATCAAAAATATAATTTTGCCGAATATAACTTTGAAGTATACCCCTGCACCTGAACTGAATTGACATGAATATTCTCTATTATATGGTCAGGTTACTTAAGTCCGAATGAACTGAATTTTCCGAAACTTACATATCGTAACTCATCAACTGATTCATTGTTCATACCTGTATGTACTTACACTGTAGTATAGTGTGGTGTAAACACGGCTGCTCACACCATAATCCCTTGAAAACATTTTCTTTTTGGTGTAGATTCTCTATTTCATCACACGAAACTTGCCATATCTCATATCAATGATTTTCATCACTTAGAATGTTGGCGGCAATGCGTATGTGTAAACGAGAAAGCCGAATTTTCATTAAACTTTCAATCATTTTTAATCTTCTACAAGATAAGATTGAAGACCTTGTCCAATTACGGCAAATACGATTAGTATTTTAGGCAAGAGTTTGGTCATAGGCGCTGAATTTTTAAGCTCTCACAACAATATGCTTTACAAAGAGAATATTACCTCCCCATTCCACCAATGAATTAACTGTTAATTGGCTTGAATAAATGTCGTTTACAATAAATTATCGTGGATTTCAACGGGTAATTTGAAATAAAGCAGAAACAAATGTTGTTTCATCGACTCTCAGGAGAAATGACCTTCATGTTTACGTTAGTTATAATTTTATACCACCCTCACAGAGTTCCATTTCGTTTGCTGAAGAAAAATGTAGCTCATAATACGCTACAGCTCAACTGTAACATGTAGTACAACAAATTAAATGTTAGAATTTTCAACATTTACATTTACATAGACGCCACCACAGTCGAATTGAATTGCTTTAAAAAAGAGAATTTCATGAAATTTTGAAAAGGTTGATAGAACAATGGCATTGCAGTTACTTGAAACATTCCACAATTTCGAACACTTAATTGAGTGCTTTTTAAAATCAGTTCGAATCGTTTGATTTTCTGAAAGGAACAAACAATGAGACGTTTTTTAATTGCTACAACGATTGTTAAAATTGTATTTCAAACATCAATGGAATTCCTTACTTTTTTATCAATTCATGAATCATTGGGTTGGGCAGACAGATAATATTGAAAGTAAAGTTGATGGGATGAATACGACAAAAGGTAAGTACTTAGGTCCGTACGAAACTGTAGCAACTTACAGGTTTACTCTTACATTATTTGCAACGTGATGGGAATTTGTTTTTAACATTTTTTTAAAGGAAATTGTCGGTGGGAAAAATCAAAAACTTTTTTTTTTTCAACAAGTTATTTTCAACTGGTACAGACTTGTACACAGCCAAATTCTAGGTGTGATGTAGAAGTTTGCGGGCGATCCGTTCACAAGCCTGTCCACCCGTTAGCGGGCGTGGATATCTACATTTAAAAAACAGACGGGCAAGGGCTAGCCGTTTAAACTTCATTCGGGCATACGATGCCCGCACACATCTCTAGTGCGAAGTTCGCCGTTCAAAATGAGAATGGACGAAGTTAGTAAGACTATAAAATTTGTTGTGGAATTAGTTTTGTTGTTGATTTGTCAAAACTATCGCGGCGTGTACTAAAAGTACTAATAAGAAAATCTGACTTGTACTAAAAACGTAGGGAGGTGTTCTAAAAGTATGGGGACGTGTACTTTAATTGAGGGGACATGTAATGAGAGTGTAGAATGTGTACTAAAATTGAGGGAATGTGCACTAAAGTTGTATCAATAGTCCGTGTCTTGTCACCGAACCTCAAGCGATGACATCTATGTTTTTTTCAAAGCTCTAGTGCGAAGTTTTCCGTTCAAAATGAGAAGTAAGAAAGACTATAAAATTTGTTGTGGAATTAGTTTTGTTGTTGATTTATCAAAGCTATCGCGGCGTGTACTAAAAGTACTAATAAGAAAATCTGACTTGTACTAAAAACGTAGGGAGGTGTTCTAAGAGTATGGGGACGTGTACTTTAATTGTGGGGATATGTAATGAGAGTGTAGAATGTGTCCTAAAATTGAGTGAATGTGTACTAAAGTTGTATCAATAGACCGAATCTCAAGTGGTGAAATCTATGTTTTTTTCATAGCTGAATTAACGTCTCAACATAGAACTACTTCCTTTTCTCAAGTGGAGACATCCATGCTTTCATAGCGGAATACGGACAAACATAAAACTAATGATACTATCTATAACGTATTACTTTTCATTCTCTTTCCACATATTGAATTGTAGTCGTAAACGTAATATTGAACGCATCGAAAAATTTTTGTTAGTACTTTGTAGCTAAAAACTTGTTATTTCCTTGTATCTTTTTCAACACAGTGAACATTCACATTAACAAAGCCACATTTGTTTAGATCCGATGAATCGAGTAGCGCCTAGTGAACCGCCAACACATCGAAACGATGGTCAAGGGTACACAATAACTCCAGCCCGTTTAGCTGAACTAAGGCGACACTTCCTTTATTGGTTTTTCGATCAAGGTGGCAACGATGACCGCGGCGACTACCAAATTCACATCCAGGCATCGAATCCACAAGTTCATAAAAACTTCAACTTCCAATTGCCATTTTTTGGATTTCGATTCAATTACACGAGAGTAAGTTGATGGATTGAATGGAGGAGATATATGGCAAAATATTTATGCAAAACAATTTACTGTAGGTGTCGGTGCACGGCTACTTGGAATTTTCCGATCCACCAGAACATTATACGTATCCGCTAACGTTCCCCATCAAAGAATGGCCTCGACGCAATGATCCATCCTTCATCGGCATATTTTTCTCAAAGTGTCGCATCGGAAAAATCTATCAAACCGACTTTGATCAACGTGCGCCTGGCGTTTATTTCAGGTAAGAGTTTACTCCTATTATGTCAGTCATACATTTTAATTACTCGAAACGTTGAGTTATGAAAACATATACGCAAGCAATTACACCACACGTGGAAATAAATTATTTTCTCTTGGGTGTAGCAACTTACAATTAAATAAATCTCTCCGATTCGGCTGTGGGTATGTACGGAATAATGAATGTAACCCGAATGTATAGCTTCACTGCAGGTATACACATGAGACGATTTGTAATTTTTATTTATTTTTAATTCGTAGTGACTAACAGTAAAGCGGTACGAATAGCCAAACAACATGGATGATGCTCTCCCACCCAAATGTGTGACCCAGAGCTATAATTTGTGCGAGGCAAATTCAGTAATATGGTGTGAATAGCACGACAATATTGTGTGGCTATTCGTACTCCGTTCCGAGTAGTGTAGGTTTTTCTAATTTACATGAAAGAAAAAGCTTTCAAAAATTTGTAATTAATTTATGAATTTTCCAAAATAGAAATTATTTCCTCTATACCATTCATCGTTCTGACTTTTTCAACAACACACACGTTGAACAAGTAGCACTGTCAGCCTATTTGCCACAAAGAAATTGCGTGATATTTACTGACCGAACACAGACAGTGAATTATGAATGGTCAATAAGTCAGTGGAATAAAATGAACAAAACAAATAAATTGTTTAGTCTGCCACAGAAAATGGTTATAATGTGACAAAATATTTGTGGAATTCAAAGATAACCAACACACATACCGTTGAGTGTTGTTCCATAAAAATATCATGAATTGATTGTTCAAACAAATTGTCGTTTGCAGGCGGGATAAATTCTTTACAAAACCAGCATCAATTCACCGTTTTTAATTACAATTAAATATGTTAAAGCGACCGTAACCGCTAACCACTAATTCGTTTTTTATGCTGAGAAGCTCAAATGTATGTACTAATTTGTTTTTGTGGTTTTGTTGTAAATGAATCAGAGTACATCAATGATGAGGCTTGCCAACTTCATTATAAACGAATGTTTTTCACGCAAAAGCGCTTAGCAAGAGGATTTTTCATTGTGACGTTGAATACATCACGAAAATAAGCGTCCTCATTCAATCCATAAGTTAACTTTTAGCAGCGAAAAAATGTTAATTAGAAATTGTCAAGGTAACGGATTAGCACGTTGATTTTACCAAGAATTGCTTCACGATGAAAATGTTTCAAATGATTCGAGTTGATTTCGCGTTGAGGGGGAAAAACTAGGAAATTCCTTAGGGATTTTTCATAAAGTCACTTAAAAAGATGAGACGAAAACGTTGATATTACAAGCAATTATTACCGATGACGTGTACACATTTTTCTTCAATATTTGTTTCAGACATCATAGCGACGAGAGTATTTCGGGCAATACTATTATGTTTGCAGCTATCATATTTTGTGCTTTATAAATATATTTCAATTAAGGCAGAAGCACTAAGTAGCAGGGCCTATTTTTGGGAATTTGAATTCCCGAAAATTCCTGAAAATTCCCGAAAATTCCTGAAAATTACCGAAAATTTACAAAAATTTCCGAAATTAATTTTTTTGAATTATGTTTATGTTATTTTAAGGAATTTTCGGGGACTTTCAGGAATTTCAAAGTCATAGAAGTTCAATTGGGCCTAAATCACCAGATAATCACCGATGATTCACCGTGGAGTCACAGATGATTCACCGGAGAGTTACAGATGATTCACCGGGAAATCACCAATGATTCACCGGGAAATCACCAATGATTCACCGGGAAATCACCAATGATTCACCGGGAAATCACCAATGATTCACAGGGAAATCACCGATGATTCACCGAGAAATCACGGATGATTCATCGGGAAATCACAGATGATTCATCGGGAAATCGCCGATGATCAACCAACGAATCGCCGATAATTGACCAATGAACTACCGATGATTGACCAATTAATCACCGATAATTGACCAATGAATCACCGATGATTGACCAATGAATCACCGATGATTGGACAATGAATCACCGATGATTGACCAATGAATCACCGATGATTGACTAATGAATCACCGATGATTGACCAATGAATCACCGTAGATTGACCAATGAATAACTGTTGATTCACTGTGGAATTACCGGTGATTTCTCGGTGGATCATCGGTGATTCCACGATGAAAGGTGCACAGACGGAAGGACGAACAGAAAGACTAAAAACTTAAAGTAGCTGTCGCTACTTAATAAAGATAAATCTCCAAGAGCCTTTCTGCTTTGTAGTGGTAAGATGACAGGTTCATCTTTAACAATTTCGGATGGTCTATGTAATCTCCAAGAATCTTAGTTCAGAAAACTTATGGCAATCACATATGAGTTATATGCTCGTTTCTCCTTTTAATCCTCAAGTGCCGATTTAGATCGCAGTTTTCAGTACTCGCTACTACCCTCTTAATACTGCAACGTTTCATCCCTACCCAATTTCACTACAGGCTTTGGGAAGAAGCACTTTGTGTGATACTTTTCTCGACTTTCAAATGTTGCACCCAATTCCTAAACGCTTCCACTGATTGGTTAGTTAGTGCACTCGCTGGAGCTGCAGAGCCTGCACACCCCAGTGTGTCCAGAAGAACTATCGTCTGGAACATTTTTCTTAATTTTCTGTAATTGAATAATTTTGTCTCGAAGTTGGTAAAGATGGCGTTTTGAAAAGATTGAAAAAGAAATAAAAAGGAAAGTTCACTTGAAATAAATATTCTAAGAAATTTAAATCCGTTGAGACAGTTCTTAAGAGGGCGTCTGAGAAGGTGCTGAAATTCTGACTACGCCTAACTGGAAGAACAAGTGAGGTTATTAGTTAGTAACAGCATCGAAGTCAGCAATAGGCTGCCTACTTGAGACCTAAAGCGAACAAAGAAGGCAGCCTCATGATGAACATCTGTTCTTACTAAAGTGGAGGCAGGAGTGAGTTCTATAAGTCACATAAGTTTCAATTCGGCACCAGGCCCCTGCATTCAAAGTGTGATAGCTCAAGGGCGCAGCCTGGTGCCGAATTGAAACTTATATGACGTATAGATCTAACTACCTTTTATTCTTTGGTAGAAACAGATTCTCAGCACCAGGCTGCCTTCTTTTATCGCAGATTATGGGCTCAAGTACGCAGCCAGGTGTCAAATTATAAACTAATACGATTTAATCTATTCGCTCTTTCCTTAATTTTGGCATTTTCAAATTTTCGGCAGAAATTGTCCTGGGTGAAAGTGCAGACTTATCTTCTAGCGAAAAGTTTGTTAATCTCAAAAAAGTAGCTTTACTACTAGATGAAAAACGAATGATTTTATATAGCTATTGAGGCACTTTTTTGAAATTGACAATTTTTTTTAAACAAAAGTTACTCGAACATTCTATACAGTGGAGATTTGAAGCAGACTAATTTGATTTGAGAATATTCTGACATTTGGAGCAGATCATCTTTAGTTCATGCTATCGACGTTACGAGGATAAGAGATGTCGCACTTTTCGTTAAGAATGGCCTTATGGTCTGTATGCCCCAAGAACACCCTCGTTTTTCGACGGTTGCTCATGGTATCAGTCCAGATAACGTCCCAATGATGTTCTTCATGAAATTAGCGACGTGACTGAGTCTACCATTGTCAATTTTGTTCAACAAATCCTTGATAAGTCGAAAGTTTCCGACCAGATGGAAAATTAGTTACATTTCCCCGATATATAAAGCGGGCGATAAGGATGACGTTTCCAATTATAAGCCGGTGTCCATTTTGTGTGCAGTCTCTAAAATTTTTGAAAGGCTCCTTTTTAACATCCTCTTCGATCAGATCATTCGCAGCACGGATTATTTGCTCAAATATCCACGCAAACGAATCTAATGGAGTATGTGTCCAATGTAGCCCAGTCAATAATTGATGGTGGTCAGGTCGACACTATCTACACGGATTTTTCAAAGGCTTTTGATAAAGTGAACCATGTGATTCTCGTTGCGAAATTGAAGGCTTTCGGATTTAATGACAATCTTTTGGAATGGTTTGATTCACAGTTGGTTCACAGTTTGTTGTCATTGGTGGTACCAGATCGCATCGTATTGTTCCAACATCCGGAGTACCTCAAGGCTCTATTTTGGGTGCGTTGTTGTTTATACTGTTCATCAATGATCTTTTGTCCTCTCTCTCGTCCGGTTCTGGCTTCGCGGACGATTTTTCGGAAGATTAATGACAGCTACGACTGCAACCTTTTGCCAGCAGATCTGTACAAGATCGTGAATTGGTGCACAGTTAACAAAATGGGAGGAGCTGCGACGAGTATCTACAAAAAAGGATCTGGGAGTGATTATGGACGACAAACTTTCTTTCAGCGCTCATGTCGAATTTATTACCAAGAAATCGTACAGAATGCTGGGATTCATATTTCGCTGTGGTAAATATTTTCATGGTCAAAAAAGCATGATGTTGTTGTACAATGAATTGGTGAGAAATCGTCTCGAGTATTGTTCAACCGTCTGGAACCCGTACTATGTAAACGCAGTTGAAGAAATTGAACGAGTTCAAAAGAAATTCACCAGAATGTTTTACTACAAACTCCCGACAATGTCCACCAATTATCAAAGTAAATGGCCTCTTTATCGAATCCAGCATAACCATGATACTTACTTTTCCAGCCTGGATTTATATGATGGCCGAATGAAAACTTTCAAGAGAAAAATTTAGAACTTTTTTGCATTCTAAATTTTTGCCGTAGTTTATCATGAACCATGCAATTTAAAAATAATTTTTTTTTTTTCAATATTTTGGCAGTCAAGATTAATTTTGTCATAGGTGGATATGTTATTGGGCAGTAGCCTGTTTGTTCATCTTTAAAAGAATAAAAAAATAAAAAAATAAATCTTTGGCTGAGAGACTTTAGGGTTTAGCAGGTGACTCATTCTCTCTTTCATGCGTCTCGCTATTACCACATTCGTCCACAGTAAATAAAGTGACCAAATTCGTGACCAGCGTCGGTCATCACAGCGCGACGATCGACTTTTAGTACACCATAATATGTGCACTTGTTTCGTGTGGAACAAACTTCACTATACTATTTTAGCAATGTTACGTCAATAACAATGAAGTCCGCGCGAATGCAAATAGAAGCAACGAAGCTGTTCTAAATGTACTAATCTTTAAGATAATTTGCCAATTGCCAACGACATTAATCTATTCTCATAATCTCATACCAAGCTGCTATCCAAAGCAACTGTAGGTGAGAGAATCGTCTAGTGAGAGCTGAGAATTTTTCTAAATCGAACTTTTTGGCAAGGGTATGAGTTGGATTGTAATATGCAATTTTTGGCAAGGCAATCAAAATGTATCAACCACAACCTCATTAAATTCATGTTATGTGTACCACAGAATGATTCTTTGAAAGTAGAAAAATTCATAAGATACTCAAAGGATACAACTATCACCGACCGCAATTACTAAATTATTCCTTACCTTTTCTCCCAAAGAAATCATTTTACCTTTCTACTTGTATCTAAACCACAAGAGAAAAAAGGTTTTACTACACTAATCAGATCACGACTAATAATTTTGGTCTTAATGAAATGCTCATTTTCCTTACCATTTGCGGAAAATGCTGGGCAAAAAAAATAACATTTAACATTCACCCATTCACTGTACTCTGCGGCTATATGCGTTTGTGAGCAATTTCTTTTTATTATACTCATCAACCATACAAATATACGTTTCATAACGAATCAAAAGGTAATACCTTCGCCGAATATGTGTGGTGGCTGGTGGGTATATGAAAAACAATATCATCGACGGATTCTAATCGTAAATTATGGAACACATAAATCAACATTATTTATTAAAAGAATGAACTATTTTCGGTTATAAGCGTTGTGGATGTTTGATGGAGATGGAATTTCTCAGAATGGCGTTGTTTATTTCAAATTACACATTGTAAGCATTCTATATGTTATACCGACTGAGTATGTTTTTGTATATTAATAAAGGACGTTCGTGGATTAGAATTCTAATATTGAGCTCAGAAATTATTCTATTCTCTTCAATGCGTAGGAATAAGTATGTATACAGCAAAGTTTGTCATGTATTAGTTGATGATGAAATTCTCGGTTCACACAATCATTCCTTGTATTCATTATGTTGGGAAAGCGTTTTTTTTCACATTTATGGAAAACAGCAAAATTTCTTGTTGTTTCGTCATTTCTTAGAGTGTTGTCACACATTTCGTACGTAAGAAATGAGATGACCATGTCCGATGTTTTGGAAAAATTTTCAGAACTTTTCGCTGGAGCACATAAATCGACGATTCCTATGCAGCAATGGCGGGAATACGGTCAGGGTCAGTGTCAGGGGTTCTGATGGAAACGGGCAGTTTAGGGCCATGCATAAAGTACGTACGCTCTGAGGGGGGACGGGGGGGGGGGGTCGAAAAAAGCGTACGCTTGTGTACGAAGGGGGAGGGGGTTTACCGAAAGTGTACGGTAGTTATTTCAGTAAAGTAAAAGCTAAAATTTTACTTAAAAAACGTTTTCTTTCTTTCGCCAGTAAAATTAGAGGTGAGGCGGTTGACCATTTTTCGGAACCCGACCGAATAATGGTTCGAACCCGAACCCGAATGTTTTTCGAAAACCGAGCGGACCGAACCCGACCCGATAAAAAGTTTCGAAACCCGAAACCCGAACTGTTTCAAAACCCGACCCGGACCGAACCAGACACTCAAGTTTTTCGAAACTCACAACCCAAATTACTTCGAAACAAAAATTATTTCAAGGCCCAACGTCTGCATTCTTCACGGACCTTAGAGTAAAACAAAATTCGTGTAATGTAAGATGATAAAATTTAGACAAGTTTTGTAAAATATAAAAAGTCAATAAAGGATCGGGACCCGAATAAAATGATTTGAATGATTTTCGAAAGTCGAAACCCATGAACCCGAAAAAAACAATTCGGGTTCGGGTTCGGGTCGGGTTTTTCGAAGTTTCGGGCAACCCGCTCATCTCTAGTTAAAATAAAGTTACCGTTACGTACGAATGTACCTCACATACCGCACTCGTATGCAGCGTACTGAAAGTGGTAGCGTTTTATTTGAATATCGTATTCTCATTAAAGCTGCACTACACTCTAGGCTCTAGTAATTTCTCTCAAAACGCTTGACCCAGAAATTTGTGCAGCCAACATACGATTGAAGTGTTTCTGTTCCCTCCCCAATTTCCACCCGTCTTATGAATTCTACCTACTGATTGAGGTATAGCAGAAGTTGTTTTGCTTATATGACATAAAAAGCAAAGGTAGCGACCGAATATTTTTATCCTTTCAGTTTGCACAAATTATACAACTTCTTCTCTTTATTATAACACATAATGTCGCACACATTCTTAAATTGCAAATTTTCGACGCTCTAAATTGCCAAGTAATGTAGACTAAAGCCCATAGGGTAGGCCAGAACTACATTCAGGAGCTTCTAGTCGAGGTAACATAGAGTGCGTTAAATAATCAGAGAACCGTGCCTGATCTGGTCGTTAGGTGTTTTGAAAGAAAGCAGTTTTGACTTTATATCCGAAAATTAGACTAATTTCCTGTAAAATTTAGAAGTAGAAAGACTGCGTACGAAAGGGGGGGGGGAATTGCCAAAAGCGTACGCTTGTGTACAGGGGGAGGGGGGGGGTCTAAAATCCCATTTTTTTGTACGTACTTTATGGATGGCTCCTTTGGAACGATTTATATGGTGATCAGGTTTTAAAATACGAAGGAAATCTTTAATTCAAGTGAGTCTGTTGGGACTAAAAGTGGGTCTATTCCAACTGTCATAATGACGTTTAAAACGTCAAATACTTAGATGAATAAATAGATTTTTCACTCAAGTTCTTTTTTGATCAAATATAGGGTAAGTGCATTGGTTGCTAGCCCTAATAAGGGGTCATCCCTAAATTACGTAACGCTTTTTCAGTGTTGCCACACATTTTAAATCTGCGATATCTCGAAATAGACGCATTCCAGAAGGGTCAGGCGTCTGATAATTCGGCTAAACTGTATTGAAAAACTTTGTCATTAGCCACCGACTAAAATGTACCAGCCGCCAATTTGAGCCGGCAAAATTGCTAGGCGGCGGCTGACGGCGCGGCTATTTTTGTGTTTTATCCTGATCCTCGGCGGCGGCGGCTGCACTTTTAGCCATCAGCCGCCGTTTCTTGGCGGCTAAATTTCGGCGGCTCTCCGGTCTGTGGGTGACCCCTCCATTTAGGGGGGGTAACTGGGGGTCGGCCATACATTTGACCCTTCTGGAATGCGTCTATTACGAGATATCGTAGATTTAAAATGTGTGGCAACACTGAAAAAGCGTTACGTAATTTAGGGATGACCCCCAAGCACGGTCTTTTCACTCTACTAACTTTAACGAAACAAACATTTTAGACATTTTCCTTAACTACTCATTTATTTTATAGCTCTGACATTTGAAACGTCATTTTGACAGTTGGAACAGGCCGGTTTAGATCCTAACAAACTCATAGTCTGTTGGGATCACCTTTTGAATCCTATTCCAACTGTCAAAATGACGTTTTAAACGTCAAATACTAAATAAATAGATTTGTCTATCTTCCTAGGTTATTTTTTGATCAAATATATTAGTGACACAAACATTTTGGACCTTCTCTGTGACTACTCATTTGATTTGTAGCTTTGACGTTCAAAATGTCATTTTGACAGTTGGAATAGGCTGAACTTTGATTCCAACATACTCAATGTTTAAAAATCGCGCCCGGTCTCTTGATTTTATGGCATTTCCGCGACTTAATTGTCCACTTTAAATTGAAACGATGAAAGATGAATAAATGATGAACCTCATGTTAAAGCGCACTCAACAAAAATGTCATTAACTTGGAATAATTTCAGCATGTTAAGTTATTTGAGACTTAATGTGCCATTATTAAGTAATGCCTTGCAATTATCTCATCTGAATGACAAGTAAGTTTTAAGTCATTCTCAGAATGAATTTCATAAAGTGTACCATGAAAACCCTTTTAACCATTTACCGCACTCAAATTGGAACGTGCACTCATTTTCTTAGTTTTTATGCCACACGTTTTTCTCTCTCCGAAATTTTTTCGTACTGTAAGTTGGTGTAATGCATCTTTGGTATTTTCAAACTCCACTCATATTATACGACCGAAGTGCTCGTATTCAGTCTTTGCTGCATTATTTTTTATATGCGAATTTACAATGACGACATTCTCTGGCGAATATTTTAATGGAGAGACGTGTTGAAAATCTGTAAAATCATAATTTCATTTTGAAGATTTCCGATAGCCAGAGACAGTGCCATGTCTTCTTAAAATTGGATTGTTTTCTTACACAGCTATTAACGCTCCAAGACATTTAGGTTGGTAGCCACAGCAAATTAAAACATAAGCAAAGACCCGTACGTATCAGAATAGACATTGCAAGAAGGCACGAACGTATCTAAATATAAAAATGAACAAACAATCCAATGTTTTACGTTCTTTTGTTCAACGATCCATAGAAATTACTGAAAATAATGTCAAAGGCCCTACCGAAGTACGTCTGAGACAACTGATTTTGATGGCCTAAATGTTCTCTCCTGCATCATATGAAAAATTTTCTCTAAAATGTAATTCTCACCAAGTTTGCCTTCAGAAGCATCTTTTCAATTGCCATAGTTCTAGATACATGTGTTATGACTCCCGATTTTCGAAGTAGCGAAATCCCACGTGTTATCTAAAATTTAATTCTCTACAACTTTGCTTTTCGATGCAATTTTCAAATCACAAGAAAAACCTCTTAAAAGGTAGAGTGTGACGCAGTCCGTAGGTGACGCTTACGCTGAAAATACGCAAAAAATGACGATGCAAAAAAACTTTTTAAAGAAAATTCAAATGTGTGAAATTGCGTCACAAAAATCTGACTTTATTGATGCCTGACTTTTGAGAAGAATTTTTTACTGAATTCAAATTCTTCTAAAAGGTACCCATTTTGCATCGTCATTTCTTGTGTATTTTCAGCGTAAGCGTCACCTCCACTGATATCATTAATTTTGGTAGCGAACTTACGGACTGCGTCACACTCTACCTTTTAAGAGGTTTTTGTTGTGATATCAGTCGTTTTGGAAGTTTTCAGTTGTTATAACTAAAGTTCATGTGAAAAATTTTCTATTTTTTGAAAAAGTTTTTCTCCGAAAAAAATTTTCTCAGAAAAGAAAGTTTTCTTGAAAAAAAAATTTCTCCAAAAAAAATCTTCTCAGAAAAAAATTTTCTTCGAAAAAAATTTCTCCGAAAAAATTGTCTTCGAAAAAAATTTCTCCGAAAATAATTGTCGAGAAAATTGTCTCCGAAAAAAATTTTTCTCAAAAAAAAATTTTCTCCAAAAAAATTTTTCTCCAAAAAATATTTTTCTCAGAAAAAATTTTTCTCCAACAAAAATTTTTTTCAAATTACAGCAAAGTTACATTTTGAAAATTGTGTCACAAGTGCCAGCCAGACCCAACGACGAAATAATTTTTTTGCTCTTTCAACAATGGGTTTCCCCATCACTTCCCACATCACTCCACACACTTCCCACATCATCCCACACACTTGTCACATCATCCCACACACTTCAAACATCACTCCACACACTTCCCACATCATCCCACACACTTCTCACATCATCCCACACACTTCCCACATCATCACACATCATCCCGCATAATCAGACACACTTCCTGCTTAATTCTACACATTTTCCGCTACATTCCACACATTTTCCACTTTATTCCACACACTTCTCACATCATTCCTCACACTTCCCACATCATTTTCGGTCACTTCAAAAAATTTTTTTTCTCATAGGCAGCGTAGCTCATTTCGGACCATTTTCGACCGACTCCTGGCAATGAACCTTCCTACCGATTTCCACAAGACCGGTTCTGACCCCATTCACCTGATCACTACCGGACGAGATATAGCCGAAGAAGTGCTCCCGTTGGTGGATTTTGGTGGGGGTTGTATGCAAACTTTGAAAGCCAATAACTCAGTTCCAAGATTTTTTTGGGGGTAGCCACCGGCTGAATTTTCCATTTAGGACCGAAACTGAACTTCCCTAAAAATTTTAAGGAAGTCGCTCTAGCGGTTCTCGAGAAAACAAAAGTTGATAGACACAAAGATAGATAGATAGATACATCGTGGACACACAACACAGTAATAAAATTTTGATTATTTTAAAACATATTTCTACCATTTTTATATGGAAATTGGTCATCTTTAATTGGCGATATCTCGGCACGCTTTCAACCGAATTTGATGATCCAAAGTGCGTTGGAATCAGGATAGGAATTAGTTTTTTTTTAAATAATTTGGAGGGGGAGGGGGGCAGGGGGGAAAAACTCCAAAGTTCGCCTATACATCGTGTCTTGTCCCAAAGGTCTTTGTTTGGAGTTTTTTGGGTTTGTGGACGTTTTTTTTGGGATTTGGGGACTGCGTCATGCACTCCGCTACCTCATGATTCTTATGGTTCTGGAGATACAAAGTTTGTAAGCTTTATAATTTGGTGCAGATTTTTGAAAACTTGCGCCGAAGTACAAAGTTTTCAAAGTAATTATTTAACCTCGGTCTTATTTTGAGACCCTCCGATAGGGCTCACAACGCAAAGTTAAGTCATGCGTGGCTGCTACACTTAGGAAGCTGCATTCACCTGCTCAGAGGTTTGATAGTCACCTCATGGCTAGACAGGACACTTCCCAGAGAGAGAGAGAGAGAGAGAGAGAGAGAATGAGAGAGAGAGAGTTCGTATCTATCTCGGGATCTGTACTATAATTTACGAATGTCGAATAAAAACACTGACAATAATTCAGACAAACAGCCACCCTTAACCTATTGACATTAAATCTCATTCCCATAATTGTAATAAAATATCAAATTTAAATCCCAATAAAGGATAGATGACAACTCCAGTACTAGATAATCACATTATCAACCGAAAAACCTTTTTTATTATGTCGAAAATCCCTAAATATTTGGTAAAAAAATATTTTTTTTTTCTCAGAAGATTGTTATAATTTTGAATACACTTCGTATATCCATGTTAATGCCGTTAGCTGAAAATATTTGTATTAAAATGACCATCCAAACGCTTGATACGTTGGAGAAAAAATATGGCTTGTGAGTGCGAGCGTGTGTGTGTGTACCAGTGTAACTACTTCGAAAAGTAACTTTCATGCTGAATTAAATATTTCTTTCTCTTTTTTTTGAATAAAAATCGTTACGAAATAAAATGATAAAGAAACTTGAAATAAATAAAAAAAACTTTGGGTGGCTGTCATTTCCATTACTAACATTCCATTCACAACCAACATTGTAGTAGCGCCACTAATTTGATCTTTCTTTGCCTTATTTTCATTGCGGACAGGGATCAATTATTTCGAAAGCTCTTGACGTTATTGTGATATGATGGAAATGGTGAATTAATTTAGACAAAAATGATATCATCATTGGCTATGATTAATGGTTGTAGGTCTGAGTTGTTGTACAATGGTATGAGGGGGAAATCACTGCAAAAAGAAGAGAATTTTCAGGGATATCTAAGGGTAAAGTAAATAGACTGGAGAATTTTGGAGAGGTTCTAACCTTCACCAGAACCTTAACTCCTGTGACTCCTGTCCAATTGCAGCCAGGGAACACTTAGATATCAGAGAATCTGCATAAATATCGTAACACCTTAGAAATCGCAACACCTCAACAATCGCAACACCTCAACAATGGCAACACCTCAAAAATCGCAACACCTCAACAATCGCAACGCCTCAACAAACGCAACAATCCAACAATCGCAATATCTCAACAATCGCAATATCTCAACAATCGCGACACCTCAACAATGGCAACACCTCAACAATGGCAACACCTTAACAATCGCAACACCTCAACAATCGCACCACCTCAAAAATCGCAACTCATGGAGAACTGCAGTTTTAACACAGTTCCTGGTGAATTTCTTTCTCAAGAAGCAGTTATTCGTAGGGAATCATTATTCTTAGATAGACCCGTAAATCAGCGTCGAAACTAATTCTAAAAACTGCGCCACAGCAGCAAAAATTGTAATTTCTCTAGTCGATCGTGCCGCTACCGAAGTCTGACAAAAATGTTTCCGTCTTCTTCGCCGCTACCGAAATCTGACAAAAATTTTTCCGTCGAGATCTACGGAGAAAACTATGTACAACGGTCCCACTAAGACAGAGCTTGTGCTGTTCAGTAGAAGGAACACAGGATCAGACCTGGTGGGGAAAATCAGGTTCTTCAACGTGGACCTAGAACTGGCTCCAGGAGTAAAGTACCTAGAAGTAACGCTTGATAGCAAGCTGAACTGGATTGACCATGTCACGGACAAAGCAAGGAGGGCTTTGACGGCTTTTTGGATCTGCAGGAACTCTTTAGGGAGAAACTGGGGTCTACCGTCTAAGGCTATTCTATGGTTGTACGAGGCTGTGATCAGGCCAATGATGAGCCATGAGCCGAGGCTCAACGTTGAGAGTGAGAGGAAGAAGTTGAGCGAGATTCAGAGGCTGGTATGCCTTTGTATCACTGGAGCTATGAAGACCACGGCGACCGCTGCCATGGAATCACTGTTGGCTGTACCACCTCTGGACTTGGTTATCAAGACTAGAGCTTTTGCTACAGCGGACAGGTTGGTATAGAATGGTATGTGGGCTGCCCGTTTCGGGATTGGACATGGCAAAATCGGTGAGATGATTCCGGACCTAGTTTTTAGTATGTCTAGGGACCGAATGACGCCGGTGATTGACTTCACAAGGCGGTGCGAAACGGTATTTCCAAGCAGAGAGGAGTGGCTGGACAGATGGCCGGCTTATCTGAGTGGAAGGGCAAAAGTTAGATTTACAGACGGATCCAAGGCAGTCGAAGGGCAGGGGCTGGAACATACGATCCGAATGCTGTGCAGGGTAACTAGTTCCACTTAGGGGGAACTACCAGTGTTCTTCAGGCAGGAGCTTTCACTCGGGAGCTCGAGAAGCACTGCCAACGAAGACGCAGGGAGAGGACGTCCTCATCCTTTCGGATAGTAAGGAAGTGATCGGGGCACTCGTATTGCCCGATGTGACCTCTGGGCTGATCAAAGAGTGCAAGGAGTATCTGAACGATGTGGGATCAAGCAATCGGATCGCGCTGGTTTGGGTACCTGGGCACTCTGGTGTGGAGGGGAACGAAAGGGCGGATGAACTTGCAAGAATGGGGTCCATGACTATATCAATGGGAGCTGAACCCTACCTGCCAATACCCAAGTCGTTGTGTGCGCAAGCGCTAAATAACTGGGTGCGGCGAGCACACATGGAGCGATGGGAGGTGCTCACACGAAGCGCTTCTTTCCGAGGCCTGACGAGAAATGGGCTGATGACTTGCTAGTGATGGACCGGTGTCGCATTAGGAGGGTTGTGGGAGCGATCACTGGACATTGCGGGTTGAATCGGCACATGTACAAGTTGAGGCTTTCGGGAACCACCGAATACTCTTTTGGATTGAGGGAGGAAACGGGCACACATTTAACTTGTAAATGCCCCAAGTACCTTCAGCTTCGGGGAATTTTTTGTGGGACCATCCCAAATCGCTAATCTGGGACCTAGCACACTTAACAGATTTTTGGTAACGACAGGAAGGCACACGTGAAGGAAACAAAGGATCCTAAGATCTGGGCGAACTGATAAGTCTAATGTACAACGGTCGCGCCCGACAAAAAACAAGAAAAAGTGCATCGCCGATGCTGAGAAAAATTTTGACGTTAGACGACGCGAGCACATGTCGTAATTGTCTTCTAACAACTTTGAACAATCTTTTACTTCACGTTTTCCTGCACACCATTTTCTGGCTTCCAACCTGGTTCCTTTGGTCTTTGCTCTCCGATTCACTTTATATGTAATAATTTTATTGTCTACTAAAAAGCCGATTTACAAGTCGGTTTGAATCCAATTTTTCCGTCTTCATTGTCCTGGCATTTGGGTTCCCCCTCAATTGAGATGATAGAAAAATTATGCAATGCCCATAAACATCATAGAAGGTTGTTCGTTATACAAACTGTCAATCCATTCTTGTCATCATTAAGTAAATTTAAAGCGAGTGAACAAACAGTAACCCCTTGACCCTTTCGAACTACATTCGCATATCGTTGTCAAGCGGAAAACCGCATCTTATACAACAAATGACCCACATTAGTTCTGCGAATTAAATAACAAAATAATTTTTTTCCAAAACGTTTTTTCTGGGAACGTGAGAAAGGAAATAAAATAAATCTCTGCAACGATTTCTTTATTTATTTTATTCGTTTGTGTGCAATTTTGTTTTTGTTGGATTTTTTCATTTTACAATTTTATGATAGATGTGTTCTAATAGCCTCATTGAAATTCAATTGAAAAATCCCTGAATGAATAACCATCAAACAGCGCAGAAATTTTAATTGGAATAAATAGTATGCGGCTGCTGTAACACATGCCCGTACACGATATTCGTCAGTTTTAATTAATTCCAGCCAATAGCAACACATAAAACTAGATCACGTGACAGAAAACCGTTCGTTCACTCCGAATATGAACCGTGGTATACAAACATTTGTGACTCTCCAAACACGGTGTGCGGTTACAGTCGTTTGATGCAAACAACGTAACAATTGAATGTCCTGTTTATGAAATCTGATTCAATTATGTCGAATACAGAGAAGTGCTGTTCACATTTTGTATACACATTCTTAATCACAAATTCATATCAATTGGAAAATTGACGCGATATCTTTTTACTATCAAAATAACACAAATATTTCATCATTTTCATAAATAACGCAACGTTTTACATTGATATTGGGATTTTTTATCATCGCCACTTCCACTTAGCTAAACGCTTTCATTGAAAATTTAACGTTCTACTTTTATGGGCTAACATTTTCAGGCTCGAATAAAAATTCGGAACCAAAAAAAAAAAGATTACAAAATTAAATGGAACGAACATGGAATATCGAAATAGCCGTTGAGTGTACGAAAAATAAATTTCAAACTTTATGGCAACCATATTGCGGTTCAATTATTGATAGGAAAAGTTAAAGTAGCCGGACATACCGAACCAACGGATAATCTGGCGGACAATCGACCGCAAAAACAATTTCGTTTATTTTTGTGCAGAGGGAGCAATTTATTAGAATTTAAGTCTTAGAGACGATAACAACCGCCCACAGATGGGTTATGATGGCAAGCTCATAGAATTTTAATGCATGAGCTCTCTTCTATCAAAGTTCCCTTTTTTGTTCTTTTGAAAATTATCGGTTAATGTTTTCATAAACATATGCAAGGGACCCGCACGCAATAGAACAGATATTGTAAACAGAATAGATGTGGCAAACTCAAGTGTTTGAAATTACGTCCACATAAAATTGGCCTGGAAATTGCCGAAAGGGACCGAGAAGCCCGTCCGAAGCGACGGGTAAAAAACCCTGCCCTACGAAATATCTAAAATTCAAATAAAATTAAATAAAAATCCAAAAAAATTTTTGAAAAAAAAAGTTTAAAGAAAAAATTTGGACTAGGGCCGACCTAGGGCCCTGAGGAAAGGCCTCAGATCCATACTTGTAGGGTCAAAAAGGTCCCTTACATAGGAACATAGCAAAAAGAACATTTGGTGCTAGGGCCGACACATTAGGACTCAAGTCAAGTCATAGTGTTGATGGACAGACAGACGGACCAAAAACTGATCAACTCACGCGAAATTTGACCCAAAAACAGCATTTCAAACTTTGCTCAAAATTCTCTAGAGAACTTTTTTCATAAATATTAGACCCCGTGCAAAGTTTACGGTGAGAAAAGGAGAAATTGCAACAAGGTTGCACAAGCGCATCGAGAGAGCAGAGGAATTTTTTATAAATATAAAACCCAAAATACACTGCACCTCACCGCACCTTGGTGCACCTCACCGCACCTCGGTGCACCTCACTACACCTTGGTGCACCTTACTGCACCTCACTACACCTTGGTGCACCTCACTACACCTTGGTGCACCTTATTTCACCTTGGTGCACCTTATTGCACCTTGGTGCACCTCATTGCAACTTGGTGCACCTCATTTCACCTTGGTGCACCTCATTGCACCTTGGTGCACCTCATTACACTTTGGTGCACCTTACTACATCTCACTGCACCTTGGTGCACCCCATTGCACCTCATTGCACCTTGGTGTACCTTACTGCACCTCACTGCACCTTGGTGCACCTCACTACACCTTGGTGCACCTCACTGCAACTTGATGCACCTTGGTGCACCTTAGTGCACCTTGGTGCACCTCACTACACCTTGGTGCATCTTACCGCACCTTGGTGCACCTCATTGCACCTTACTGCACCTTGGTGCACCTCACTACACCTTGGTGCACCTCACTACACCTTGGTGCACCTCACTGCACCTTGGTGCACCTCACTGCAGCTTGGTGCACCTCACTACTCCTTGGTGCACCTTGAAACGCCTCTCTGTAACAATAAGTCACTCAGCTCAACCGAGGCCCAAGGTCGGTGGAACGGTTGGTTGATGGCGAGGCCGATGGCCAAATAATTAATTTTTGAAGTGTTGTAGAGGACGTAGGGCGAAACACTTTTGCCCATTGAAGTGTGATTCCCAGGCCTCCAGGTCGACGCTATCGTCAGCCGAGGACCAAAAAATTAATTTTCGAATTGTTGTACGGGAAGTCGAGGGGAGCATTTTACCAATGTAACAATGTGTTTTCGTTCAATCGGGCATCCAGATTGATCCTAGAGTCATTCAAGTATAAGAAAAATAATTTTGAAATCATTGTAGAGGATGAGGAAACATTTTTGTCTATTCAAATGTCCCAGACGTCATCGTAATCTAAGGACCAACAAATTATTTTTGAAGTTTTGTAGAGGACTACGAGTGAAATATTTTTGTCAATCGTCCAGGTCTAACCCAGGGTCACCCGATGGCTGAAAAATCAATTATTGAAGTGTTTAAGAGGATGTCAAATGGAACATTTTTACCCATACGAATCTTGTTTCCAGGACTCATCACAGTAAATCTTCATATAAAAAGCTAATTCCTTTAAATACAGGTAAACAAAGTTTAGACAATCCGGCGAACACGGGCTCACGGGCATCACGAAAAGGCTGGTTGGTTGAGGTCCAAAATTAAATTTTTGATTTGCTGCAGGAGACGTCAGGGGGAACTCAATTTCTCATGAAACTATTGGTCCCAGAAACCAACTAAGATCCTACGGTCGTCGGTCGTAGATGGTAGAGGACTCTTTTGCGCAGCTTTTGACACTTTGAGTATCGCCATTTCATTTTATTGAAAAATGTAGGAGAATTTTGCCTTACAAATGTCTGAATAACTTATCCTTGCACAAAAATAACTTCACTTAAGGAAAGAAAGAAAATGGCTGTACCTTGAAAAATTAAAAAGTTTACCACGCAAAATGTGAGGAAGATCTCAGTTTTCGGAAATCTGTTGAGTGTTTTCGGTAGGAGGGTCTATGTAGTTGACGTGGGCCTAACGATACGCATGTACGCATGATACGAAGCAAATTTTCAACTTTTTGCCGGGTCAGAGCTCAAAGTAGGATACTAAAGTATTTTATGTAATTTGAGGTTTCCTAGAAAATTCCAGCAAAGAACTGATTGTAGACGTAAAGGTTTGAAATCAAAAACATGTTTACTGGTAACCAATTTTCATAAATTACTGACACCATATCCCGGGCGAAGCCCGGGTAACCAAGCTAGTTTTTTATAAATTGCTAAGAATTTTTCCGCATATTGATTCGCCTTCTTCTATCCATTCTAACTGTTCCATTTTTTTGTATTTTTCAGACAAGAACGTGATTTAATGACCAGAACTGACAGATTTGGTGTCGAAGTTAGAGAACGTGTCATGTGGGATATCCGAGAAGGAGTAGTAGGAGCTGACACATTCGTCCCTAAGCACGTGGTTTTCGTTACATGGAAGAATATGACATTTGCTGGTGGTATCGACATTTCTTTGTTTAGGGTAAGTCGAGTCACAACACCAGTAATTTGAAAGGTCCTTATCATTTTCCCTTACATTTTATTTTCCTTACATTTTAAAAAATGCCTAAAACTTGACGAGAAAGTATTTCTTAAAATTGAGTGGACACGCTGTGGATGATTTTGTCCGAAAGTAATGAGGTTTCAAGTCTGTAGTGGCCGTCCGTCTGTGCACCCTTCACCAGGGAATCACCGATGATTCACTGAGTAATCACTTATGATTACACGGTGAATCATTAATGAATCATCGGTGATTCCTCGGTGAATCATCGGTGATGCCCTGTTAAATCATCAGTGATTCTACGGGAATCATCGGTGATTCCCCGGTGAATCATCTGATTCCCAGGTGAATTATCGCTGATTCCCAGGTGAATCATCGCTGATTCCCAGGAGAATCATCGGTGATTCCCAGGTGAATCGTCGGTGATTCCCGGGTGAATAATCGGTGATTCCTCGGAGAATCATCAGTGATTCCCCGGCAAATCATCGATGATTGACGGGTCATTGGTGATTCACCAATAAATCACCGATGATTTAGGTCCAAAACTATAACTTCTTTGACTACGCTCTATCGCTACTTTCCTATACACATGACAATGGTTTATTTGTGTCAGCGTTGGTAGCATCAAGTACTGCAGAGTGCTTATTCACAAGTTGAGGAACATTTAGATATCATCTTTACAGCCCAAACACCTTCACAATAATTTTACTATAATCACAGTATGAAGTAGTAGATTAATGCATGAGCAAATTTCTCATGTAGCTAGAACAATTTTAATGTAACATGCGGTAGATCGAGGTGGCAGTTGAGGGGATGCATTTATTATCGTATAAATATGACGAATCAACAATAAAAAAATGTCCGTCCGTCCGTCTCCACTTTTTTTTTCCAAACGGCTCAACCGATCACCTTAAACTTTTTCCCCTGAAAGATACATGCCTGCCATGATTCAAGTTCGAAGATGAGCAAAATCGATCAAGTGGTTCCGGAGATATGGCCGACAAAGTGAAGCTTTTTCGCTAATATCTCAGCAAGTATATCACAGAAATTGCTCATGTTGGTGTCATATGAAAGGATTTGATGTCAGAAAATTGGGAAAAAATTTTTGTGGGAATCGGGTCAGGGGTCGGGGCACCGGGACCAATGGAATCGATGAAATTGAATGAATTGAATGAAAATAGTTTTTCGTGTTTATTTCCTTAACTATGCAATATGGAGATACTTTGTCAAAGGCAAAGTTGTAGAGAATGAAATTGTAGGGTGCAAGTGTTTCAGGGTTTTGGGTAAAAATGCCACAATCCTGGGATATGACCACTTCAAAAATTGGGAGGGATGGCCCATATCTCTGGAACTATAAGAGGTAGAACGATGCTTAAAAAAGCAAAGTTGTAGAGAATACAATTTTAGCGAACACGTGTCTTAGGGTTTTGGGTAAAAATACCACAATCCTGGGATATGACCACTTCTGGAATTGGGATGGATGACCCATATCTCTAGAACTGTAAGAGGTAGAAGCTTGCTTCCAAAGGCAAAATTGTATAGAACAAAATTTCAGAGAACACGTGTTTCAGGGGAAAATGGCCCAATCCATCTATATAACCATTTCTAGAATTGAATGGTCTGAGATGTACTTCGGTAGGGCCTTTGACATTACCTTGGGTAATTTCTATGGATCTTTGAAATTCTTATAATTATAAAAGAACATAAAACGTTGGATTGTTTGCTTATACTATATTAAGATGGGCTCGAGTCATTTTGCTAGATTTGTTCTATTTACCACCTCTATTCTGTTTTTCACATCTATTCTGATACGTACGGGTCTTTGGTTATGTTTTACTATCTATTTGCTCAAATAACTATTTCGTTCGTTTACCCTTGATTCACAGTGTAGTGTATTACTTACCGTGACAATATGACGAAGCAAATTTTCT
The DNA here is from genome assembly GCA_029228625.1 of Pseudolycoriella hygida. Taxonomy (NCBI): domain Eukaryota; kingdom Metazoa; phylum Arthropoda; class Insecta; order Diptera; family Sciaridae; genus Pseudolycoriella; species Pseudolycoriella hygida. Next base: position 123,445,295 of record CM055406.1, read on the forward strand.
TCATAGTTTACATTTCAAAATGTTAATCCAAATGTCGATCCTTGTAAAGACAGTCATGTCTCATTCCTTTCAATATATATGCAAAACTTGTTCCGGAGTGCAACTTCTATTTGCGAATTTCTTATTATTTTTGTGCGAAAAAGTTATCTAATGGCTACACATTCGCATAACATAAAATGTAAATTCTAAAATTTTTCCAATCGTGCAAGGTGATTCCTTACATAAGGTGTTTAGCATTTCGCATTACCATATGAAAGTATTATGTTGCATTGACATAAAACTTTCCAGTCACATCCAACCAAGGAATATCATAGCGAAATTAAATTCTCAAAATTTGTATCTTTGCTCTGAGTTAGTTCGTTACACTACAATTGTTTACAAGTTTTTAATGACTTTTTCCGGGGTTTTCGGAAGCTTTTCAGCGACCGGCACTGAAAAAAAACTGTTTTACGAGTGGCAGGTAAATCAGATTATCGGGAGAAAAAGTTTCCTGTGACAGGTAACATTGCCAAATCTTTTTATCAGTGTACAGGTCATGAGTAGACCCGTGCGACTTTTTTGTCAGCGCGGCGTAAAATTTTTTTCGCGGCCGGCCGTTGACTCAAAAATCTTATGAGGAGCCGATGTTTTATGGTCGGTGGGTGGCGCAAAATGACGAAAAATCAACGGCGCATGGGCTTACTAATGAGGTATTTTTGCAAATTTGGAATTCACAGCAGCGGTAGTTGACAGCTTTGTTTCGAATTGTAGAAAATCAACTGGTTAAAATTTTGCATAATTTTAAACTTCTGTTAGTGTGGGAATTTCGGGAAAAAGTGAACTGAGTCTAGCCATGTATATGTGAACAGATCGGGGTTTCTTGTTATGTTTCATTATATGAAGACTTCGGGAGAAAAACAAGATAAAGCAATTGAAAGTGAACCTGCTCGCATGTATAATATATGAGAGTACGTTCACTTTCAATTGCTTTATCTTGTTTTTCTCCCAAAGTCTTCATAATACCGAATTCTACACAATAATCCACGACACTGTCAGAATTACACCACGAGAGATGTAATATAATTGATTGCGGTCATGATTTATATACCCGTTGGGAGTCCGTTCGCTTTTCCTATTTTGCATGACAAATTTCTCAGAAAATAGTCCCTGGAACCAATCGATGCTTTCTTTCGTATTTGTATTGAGTAAATACAACCTTTTTGGACTCAGTCCAATCGGGGTATTGAATAATTTTGTTGCAAATAATTTCATGTTGAATAATTTCCATTGACTTTGCTTCGAAACGGATACTATTTGCTAAGAAGATTTTATTTTCATTTTGTTATTTTGCTGAATGCCAACCATACCGCATTAACGAAAGAGGGACGAGAGCAAAGTAAAAAATATGTTCTTAGTTGGCATTGTTCGATACGTCCTTATGGAATGGCATCATTGCGGTATTTTTATGTCTGCACTTTATGTCCATCTATTGTTGTTCATTTCAATACATCAATAAACGAGAAAATAACGAGAACAATTTTGTATTTTGATTTAGACGAACTCATTCCAATTGGTATTGGCTACAGATGAAGTGTACACATATGCCATCTTGAATTACATAACAATTAATTGGTCGTCACATACTGAAGCTGGTGGCGATACGACAGGCGGCGAGGGAGGTGTCCCTGCATACGTAAGTATTCCATTACATTACAACAACAATAAGTCCTCCGACACTTTTTCCATTACATTCCTTGTCTGGTTTCAACACTTTTGTGTCTTGTTGTTGTCATACAAAGCAATATCCTCCCAATAAGATTCATAGCAGAATTTAGTTTAAAATGAATCTTTGATTGGAACAAACTCTATCTGCCACAATTTCAGCTGGCAATTGAAAGCTTTTTTCGAAAAAAAGAAGAATTTACTGGGAAACAGCAATTCGATTTATTCTCATTGTACGGTGTGCTACATGGCATAGATGTGATGTTTCAGTCGTAGCTGACAAACAATTGGTCAATTTAGTTCTCACGTCTGTTGTATTAGAAGCGACGGAATGAGATTTTTTTTGTTTACTCTATCACATGTTCTCGTAATCATTCCCGCTGCTATCTGTATGTGGCCTTTACGGTATAACATCCAATTCAGTTATTGGTGTTCTGTGCATGATCAACAAATGGAGTTTTTCATCCGATTTCATATGATTTTTTTTGTGTTCCGTTTTCCTTCGACACGTTCGAATTGAAAAAAAAAATATCGAATTCGTTGGTAATTCCACCACGAAGGCATTTAGGAAATGGAATAAAGTGCTGGTGGTTCGTTTTTCGTTCGTTACGTAAGCATCGGTTGCAAACATATAAGTTAATTTAACCGTGAACGCAAATCCAAGTGTTGTGACTGTATCCATTTAAAATTCATTCCTTTTTCACCTTCCACTCAACTATATCGCTTGCACTTACCATGTGTCAACGATATTGATATCAAAACAAAAAATTACACACGAAGAGAAAGATAGAGAGGGAGAATGGAGAGTTGGAAAAATGGAAAATTCTATTCCCCTTCCTCCGATAATACTTTGACGATTTAATAATCCGATGTCAATAACCTAAATATAACACAACTTTCCTGAAACAGCTACACGAGGCACTTTTTCGTATCAAAAAGTGGTAAGGAAATTATGACTACGAAAAAAAAAAGTCTTAACTGTTATAAACATTTCGAATAAATCACACGGTTGAGAGGGTAAAATAGGCTAACATATTCCTGGAAAAAATATCCCTGGATTAAATATTCCTGGACAAAATATCCCTAGAAAAAATATCACTGGACAAAATATCCCTGGACAAAATATCACTATACAAAATATCCCTGGACAAAATATACCTGGACAAAATTTCCCAGGACAAAATACACCTGGACAAAAGATCCATGGACAAAAAATATCCCTGGACAAAAAAATATCACTGGACAAAAACATATCCATGGACAAAATATTACTGGACAAAACATCACTGGACAAAATATCATTGGACAAAACATCACTGGACAAAATATCATTGGACAAAATATCACTGGACAAAATATCACTGGACAAAATATCACTGGACAAAAAAATATTCCTGGACAAAATATCCATGGACAAAATATTCCTGGACAAAATATCCCTGGACAAAATGTCCCTGGACAAAATATCCCTGGAAAAAATATCACTGGACAAAATATCACTGGACAAAATATCCCTGGACAAAATATCCCTGAACATAATATTCCTGGACAAAAAAATATTCCTGGACAAAATATCCTTGGACAAAAAAATATTCCTGGACAAAATATCCCTGGACAAAATATCCCTGAACAAAATATCACTGGACAAAATATCACTGGACAAAATATCCCTGGACAAAATGTCCCTGAACAAAATATCCCTGGACAAAAAAATACTCCTGGACAAAATATCCCTGGACAAAATATCCGCGGACAAAATATCCCTGGACAAAAAAATATTTCTGGACAAAATATCCCTGGACAAGATATCACTAGATAAAATATCCGTGGACAAAATGTCTCTGAACAAAATATCCCTGGACAAAAAAATATCACTGGAGAAAATATCACTGGACAAAATATCCGTGGACAAAATATCCCTGGACAAAAAATATCCCTGGACAAAAAAGTATCCATGGACGAAATATTCCTGGACAAAATGTCCCTGGTCAAAATATCACTGGACAAAACATACCTGGACTAAATATCCCTGAACAAAATATTACTGGACAAAATATCCCTGAACAAAATATTACTGGACAAAAAAATATCCATGGACAAAATATCACTGGACAAAATATTCCTGGACAAAAAAATTTCCATGGATAAAATATTACTGGACAAAATATCCCTGGACAAAATATCCCTGGACAAAATGTCCCTGAACAAAATATCCCTGGACAAAAAAATACTCCTGGACACAATATCCCTGGACAAGATACCACTTTATGTTTATTATTATTTATTATTTTTATTATTATTATTATGTTTATTTATTTAAATCTTGTATGTGAAAATCATAGCTAAAAATAATTATTGATCCCATGCGTAAGCCAAACAAATTAAGTACAAAAATTTAAAACGAAATTACCCAAATGGATAAAAAAAAAAGTTACCCCAGATACTAGACTAAGAGATTCAACTTAATTTTATTTTCGCAACCAAAAAAAAATTGTTCTTTTTTAATTTTTTAATTTGTACATTGTGTTCCACATGAAAATCATAAGGAACGATAAATAAATAGCTTTAAAAAAAAAAGATAAAATATCCGTGGACAAAATGTCCCTGAACAAAATATCCCTGGACAAAAAAATATTCCTGGACAAAATATCCCTGGACAAAATATCCGTGGACAAAATATCACTGGACAAAATATCTCTGGACAAAATATCCCTGAACAAAATATCACTGGAGAAAATATCACTGGACAAAATATCCGTGGACAAAATATCCCTGGACAAAAAATATCCCTGGACAAAAAAGTATCCCTGGACAAAATATACCTGGACAAAATTTCCCAGGACAAAATACACCTGGACAAAAGATCCATGGACAAAAAATATCACTGGACAAAAAAATATCCCTGGACAAAAAATATCGATGGACAAAATATTCCTGGACAAAATATCCCTGGACAAAATGTGCCTGGACTAAATATCACTGGACAAAATATCCCTGAACAAAATATCACTGGACAAAATAACACTGGACAAAAAATATCCCTGGACAAAATATTCCTAGACAAAATATCCCTGTACAAAATATCCCTGGACAAAATATCACTGGACAAAAAATATCCCTGGACAAAAAAATATTCCTGGACAAAATATCCCTGGACAAAATATCTCTGGACAAAATATCCCTGAACAAAATATCACTGGACAAAATATCCCTGAACAAAATATCACTGGACAAAATATCTCTGGACAAAATATCCCTGAACAAAATATCACTGGACAAAATATCAATGGACAAGATAACATCGGACGAAATAACCCCTGGGGTATTATCTTGTCTGGTTTATTGTGTAACTATGAAAGTCGTTTGAGAGGTCTCGCAAGGTTGGGAACTAACAGAAAGAGGTTATCAATATATAATATTACGTCCCCTCACATCCGCGCCTGCGGCGAGCTTTACTACGTTTGTTTTGAGGGTTCAAACAGATTTTTGACTGTGAAGGTCTACCTAAAATACTTTAACGTCCGAAGTTGCTTTGTGCAGGGGTTATTTTGACCGACTCCTAAATGCACTCGAGTTGTTGCGATGAGTGTCACTGTCATTGTCGGGGCTATTCCCGAAATTTCCTGTAAATTCTCCAGATTTTTCCTAAAATTCCCGAAAATTCCTTAAGTTTCCATAAAATTCCAAGAAAAGTATTTCTGAAATTTTTGTGAATTTTCAGGAATTTTTGGGAATTGAAATTCCTGAAAATTGGCCCTGTTGTATATGTTTTATTGCACTCATTTTGGGTGACAGCATTTGTAAAAGGAACATTCTATTTACACCCGAGTGCAAATAGCATCTACAGTAATACTGACACTATTCTCACCCTGATGTGATATAAGACATGAACTGAAGATCATTGTGAAAATTGTATATCCTAGTCAATTTTCTTTAACTGCTGCCCTTATAAAGCATGTCAAGCAAACAGCGGCGTGTTTAAGGGCGCGGCACACAATAACTATTCCACAAATCGCCGCAAAATTTGAACAACTATGGTTCACTGTTAATTAATTTCAATTTCGATTGTGGAGTTTGCAAATTAAATTCGTTCGAAACATTTGTAATTTGTCAGTCCACTCATACATTCATCTAAACAAATCAATCAATTAATTCTAATTTAATTTAAAGATCGGTTTCAACGCCGGTAATGGAACACAAGCATACGAATACAAACCCTACAGTCAAGCATCGGTGTTACGTGATTTAACCGGCCGTGGCTGGGCTAATGGTTTTCCTGGAAGGCATATTTTCCGTATCGATGAGAGAATAATGCTGGGAACGTGTAACAAAGATATAGGTAACGCATTGACACTCGCAAATATTTGTTACGAACTGTTTGCAAATTCTTTTGTACACACACACAGACGCTGCACATTTACCATTGGTCTTTGCTCCCGAGAGCGGTAACATGTTGGGTGGAACTGTCGTTAACATAACTGGTCCGTGTTTCAATCCAAACGAACGTGTTCTCTGCAAATTCGATACGGAGAGCGTAATTGGTCATGTGATTGACCGCAATCGTGCGATTTGTGTACAGCCATTCCTGATGGCCCAAGGGTACATTCGCTTTGAGATCTCCATAGGCACGGAAAACTTTAAGTGGCGTGGACGATATTTTGTCGGTGAGTTGAACGACTCTATTGTGATTTTGTTTTCGTTTCGTTTTTTGTGACGACAATTTCCATTGAAATGAATAACAGAAACTCCAGCTACTGCTACCGATAAAATTTTCTTCGAAAATGCCGATGTTTATCAAAGAGCACCAGCTGAAATTCGAATTTCCTGGAATCGTTTCAATTTAACATCAAATCTCAATGCGGGTATTACAATATCGTTGTGGGGCTATCGCGAAACAACAATTCGGTAAGTTTCTAATTTAAATTCGATTCACTTTGTGGTTGATGACATCATTTGTCAACAGGCCTCAGTTGGAATACATTGACAATTTGGACGCTGGCATGACAAACACTGGTGTTTACGTCATTAGTCCGGCCAACTATCGCAATCGTGACAACAATGCCACAAGGGACATGCAATTCGGATTCATTCAAATCAATTTAACTAATCCGGAAACGTTTTCCGGATTGAGGATAAGTCCGTAAGTAAAACCGAAAGTTACTTTTAGGGGTTCGGTAAAGTGACATAGAAAATTGTGCATTGAGACATTTGACAGTTCTTTCATGAAAATTGTCAGTTTCTGTCCTAGGGAAAATAGGAGCACGAAATGAAGACTTCGGAAGAAAAACAAGATAAAGCAATTGAAAGTGAACGTACTCTCATATATTATACATGTGAGCAGGTTCACTTTCAATTGCTTTATCTTGTTTTTCTCCCGAAGACTTCAATTAGTACATTACATTGGACACTGCGAAAGCGAAAGTAATTCATTACATGAACCTGTTGCGATCAAAAGTCGTTCTACTCCAACTGTCCTAGATTCTTTTACGATCAAATATATCGACGCAATAAATATTTTCAATTTTCCCTCGCAGCTCCATAGCTTTGACATTTAAAACGTCATTTTGACAGTTGAAATAGACCGATTTTTGATTCCAATAAACTCAAATGAGGACACAATTTTGTGATAAGAGCAACAAATTTTGGCAAACTGTTGTTTTGACGAGTGTAGGGTTTGCATATTCGAGCCGAAGGCGATGATCAATTATCAATACAAATTTTGACAAAAAACTGGAAATTTTCAAGTTACGCGCTCTTTTTCCCAAGGGAGCGAGCGTATGTAATGACGAAAAGCTTTTTTTATCCCAGAGATTTCTGAGTCCTCTTTTTTCCTGACTAAAGGCATCTGGTACTGTAGTCATTTTCCACACCGCCGCTACGAAATCGTTTAGTTAGAGGAAGAATCTGAATACGGATTTACCTCCCACAGGTAAATTTTGTAACCGTTTTTGTTGACAAACGCAACGACTACAGTGTACATCAATGTCGGGATATTTAGGGATATTCTACATTGTTGTACATTTTTTGTCACTAAATTTTTCCGGTTCCGTTCCGATGAGGATAATTGTCTCAGGTAATAATTTCCTATTGTCGGAAAATAATCTCTGAATCAAATTCGCCCCGGGGAAATAATTACCCCAAGTGGGATATTTGTTTTCTAAGAGGGAAATTCACTTTTTCCTGGTAAAATATTCTCCGTTTAAAGCCAAAAATTGAGCGATGGGATCATTTTAACAATGTAGTAAAATATCCTTCCTGCAAATATTGATCCCATCTTTATTTCGACTTTCCATTAGAATTGAAAAGATGGGTTTATCCAAACGTTCAGATTCTTTCTCGATTTTTGAAAGATAATTTCAACTTTTCACTGGAAAGCTAAAAGAAATGAACTTTCAACCAACATCGTGGCGCATCCAAATAAAAATCTTAGATCGAATACTTGAACGTCGTCCAAATTACGACATCGTTGCGCTCCATTACATTACACTACCACTCCACCTCCCATCCATCTTGTTATCTAAAATCATGTTAATGGCTATAAGATGTGGTATTCCGTTCACAAACATCTCAATTTTTATTATTAACAAGATGCTTTTCTTTTCTTTCAAGCTTTCATATATGATTTAGCTAAACACAACATGGTTCGTGTATAGCAAACATAATAGCATTAAAGGGACGGAAGTAAAGTCTATATTGAGTTGTGTATACAGAGTTCCCGCACTGAAAGGGACATCATGGTCAATGTTATTATTAGTCTTTGATGAGTTGATTCTGTTGTACACATCTAACGTAATTTCGGTTTATGATATTTGGGGGCAATTCCATTGGCATTTTATTATGCAAGGCACATGGAAGATTTCACAGACAATTAGATTTTTGCGTATCAGGTGGCAAATAAACGCATTCAAACGAAAATCCTCTGCCATCGCTTGCGCTGCTCATTCTCAACACCAAATTCTATTGTAGAACCTTGTGGTCGAAACCGATTCCGCTTGGCTGGTATTTCGGTCCGCAATGGGAACGCGCTCACGGACGTAATTGGCCGCGTGCACTGTGTGAAAATTGGCTTCGTACCGATCGTTTCCTTCGAAATTTCGCGGCAAACATACCGCTATGTCCATGCACTCTAGAACATGCAACACTGGATAAAGGACGTTTCATGCCTGACTTCGAATGTGACCGCGACTACAATCCAACGTGTCTGCATCATAAGGGTGCCATACATTGCGTACGAACAGGTCAACCGAATCTGCAAGGCTCGGAGCAACAATGCTGCTACGATCGTAACGGTTTCTTGATGATGTCATACGATCAGATGTGGGGCTCAAGACCGCGACGAAACCATAACATCGGTCAGATGCCATGGAACGAGGCCAACAAAGTTCCCACATTGTCCACATGGTTCAACGACGTGCGACCATACTATTCATGTTGCTACTGGCAAGACGAACAGGCGGTTGGTTGTGAAACTTTCCGATTCGAGCGACGCCCGTCCCAAGACTGTGTTGCCTATCAAGCACCAGCCGTTGGCGCTGCATTCGGTGATCCGCATTTCATGACATTCGACAATTTACAGTACACATTCAACGGAATGGGTGAATTCGTACTGGTGAGAGTGAACGACGGCAAACAGCGATTGGACGTACAGGGACGATTCGAACAAGTTCATCGCAATTTCCATGGACCTGTCATGGCCACACAATTGACATCGATTGCAGCTCGTGGTAATGAGTCAACAATCATTGAAGTGAGAGTGAGACCACGACATGCTCAGTGGAGATATCGACTGGACGTTTTCGCTGATGGACGAAGAATTTATTTCGACAGACCAAGTCTCAAATTCCAGAGCTTTTTCGGTAAGTTTAATTTTCCGCTGTTTGTCTGATTGACGCTAAATGTCTTCCGATCAACAGGAGTCACTGTCTACACGCCAACATACATTTTAAATCAATCGGAAGTTGTCATCATGTTCTCTTCGGGAGCCGGAGTGGAAGTGGTTGAAAACGCTGGACACTTAACGGCAAGAGTTTACTTACCATGGACGTTCATTGTAAGTGTTGCAACTTATTTTTTCATTGGTTTATTACAATGAGTGCTGTGAGCATGTATTTTGATTGCTTCTGCGTAATGAAATCTACGACGGACGTTGTTCAAAACTTTCTATTCCATTCAATCAACAGAATAAAACGCGAGGCCTACTGGGTAATTGGAGTTGGGATATGACAGATGATCTGGCTTTACCGGATGGACGAGTGGTTCCGATCAATTTGAACAATTTCGAAAGTGTTCACAGAGACTTTGCCATGCATTGTAAGTATGATGGTCAATTCACTGGATTTTCATTAACAGAAAAATGATTTCAGGGATGTTATCGGACCGGGAGCAGGTGGGTGTAGGAGCGGCACTGTTTACGAGAGAATTTGGACGTTTAGCAAGTCACTTTGCGAACGCTTCATTCCTACCGAACTTTATACGAGAACCGAGAGACTTTTTACCGCCGAATCGTTCCGTCGACATAGACCGTGCGTCAGAATTGTGTGGAGAGAGCTATCAATGTCGATACGATTATGGCATGTCGCTGGACCGAGAAATGGCGCATTTCACTAAAAATTACTACGACAGTGCAGTGAATATTCGAGAAACGAATATGAGGTTTGTACCTTCAATTGTCTCGTTACTTTAAGTAGAAAATTAACGAAAAATTCAAACCATCAGACGAATCCTATCTTGTGGCATATTGGAAACTCCTCGTTTCGGCCGAAAGTCCAATTTCTTCTTCGTTCCCGGTTCGTCGGTTGCTTTCGAATGTAACGAAGGTTTTGTGTTGATTGGCGATCCACGGCGCACTTGTACATCTGAAGGTCAATGGGATCCACCCGTTTACGGATACACCATTTGTCTACGTAAGTATCCTAGCGATAGAGACCGTTCTGTCACGCTTCCTATCAAATCTAACGCTGAAGATTGTTTTCTTTCGCAGGCGAGGTCTTCTATTCGCGTCGTGTTGCGTGGATCTCAATAGGCATTATTATCGCGGTCATTCTGCCAATCATAATGTGTGTTGTGTGCGCGGTCTATTGTTATCGTAAGAAAGCTTTAAAGGAGGATCCCACATGGAAGATGTCGCTGCCGCGCTCACGGCTCGGCTCACGATCAACGCTACGGCACATCGGTGACGATGACGAACAAGACACATTGAAGAAAAGTCGATCGTACGACAAAGTCTATCGAACGAATGAACCACTCGAAGGAAAACCGAACAATGAATTTCCCGAAAAGAAATGGGACCTAGACGATGAAGATGTTACGTCATCCGATGGCAGTGAGTTTCCACCATCGAAAATAGCTAGTGACATTGAGTACATCAATCGGTCTGATCCTCAACGACAAACCGGTAGACGCATGCAACGAATGGGAACGGAAACCATTGAAGAGGAACAAAGTCTACCACCGCCACCACAGGAATTAGCTAGTCCCACGTACAGTCCCACATACAGTGGACTGGATCGCAATAGTAGTTTCGGACAGGAACAATTAAGTCCACCACCGAAACAATATTCCACACGACCACCAAGTGGTGCGGTTCGTGTTATGCCAATGTCAAATAATGCATTCTTCGGTGAAGGATCTATGTCACCAACATCGGCGGGATCACCAACACCAATCAGTCAGGAAATCGGTTTGCCCAAAGCAAATACAAAATCTACTGAAGTTTAATTTTACAAATAAACAAAAACAAAACAAGAAATTATTTCATCGATTAGCAGGCAGCAAAGTTAAGACTTAAGTTTTATATTCGAAGTAAATACCTTAAGTTTGTAAGTTAATTTTCCAGTCGAAAACACAACAAATATTTTATATAATTGTCTTACATTTTAATGAAATTCACAGCTCGCCATTATTCATAGAATCAAAAATCGATTTTCATAGCTTGTAGAGCCCATGACCTTTGATCATTTTTCATTGCATTTCAAGCAGATAAAAGAAGACGAATAATTTTAAATAAAATTTTAAGATAAAAAAAACGAAAAAATTTTTCATGTTTTCACTCAAAACGCTTGTTGTTGTTCTTGACCGAGATAATAATGCAGCACACATTACCATTTTTCCTTCGGGTACATTTTCTACTTTCGTTGTCACTTTTGCAACCGCTTTTCGTGCGAAGAAAAACATCATTTAACAAAATTTCAATTTGTCTAATTAGACGCGGCAATTTGTAACCGAAAAATGGTATGGAAAATATTGAGAGAAACTTTTCATTTTCTATTTCGCTTAATTTTGGTGATAGAATAATTTTACATTTTTCTCGACATTCTTTGGGATTACAAACGATGCGATGCGAAGAAAAAAAAAATCCAAATTTATCTAACAAACAAACGAGAAGAATATGCTGACTGACAGATGCTAGATTCCCCACAGACGTCGTATACATTTCGGAAATAAAAGGAATCCGTATGCCAGTATTTACAATGACTTTGTCAGTTTACGCAAAAGGTGTGTGCCTGGGTATATCGAATTTGTCCTTATTTTCAAATTGTAAATGACTGTACATTTCACAAACTGACACACTCATTCTATATCTTTCACTCATATGCCATCCCGACGAGGATAGTAGGGTGGGAAGGTTACGGTGAACTTGGCTATGGAAATTAATATTTTCTACATTTCTTTTTCGAATACACCAGACGCCAACAAACTTTCTCACACATTTTAAAGCGATAGTGTGGCAAAAATGAAACAAAAAAAAAACGATTTGAAGTTATGATAAAACGATACAACGAAAAAGTTGGAAACAAAAAATTAAACGCCACGTTTCTTTGTACAATAGCAATGAAAACATATGAAGGGGGGACCCGTACGTATCAGAATAGATGTGGCAAACAGAGTTGAAGTTACGAAAAGACTCGAACGTATTTAACTCTTAAGCGTATGAAATTGCGTCCACATTAAATTGTATTGGAAATTGCCGAGAGGGCAACATTGAAAAACCCGTCCGAAGAAACGGTGTAAAGAAGGAAGTACACAATTGACCCCCAAATAGGCAAAAATGTTTATCTCAATTTTTTCTAGAACATAGCAGTAAACACGGACGCCGACTCCTTGGGGGCTTCGGGGCTCGGGCCCCCATTGACGAGAAGTAATAGGGGCTTAGCCCCCATTGGAAATTTGGCTGCAGAAATAAAACAGCAATGAAAGAATTCTAAAAAAAGGACTTAAATGACTTGACTTGTCACACTTCCGAGTTGGTGCCTGTGCACATCGACCAGTTGTCCGATACTCAATAATAACAAAACAGAGGAATAAAATTCATTGAAACTTTTCTGCAATCAGTGTGCAAACAAAGTTGATTGTGATTATTTCGACGAACAATTCGAAGAACCCGGTTTGTTGCCAGGGCAATCTCGAGCTACCACTACCGCCGTGCCCCTACCATTCTTTTCCGTTTTTAAAAATACTGAATATTAACAACAGCGTTAAGTGGATCTTTTGACATTCGTTTCCGTCCTTTTATATCTACCAACTGCGTTTCTTCTAAATTCTTGTTCTTATGTCTCAGAAAAGTGGTTACGATAAGGAAAAAACTCATTTTCAGGATTTTGTTTCGTTTCATGTATGTATGTACGTATTTATTATAATAATCACAGAAGGTGTAACACCTTATCACAACCTGTGTTGAACGATAACAATTTCGAATCATAGCAACAAAAAGATGACTTAAGACTAATCTTAACCTACTAGTAAAAAAAACTAAACTAAACTAAAAAAGAATGAAAAAACTAACAAATTGAAAATAGAGAGAGAGAAAGATACAATTGGGGTCAACATAAATTACCATCTTTTCATGTTTCATCAGCTACCAGCTGGTTTCGCTTTTATATATATTTTAGATATTAAAACGAGGGGTAGTCACGGCGATTAATCTCATATAAAAAGTTGAATATAGTTCGTAGTGATTAGCCCTTCGCGACAAACTGTGTGTATGTGTGTATCTACAAAACAAATGTCAATAATATTTACATGACATGACTTTAGTTGTTTTGATTATGGCAAGCTAAACATGTTTTTAAATTTTTTCTTCCTTCAAATAGTAATAACTACTACAGTTGGAAGAAGAAGTTATAATAATTTATTTATTAATTAAATTTCGGTGAATCAGTTTCTAATAAGTGCGAAAAGAAATATTTCGATGATGTGTGTAATCTGAAGAACGTCCAAAGATTTACTTCATTGAAAACTCTTGCTTTGGCTACTTTTTAGATTATGTGGACGTTTTGAGCATTACAACCAATCGAATTGACTATACCGACTATACCACTAATCCAATAATAAAAAAATTTGTTCGAACTCTAGTTATTTAAAAGAATTTGAAAAATAATTTTGCCGTAATCAAAACAAAAACATGTTACGCGTCCGAAAGTTGTAACCCAAAAAAATACAGCTACCACACCATACCCTAGGGATGGCAGATAATTGATATGATTATCAAATATCGATAATTATCGATTATCAATTATCGATATTTTATTTTATCATTATCATTTCATATCATTATCAAAATATCGATAATTATCAAAATATCGATAATTATCCAACCTAATAAAAATTAAATGAAAAAACAAGGGGTCCTTTCTTTCGTCCGTCACAATCGTCTACAAAACTCGAAGGTAATGCAAAACACGGGAAGTTATAGGTCATGTCTCGTCTCGATTTCCCTAAAGTACCTAGAGACGCCGCACCGTTTCGACCCGCTGGTTTCAACAATTCACTAGGATCTTCTTCTTTATATATCCCGAGATGTATGAAGAGAATCCAGCGGATTGGTGGTCATCGTTAGGAACGACAAACCGCGATGATTTGTTGAAACTGTATGCGTTCTACGGTTTGGTTGGGAAACTGTCAGAAAAATCCATTTCGACATTTTGAATTTTCAACTAAAATTCATTGCATATTCACTCAGGGCTGAGTTGATTATATTGCACTCTGCTCTACTGCTGCAGTTTTTGCAAACCGAGCTATCCACTCTTTATTCTACAACTTTCGAGTCGTAACTAGTGTTTTGATAATTATCGATATTTTGATAATTATCGATATTTCGATAATTATCAATATTTCGATAATTATCGATATTTCGATAATTATCGACATTTTGATAATTATCGATATTTCGATAATTATCGATATTTCGATAATTACCGATATTTCGATAATTATCGATGTTTTGATAATTATCGATAAATACTTTGATAATCATTTATCGATATATTTTTTGATTATCGATACTGATATTTTTCGAAAAGTCCCATCCCTAACGAACCCTTTTAAATTCAAACTGTTGATTGTTAGGAGCCCCTTAAAATTCTTAGGTTTAGGGGCTCGTAACTAGTAGTAAAATCTTCTTGACCCGGTGCAGATTGATTTGATCTTAACCGGTGGGTATACTTTTGATATAAATTGTATGCAATTTCATAAAGTAAAATGGCTATGTACGGCTCGTAACAAGGACATCTACCCTATGTTTTAATTTATGAAACACAACGACGGCTTTAAAGAATTCACATTTTCAATAAGATTTACATTTTAAAGAAAACTCACATTTTCAAGAAAATTTAAATCTTAAAAAAATTCAAATTTTCAAGATAATTTAAATTTTCACGGATATTCAAATTTTCAAGAAAAATTCAAATGTAAAATTCAATGTGTTCTATAAATTAGCATAATTGCAAACTTCGTTTGAACGTATGTACTAAAGCTTTCATTCGATCAAGAATTTTAGTTTAAAAAGTGCACGGCCGTTACGGTATGTTTAGAGTACAAGAATATTATTTGACATTAGTAAAGTTAATTTGATGATGTCATTATAAAACTAATTCATAGTACAAAAATTAAAAAAAAACTTTCAAGAAAATTTTTTTCAAAAAATAAAATTTCATAAAAAATGTTTTCGGAATTATTGACGATCTAAATAGTAAAAAATATTCCCCTCAATTTCCTCTAAAAAATTTCGTAGAAAAAAATAATTGGACTATGGATCTCAGGCAAAAAATCTTTCTTCAACTTTCTTTACAACAAATAAAATAAATTATTAATGAAATAATAATAAAAACCATATCAAGTATCGAGCAGCCTGGGTTAGGCCCACTCTATGATTCCTACACCCCAAACCACTTACCCTACTTTCACCAGTTTCCCTGCGTTTTTACAGAGATATGAGCAAACGAGTTACACAAGTAACAAGTTTCATCGACCTTGAGGGTAAAAGTATATTTTCGACAACTTTTTCGACCTTGTCTTTTGAAACCCTTGACCGATTTTGTCCATCTTCGAACCTGACCTCAATTTTTCGATGACCTTTCAGGTAAGAAAAACATTTTCAAAATCTTCAAGTTTTACTCGAGTTATTGCGTTTAAGGAAGGATTTCTCAAAACGAAAAACACACAAACTCCCAGGTTGAAATTTGACTGGTTACAAACGTGTTCATAAATATATGTGCCCCGTTTAGTTCGTACGGGTCTAAAAACTCATGTCATGTAGTTTAATGTTTTTGATTTACATTCACAAACATATCTCGTTTCGGAGGGGAAATAACTACAATCGATATTCGATTTTTTATATGAGACTTGATAGCCGTGACTACCCCTTTTTGACATCTAAAATATATAAAATCGAAACCAGCTGGTAAACGTAAAAGATGGTAATTTATATTGAAACCGATTGTA
>CM055406.1:123462213-123486858 GCA_029228625.1 Pseudolycoriella hygida
AAATATATGTGCCCCGTTTAGTTCGTACGGGTCTAAAAACTCATGTCATGTAGTTTAATGTTTTTGATTTACATTCACAAACATATCTCGTTTCGGAGGGGAAATAACTACAATCGATATTCGATTTTTTATATGAGACTTGATAGCCGTGACTACCCCTTTTTGACATCTAAAATATATAAAATCGAAACCAGCTGGTAAACGTAAAAGATGGTAATTTATATTGAAACCGATTGTATAAGAAAATTTACCAAAATTGAACACACTTAACCTTTACAACCCTGAAAAATAAATCAAACAACTCTTAGAGAATAAAGGGGATGACACATTTCTCCTAACATCCATTGGTAGAGAATTGCACACCGTGGTGACATGAACGAAAAATGAATTTGCTAAAATATTATTCACAGCACGAGGAGGAATCAAAGATGGATTTCGACTTGATCGAGAAAATCGTAGTAAATCAAACAGATAAGCCGGCCTTTTCTCGACAAGAATGCTCTTCATAAACACGCACCACCTAAATTTTCTAAAATTTCGAAACGTACAACCCAGAATAGACTTTTCCTGTGTCGCAACATTTTCCCTCCTCTTCATTTTATACGCAAATCTAATACATGCATTGAAAGCAACCTGCAAAGATTCCAGTGAATCAGCATCCATATCCGTCATCACCGAATCGCAATAAGCAAAGTGAGGCAACAATAACGTTTTTAATAGCATTATTCTCTTCGACGCCGGCAAAAAACTCCCACAGCTCTAAAGGCTCCATAAACATCCCGTTTCACTTGAGTGACGTGATCATTCCACGTCATCAAGCTATTTATCCACACCCCCAGAATCTTTGTCTTAGACACGTACTCCACTACCTCATCGTCAACAAGAACGGGATTATCCAACAAAACATGATCATTAACACTGATCCCATAGTTGGACACTACAATGACTTTCGATTTCTCAGTGTTAATCAATAACTTGTTTTTATCAACCCAATGCTTGACCCGCTTCAAGTCAGAATTCATAAGAGCGACACCACTTCCAAAGTCAAACCAATCATGATGCGAAAAGACCGCAGGAAGATCGTTCACAAATAACGAAAACAAAAGTGGACCCAGGATTGAACCTTGAGGAACACCTGATACAGTTGCCCGAAATGAGGACAGAAAATCATCGATAAGCACGGCTTGACTTCGACCAGACAAATACGATTCTATTAGCTTGATTGCACACTCTCCAAAATTAAAATTAAACTTCAGTTTCGACAGAAGCAACTTATGATCAACCAGATCGACGGCGCTAGAAAAGTCTAATAGAAGCAGAAGGGAAACCATATTTTTACCCACCACTCTTGAGTGCAAATTTTCCCTAATATCGTGGGTAACCTTCAACAACGCCGTAGCAGTACTATGGTTCTTCTTGTATCCCGACTGACATTCTTACAAAAGTTTATTACCATCGAGAAAATCCGTTTTTTGCCACTTCATAAGTTTCTCCAAAGCCTTAGACAGAGCTGGCAAAACATGGACACTCCTGAAATCTTTTAACTCATACTTAGAAGACTTCTTGTGTACGGGAAACACTTTTGACTTCTTGAATGCCTTAGGATAAACAGATGACATCAAAACAAAATTGAAAAAGTGACAAATATAGGGCAGAGTCGCCGGGAAAATTCGAAAATGGTGTCTTGGGGTGTTTTTCCTGCATTTCCCCATCCATTTCCCAACCCCTCAACTAATAGACACCTAAAATCATTGTTTTAAGTAAGATCAATCAATTACTTTTCCAACGATACCCCACTTGTCAAGATTGAGTACAAAATGGATTTTGGGTGGCGATTTCTACTTCAGACCGATTTTTTGGTAAATTTTGCAAATTCTCAAAATTTACTACATCATTTTCAAATTTTCCCGGCCACAAAAAACGGAACAAAAATCCTGAAAATGAGTTTTTCCCTACTTTCTTATCAAAACAATTTTTTGTGGGCCATAAGAACAAGAATTTAGAAGAAAATTCAAAAAGTGAATATGTCTAATCTTCACACACAGTGAGGTTACGCATACCCTGAACGTATCAGGTCTTTTCTTGGCACACGAGTTTGAGGTGAATTAGCTGCATTATATTGGCATCCGTGACACTTTCATGCAAAAATGCTGATATATAAATTATCAAACGTAAGAGTTTTTATGCACCGAAGCAAGAAATCAACAAAATAAATTTCGATACAAGACAGTAATGTATGACTTATCTCCCTAGACAGCTACTGAGGTGTACAAAAATTTTTTTTGTTAGGGCCGACCTTAGGACAGACCTGAGACCCACTTCAGCCCTAAGGACAGGCACAAATTTGTTTTTGAATATGATTTGGTACTCGATTACCTCTCAAATAGAAAAAGAATCAACATAATCAGTCAGGATTTATCCAATTTATGTAAGCAAACACGTTGGGCCCTAGTAGAAATTCAGTTTTAGGGTCCTGACTGAGTCTAAAGGTTTCTAACCATAAAACGGGAGGCTATCCTAGACCTTTCGATCAAGAAAAATTTTGAAAATCAGAAGAGATATACTCGAGTTATGTACAAAAAACATGTACGGTCATAGCATAGACTCGTTCTTAGCGCCTAGCAAAGTCCAAGGACTCAAATCCAAAAACAATGTCTTCCATAAATTGTCGGCCATGCCCAGATCTTTTAAATAGAAAAAAATGTATGAAAATCGGAAAAGATTCAATGTACAAAAGACCAAAAACCACTTAAACGGCCCTAGCTCGGCGGCCCTTGGGCCGACAGTGCCCAGATTCAATCCTTTAAAAGATATTTCGATTATCTTTCAGGGAAAAAAATGTTTTACTCAAGTTATCGCGGTGACGGACGGAAGGACGGACATTTTTTTTATTGATGATTCTTCATCTAAGGACCATGATCGATGCTCTGCGCCTACTCCCGGGTCAAAATTGGGTTGGTTACAAACGTCGTAGTAAACGCCTAAGAACTTCGTCTTCGTACGGGTTGATTTTCATGTTTCCAGTTATCTGAAAAAGGTCTGACTTGGCAATCTTAGTTCCTTGACTCAACGGAGCTTTTTTAATCCAGTCCTAACTCGCTTTATTCCTTTCGACCCTCTTTACATCACAGAATTCATCGGAAATCAGCGAGTCGATGTAACCGGAAAGTAGGAGGTCAAAATACGAAGTTCAATTTCCTGATGATATAGACTTTCCGGTAGGGCTAGACTTGATCGATGTGTGATTATGACTACAGATGAATTGAAATTGCCCGCTCATTCCCACAGTGATAGCGGAAGGCGTGACACAGTCTCCATACATCAAACAAACATCTGGGACGAGAATATTTATGTGTGGGCGAACTTTTGAGTTTTTCTCCCCTGCTTTCTCCCTCTCTAAATTATTTAAAAAAAACTGTATCGAATTTCCATTCCAACTCATGAAAATCGATAGGAAATGAAGCTGAGTTATCGAGGTTTAAAGATGGTACTTTTCCATAAGTTTTTTTTTGATTTTGAGTTTTTTCCACATAAATCAGGTAAATCTTATCCGATTTTCAAGAATTCTTTTTTCCTGAGAAAATCGGTCAAAATCTTTCGAAGTTGGTTCCGACTCTAGTGTCCTTAATGTGGGCCAAACTCACGCTGCGTGACCCTACACGATATTTGGTGGTTTTTCGCGAATATTCCTTTAATGATTAGGTTTTTCGTGCAGAGTTGTAGAGAAAAAAGAGGAGACTTTTTGTCTATGGAAGTATGAGTCAGAGGCCTCTCGTAAGAACTCTAGACCTTTCTAAACTCTGAACTTATTTCAAGGGATTGGAGAGGTTTTTAGTGCCGCTGCTTCGTACGGGTTTTTCAATATTGCCCTTTCGGCAATTTCCGCAGCCCAATTTAGTGAGGACTTAATTGCATATACTTAAGAGTTCAGGCAATAGATATGCTCGATTCTTTTTGCAACATCTATTCTGATACGTGCGGGTCTTTTGCATTGTCCCACTGATCTATCACTATAATCCACAGAATTGGCGACAAAACACCTCCTTACAAACATCCTCTATCTACAACTCCTTTACTTGAGTTGATAAAGCTTGCCTTGATCGATCTGCTTCTCAGTAGAAATCAATCCACTCGATTACACAAGTATCAACATTGAAGTGCCTTGCAGCTTTCTTAATCGACTCGTAGCTTATGGACCTCAGGAAACCTCAAACAAAATTTGTGAAAATCGGTTAAGTGATTCGGGCTATAGGTTCCATAGTGTGGTGTTAACTCACGCTGCGCGACCCTACACGATAGTTGGAGGTGTTTCATTCATACTGCTTTAATGATTAGCTTTTTGGGGACTATTTCTATAAATTGGAAGTATGGGCCTATTCTTAGGGCAAAAGTATGACATTCGCTATACTTTCATAGAAGCCGATTCGAGATAATTTCTTGAATAAATCTAAATTTCTTCAACGAAAAGGAATGACTAGAGATTTTGTGTAGTGGTGAGAGTTTATTCGACTGCGGATATGTCGTACATGGCCTGGAGGCTTCTGATATAAGGGTTCGTAGGAGTAGAGGTAAGATAGGCTGTTTCGGGTGATGTGGGATAACCGATTTCTAAAAAACGATCGTGTTTGGGAAAGTTCCAAGTGTGCCGTCAAGGGGCAATGAAATCGGACTATGAGGTAAGAGCTTTCAATGCAAAGTCCTAGCCTTTGGTGGTAGAAACCTATAAAGCGTGATATGATGAAAAGAACATTTTGTATAAGGTTCTTGGCCTTGGCAAGCATTATAAATAAACAAATGAAATGAAATTTTTAGTGAGATTTGCTCAATCGAATGTGAGTTTTTCCAATGTTGCAAGAAACGCGCCAATGGTAACATTCTTCGTTAATCCGAAGGAAAATATGGCAAAGCCATGGAAAAATAGTGGGGTTTTTAAGGGTGGGCGGCTTATGCCATGAAACTTTTTGCGTTAACATAACTTTTGAGCGCTGATGTAAAAACTCATATCTAAATACAAAGGAATTAAATTGAAAGCCAGAAAGTTCTTTTTTTCACTCGTCTGATGGAAACATATCTTCACAACTACAAGCTAAAGTATAAACGAATCTCATTTCCATTTTTCACATTTATAAAACAAAAGACGAGCATAATTAATTTACGGACTAAAAGCATCGAATATTTAACGGAAATAATCGAATCTTTAAATTAGAAAGAAAGTTTTTGCCCTAAATTAATCCATCGATAAATCATTTTACAGGAAAAGAAGAATATTCATCGAGAACGGCCGGACTTTCCATGGGATACGTTCTAGCTGTAATCGTGCCAGTTTTTATGATAGTCGTTTGTTTTGCATATCATTGGATCCAACAGCACAATCTTAAAGTAGCAAATGTTCACAAATAAATAAAGTTGGCTTTTTATGGACCCTCTGGAGTGTATGTTGTGTGAATTTCAAGTGAATGCATAAATTATTTATATCTAGGCTAAGAGCGATTCTTTTTATTCGATATGTAAAAGCAATGCAAATAAACGGCTAAGAACAAAGCACCTTATTGGATTTATTTATTTTTTCTAACGGATTTTCTGCTTCAGCAATCGTACCCAAGCCAATTCAAGTCGCTATTGCTTTTCATGAGACAGCGATTGAGGGAGACAGTCAATCGTCGAATTGAATGCAA
This sequence comes from Pseudolycoriella hygida, assembly GCA_029228625.1. Lineage (NCBI taxonomy): Eukaryota > Metazoa > Arthropoda > Insecta > Diptera > Sciaridae > Pseudolycoriella > Pseudolycoriella hygida. Next base: position 123,467,889 of record CM055406.1, read on the forward strand.
ATGGAAGTTTTATTCACACACGACAAAAATGATGGCGAATTGTGTTTCGACAAAATCGCAAAAAAAATTTTAATTAAAGTAAAAACTTAGGATCGAGGAGATTGTATCTACACGCAGAACGATTTGCAGATTAGTCACTTGAAAGAGAATCTTCGTAAAATCATCAAAAATCCTTCGAAACTCATCCTTTAAGATTCTCAGAGCACAATTGCCGTTAGTGTCTTGTACTTCATAAATTTAGTTAATTACAGACTCTGACGGGAAGAAGCTAATCAGTGATCATTTATATCGTCTATCTCGTGACAAACAGACACATTCTCAGAATGAATAATTTCGGGGGCCCATCCCTTCGTATCCTCTCAATTAATTCAAACAATTGCCGAAATTCTGAAAATATTGACGGAGCGAAATCAGAGTTATAGGCCTTTGAAAACTTGTTTGCATGAGAATGCACGTCTTTGTCACGAGATAGACGATATACAGTACGCATGCTAAAAATGACGAGATCTCCACCCTCTCCTTCACACACGCAAAAAAGTATGGAAAGTTTTGTAAAAATGTATGAAGAGCACCAACCTGTCACTCTCAGAAGTGTGTGTACTTTCTGACAGGGTTGGGTTCGGTAACGCAAATTTTTAGCGACACTAAAACTGAAAAGTATTAGCTATTAGCGAGCCCTTTTTTAAAAATTGGCAAGAATTAGAGGTCGCTAGCAGCGGGCGCTTCTACTCGCTAGTTTTGAGAGCGAAAAAAATTTGTATATTTAGTATGTAATAATGTTGTGGTATGTAAACGCCTGCTTTTCTGACCCGAAAGTTCTCATGAAACAAAGAAATAAACGTTTTAGGACATAATTTACTTTTTCGATCATTTCTGACACTTTCACTTGAAACAATGACTTTAAATGTTAAGGTGCAGGTCGCTCGTAAATTATGTCATGCTAGAGGTGAAAGGAACGCTGCCATACAACGCATAAAAAACTTAGCGACGAGAATTTGTGAGAGAAAATATATGAAAATCTCTCATCTGATAACGTCGCTAGGTTTTTATGCGTTGTAGGAGAGGAGTCTTTTAAAGGGAATAATAGAGTTAGAAAACGTTAGCAAAAATTGAAAAGTCAAACGAAAATTGAGATAGCGACATTTGTTGCTACGTCTCAATTCTAATGTTCATACATAACGTTTAATAATTCAACACACAGAACAAATAGGGGGTTATTTATTAATTATGTCACGCAAGGTCTTGCGGGACAGGGGAGAGGGGGAGTCTGGCGAAGCGTTTCGTCACACAACCTAAAAAAGATATTTCACAAATAGAATAAAACATTCCCACAACTAAGACTGCAGAATTTTTGAATTGAAGCTCAATGGAAATCATCACGAAATCATCACATCACACAATCAACGGTTAGACCTAACCGACTAGCAGCTGTACGCCAAGGAGAAAAAATGGTAGTCTGGTTGTCTCGTTTGAACTGTGAATATGTTGGCTCTTTCGGCGATGATGACAACGGAATGGACTTGTCGCAGCTCAGAAGTGGTCTAAATTCAGAATTAGAATGTAAAATTCCAGTGATAGACGAAGATAAAAAGGTGAAATGTTTATGGGTAGTAGACAAATAAAAATCTTTGTTTCCGAAATTTTATTTTCTTTTTGCGTTACGTCACTTTGGGGGAGGGGGGAGGTGTATTGTCCTGGCGTGAAGCTAGCGTGATAGGAGGGAAAAATCGACCAATTTGCGCGACATAATTTCTAAGTCTCTTTCGAGGTGATGTTATGAGATGTCAAATGTCACATCCTGTAATGTTGATCACATGTTAAGAAACTAGACCATGTAGTAGTCGTTACTCGTCAGTCGTTAAAATAATTTACATTTTAATCGGAATAGACCTCTGAAACTGTTCCCAGTTTTGGATTGCCCTCGAAATCGGAATTATGTTGATTTCAAGTTACTTTAGTCGCATAAATACATCGACTAGGTGAGATTATAGTTGGTTTTACGTTGTATACCCTAAAAATAAAATTTTGTAGCTTGACGCCCAAATAGAGAAGGAGTTTTAAAATCGTTCTGCATGATAAACTTAATAATTGAACCCTTATTTAAAAACATAACGAAAGACCCGTACGTATCAGAATAGATGTGGCAAACAGAGTTGATGTTACGAAAAGACTCGAACGTATTTAAGTCAATATTGCCTTACCTCTTAAGTGTATCAAATTGCGTCCACATTAAGTTGTATTGGAAATTGCCGATAGGGCAATATTGAAAAACTCGTCCGAAGAAACGAAACAACCCTCCCAAAAGCACAAAATTGATCTCCAAATAGACAAAAATGTTCGCCTCAATGTTCTCTACAACCTTCCAAAAAATAATTTTTTTGTTAAGGGCCGACCTTAGGACCGACCTGGGGCCATAAGAAAATGCCTCTGACACATAATTACATAGACAAAAATGTTTCCCTCAATCTGCTCTGCAATATGACAATAAAATGTTTTTTTGGTTAGGGCCGACCTTAGGACCGACCAGAGGCCAACCTGATCCCCAAGCACGCACAGGCCTGAAATTGTTTATGAATATAATTCGGTACACGGTTACCTCTCAAATAGAAAAAGAATCAGCTAAATCGGTTAGGATTTGCCCGATTTATGCAAACAAAAACACTTTGGGCCTAGTTTCAGGGTCCTGGCTGAGTCCAAGGGCATCTTATCAAAAAACTTCCTTCCATAAAATGTGAGACATTCCCAGACCTTTCGATCAATTTTTTTTTTTAAATCGGAAGAGATTTACTCGAGTAATGTAGAAAAAACACGAATGGCCCTAGCATAGGCTCGGTTTTAGTGCCCTAGTTAAGTCCAAGGACTCAAATCCAAAAAAGTTTCTTCCAAAAATTGTCGGCCATACCCAGATCTTTCAAACAAAAAGAAATATATGAATATCGGAAAAGATTTACTCGAGTTATGTACAAAAGACCCAAAACCACTTAAACGGCCCTAGCTCGGCTGCCCTTGAGCCGACAGTGCCCAGATACAATTCAAAAGTTCCCCTCAATTTACCGTACAACATAGCAAAAAATTTTTTTTGGGCTGGGATAAATCTTACCTCTCAGATTGGAATTGTGGCGTGCACATATTGCAAAAGTTATTATCGGTCTTTCGCCGGTTAATTTCCGACCAAACATTCTGTTCCGCCACCTTCCGCCGTTCGGACGGCTGAACATTCTGTGAATTACTAAAAGAATTTGTTCACAAAGGGACTTTTATCCCGAATTTTGTATAGTGACCAAATTCAATTATTCAATACAAAATGTTTGTGATATATAGAATAATAGTTACGTATTGTTAGAAAACGTATATAAGCAAAGCAAGAAATATATGTTCAACAAACAACTTGTTTCATTACGATTACCCACAAAATATTCATGAGAAAAACTCCAGCTATCGTGTAGTGTTGCGTAGCGGGATTTCGGCCTACACTAAAAAGTTTCACTGACCCTCCAAAAACCACGTTTTTGACCACTTTTTCGCCCGTAGCTTCGAAAGTTTTCAATCGATTTTGTTCAAATTCAATCATAAAATCATTTTTTCAATTGTCTTTCAGGAAAAAAAAAGATTTTGAAAATCTGTCAAGTTTTACTCGAGTTTTCGTGTTGACAGACGTGTTGACTTTTATTTGGATTTCGAAACGAAAAAGTAACCGAAATTCGAATGGGTATAAAAGTCGTGGTAAACGCAATAGACCCATTTCCGAAGAACTTCGTACGGGTCTATTAAAAAACATATGATGGGACCCGTACGTATCAGAATAGGTGTGGCAAACAGAGTTGATGTTACGAAAAGACTCGAAAGTATTAGTGTGAATATTGCCTTAACTCTTTAGTGTATGAAATTACGTCCACATTGAATTATATTGGAAATTGCCGAGAGGACAATATTGAAAAACCCGTCCGAAGAAAATCCTTCTGAAAGTACCAAATTGATCCCCAAACAGACAAAAGTGTACATCTCAATTTTTTCTACAACAAAGGAAAAAACCATTTTTTTGTCTAGGGCAGGCCTTAGGGTCTACCTAGGGCCATAAGGAAACGCCTCGGACACATACTTCCATAGACAAAAATGTTTCCCTCAATTTGCTCTGCAACATAGCCAAACAATTTTTTTTTTGGTTAGGGCCGACCTTAGGACAGACCTGAGGCTCACTTCAGCCCTAAGCACAGACACCGGGTCCAAATTTGTTTTTGAATATAATTCGGTACTCGATTACCTCTCAAATATCAATTAGGATTTATCCACGTCGGGCCCTAGTAGAAACTCAGTTTTAGGGTCCTGACTGAGTGCAAGGGTTTCTAATCAAATCATTTTCTGCGATAGAACGGGAGACAGTCCTCGACCTTTCGTTCAAACAAAATTTGAAATTCGGAAGAGATTTACTCGAGTTATGTGCAAAAAATACGTAGACCGCTAGCAGAGACTCGTTTTTAGTACCCTAGCTATATCCTAGGGCCCAATCTCAAAAAAGTTAAGTTTCTTCTACAAATAGTAGGGCTTTCATAGCCACCTGTCGATTAAAAAATCAGTTATGAAAATCGTAAAAATTTACTCGATTTTTCAAACAATAAAAAAATTATGAAAATCGGAAAAAATTTACTCGAGTTATGTACAAAAAACACGTATGGCCCTAGTATAGACTCGGTTTTAGTGCCCTAGCTAAGTCCAGAGACTCAAATTAAAACAAGTTTCTTCCATAAATTATCGGTGCTGGGACAAATCGTAGGGGTCGGACTCGGATTTTTATTTTCATTACCTAAAACAATTGTCCTCAATTTGTCCTTTGCGTCCGAACTTCTAAAAAAATTTGTCCTAGCCCCAGGCGACCACCACGGGTGTGTACTAAAACCCCAAAAAGCTGAAAACCATTATTTCCCATAATACATTTTACATTTAAAATCTGATTCTACTAAAAATTTGTCCTCAAATCCTGACTACTTGTTTTTAGTGTAGTGCCACTTTTTTAGAACAAACTCGTGTTACTACAAAAATTTTGGATGCCAATTTTTAATTTACTGAAACTAAAAAATTGTCCTCAATTTGTCCTAACCGATGGTACTTTTACTTTTGAGATACATAGATTGTAAATATCAAATTAATATTTTGTACTAAAAGATCAAAAAGCTCAAAAATGCTAAAATCGCCAAACCCTCTACATTTTCGCAATGCAACGATGCAAAAAAATTGTTCTCAATTTGTCTTTACCTACAATAATTTCTATTTTTCGACTTTGAGCCTCTGTAGCGAACTAGGGCCCTAGTCAATTTCGTTCTGTTGAGAATCATAATTCCAGAGTAGTCCTTCACTGAAATATGTAACAAAGTTCCCTAGCGTCGCCGGTTCAAATCCCGTCAGCGACCATTTTTTTTCTTACAATTGTTGGATCTCGAACAGGAGTGTTTTCACTGGTCGAAACAAAGCAAATTGAGTGACCGTTTGAATTCGAATATGAATCGAATGAGCAATGATTTATGTGAAAAAAGTAATTTTCATCAGAATAAATACGAACGTTAAAAGGGCAACACGCCCGAAATAAGTGTTTCTTCTCCGCCCAAAAATCCACAATTAAAAGGAATTTAGCCAGAGTCTAGCTGGTGGCTAGCCTGGATCCAACAACAATTGTTGATCATTCGAAAAGGACAAAATGAGAACATTTTTCTTTAGCGAATCATAATTTCAGAGTAGTCCTGGATGCTGTCCTTCACTGAAATATGTAGCAAAGTTCCCTAGCGTCTCCGGTTCAAATCCCGTCGGCGACCATTTTTTTCTTACATTCGTTGATTATTCGAAAAGGACAAAATGAGGACAAATTTTTGTATTAACACGAGTTTGTTCTAAAAAAGTGGCACTACACTAAAAACAAGTAGTCAGGATTTGAGGACAAATTTTTACTAGCATCAGATTTTAAATGTAAAATGTATTATGGGAAATAACGGTTTTGAGCTTTTTAGGGTTTTAGTACACATACACACCCGTGGTGAATGCCTGGGGCTAGGACAAATTTTTTTAGAAGTTCGTTCGCAAAGGACAAATTGTTTTAGGTAATAAAAATAAAAATTCGAGTCCGACCCCTACGATTTGTCCCAGCACCTAAATTATCGGCCATGCCCAGATATTTCAAACAAAAAAAAATTATGAAAATCAGAAAAGATTTGCTCGAGTTATGTACAAAAGACCAAAAACCACTTAAACGGCCCTAGCTCGGCAGCGCTTGGGCCGACAGGGCCCAGATTCAATATCAGATATTTCGATTACCTTTCAGGGAAAAAAGTTTTTGAAAATCGGTTGAGTTTTACTGAAGTTACCGCGGTGACAGACGGACGGACGGACGGAAAACGTTTTTATTGTTGCTTCGTCATCTAAGCACCAGGATCGATGCTCCCCACCTACTCCCAGGTGGGGTGGTTACAAACGTCGTGGTAAACGCATATGAGCCCTTTTCGAAGAACTACGTTCTTCATACGGGTCTAATTACTGGCAGTTACATATTTTCTTAGAATTCCATTCCAAGTTTCTTTTTAAATGGAAGCAACATATCACACATGACATTCTACTGCAACTTCACCGACAAGATAATGTGCGGAAAACAATCACATTTTTCCATTTATCTCAAGCTTCGAATCGGGTTAATATTGAATGCTTTCAGCCCATAAAATTTCAGCGAATCCGAAAAGGCTTTTAAAACACGAGGAAATTTTATTACATCTGTCATAGTTTGTTTTATAAGCAACACAGGAAAAGTTGTTGGGTATAAAATAATGGACAGAAAACGCATTAGTTTTATAACTTTATTATTTAATTTCCTTTGCTAAATACAATGAATCGCCATTTATATTTCATAAATTATAATTTTATTTGTTCTTAGTTCAATTTACTTTTCACATTAAAACATAAAGTTTGAGTATTAAAGCATAGTCCACTGAATTAAACCAATTCGACCATTTGGAGCTGCGCTTCTAAAAATGATCTCGAAAGCGTGTAATAACTTTATAAAGTTTACAACAATTAACGAAAGTACAGATAACGTAGAAATTGAACTAAAACGCCATCTCCATCGTTAGTAAGTTCATAATATGGACGAGAAAACATTTTTGTTTATATTTACTTATAGAAACATATCCTCCACCAAAGTTAAGTTCAATGTTAATGGTTTTGACGCCTTCAACTAATCTTTATATTTATTTTAAATATTCATTTATTTATTTACTTATACTTTTTTTTTGCTTATTTATTAGATTAATATAATTTTAAAGTTTTGAATAATTTAGTAAATACCTTATAACCACAAATAAAATTTTAGAATAAGGTGCATTGTTAAAGCTTTTGTTACTCATTTTTATATAAATTTTTTCTTTAATTCATTTGTTAATTAAGAATTAGTTTCCATTTCATAATATTTTTTTAATAGTTTTATTTTCTTTAAATGCAACCTCTTGTCAGTGATTTTCATTTCCTTAAAAATTTCAAATAAAATATAATATTATGCTCTTGTGAAGCCAATGTCGAGACTACGACTGCACAATAGCATAATCCTTTTTATTGTATGAGCGAAAACGAGATAACAAAGTAGAGGAATGACACTTTGACATATCACTGCACAATAATTTATTATTATTGCCCTAGTGAATGTCAAAAACAAAACGCGAGCACAACACGTTCCATTGTGTCATTCGATTGAACAACTGTAATGAAACTACAATACGTTACTAAGATAATAACAAGATAGAGACTGACATGAGAGATTCATTTAAATGCGTTAGGTATAATCCACAGTCACTTGCAGAATAAAAGCATTTATAGCGAAAATATTTCGTTGTGCAGTAACAATAGCAAAAAGTTTTTATAGCCGCAGCGATAACGATATTTTTTATTGAATTGTACAAATAAATGACGTTCTTTCTCTGAGTTCAGTGACACGAAAACGGGTACCGTAGCCATTTGAATACAGTTACTACTCCAAAATGTACAGTAGGGTGGTCCAAAAATGTTTGGAAAAATAAAGCTGTCAAAAAGTGTGGGGCACCAGCGTTTAAAAAAATCTAAATGGGTCCCTGATTTTTCAAGATTTATCAGCTTGGGACGATCGTTTTACCAATCTTGAAACACAGATCTTACGATCCTTTGTTCCTTGCCCGTTTATCATTTAAATCAGCTTCCCCATTCAAGTTAGTTAAACCTCCCGGTCGCCTCCAAAAACTTGCTCAAAGTAGCTGGTTCTAGGTTAGCAACTTCGGTCGGTCTCACAACATACCCTCCCAGCATCCTACGCCTCAGTTGGAAGCAACTGGGACTTTCACATGAAATCCCGTTTCTACCTCTAAGCCGCACGCACACATAGAGGTCGCGGAGAGCCTAAGCTTTTTCATGTTCCCATTCAGCTCGCAATCTCCAGTGATCGCACCTACAACTCTCCTGATGCGATTCCTGTCCATCCTTGCAGAGATTTGGGCCATTTCATATTAGGTCTCGGAAAGAAGCGCTTGGTGTGGATACCACCATAATATCCTTCCCAGCGCTCCATATGCCTCCTCATCACCCAGCTCCGCAGCGCTTGTACACGCGCAGGTCGAGTAATCGGCAAAAACGGCTCAGGGCCGTGACCGAGAGCTTCGGCACCCGCCTTGGCTAGCTCTTCAGCTTTTTCATTCCCCTCCACGTCAGAGTGCCCAGGTACCCAAACTAAAGTGATCTGATTCCTCAGACCCATTTCGTTCAGGTAATCTCTGCACTCTCTCACTAGCTTGGAGGTCACTCTAGGCGACATCAGCGCCTTGATCATTTCCTTACTGTCCGAACAGATAAGCACCCTCTTGCCGTGCGTTCCAACAGGCAGAGTCTCACGAGCTGCTGACAGCACCGCGAAGATCTCCGCTTGGAGCACACTGGCAAGAGCCCCCAGATAGAAGCAATTTCCCTCTCCAAAGCCCATACCGTATACACCAACACCTACTCCTTCACGAGATTTCGATCCATCTGTAAATTTAACCACGCAGTTCCCGGGAAGGCTCGCTGGCCATACACTAGGCCATTCTTGTCTACTGGGAACATTCGCTTCAAAATCCTGTCGAAACAGGTTACCATAGCCATATCGTCTCTCGGCATTTCAAACAACGGGATCGATATTATCGTTGCAATCTTTCCATGCCCAATGTGAAAATTCGGAGTCCACATGCCATTCTGCATTAGCCTATCAGCCGTGGCAATAGCTTCCGCTTTAAGCACAATATCGATGGGAGGCAGAGCCAGCAGCGTCTCCATCGCTAGGGTTGAGGTGGTTTTCATAGCGCCCGTAGTGCAAATACACACTAGCCTTTGAATCTCACTTGACAGTTTCCTAGCGCATTCCACATCTAGCCTTGGCCACCACGTCACGCAACCGTGGCTAATCATCGGCCTTATCGCAGTCTCATAAGTCCACAGAATTGCCTTTGACGGTAGGCCCCAGTTTCTCCCGAAGGAGTTCCTGCAAAGCCAAAAAGCCGCTACCGCCTTCTGCGCCTTATCCTTGACATGAGCAATCCAATTCAGCCTGCTATCAAGCGTCACTCCTGAGTATTTCACCTGCGGAGTTAATTCCAGAACCTTAGCGAAGAGCCTGATTTCACCGACCAAATTTGATCCTGAGCGCCTTCTGCTGAATAGACTTTTATGAATTTACATGAAACTAGTATAAGGGTAGGAGCCATGTTCAAGCAAGCTTAGTGAAATCCGTTCAGAATAGTCCTTAGAGAACGCTTTATTGATTTATTTCGAGTTTCTGCATGGTATCGGAGTCATGGGAGCCCATTGAAGAACAAAGTGTACCCAACTTTCCCTAGCGCCAGACCGCGACGACTACATCAGGTAGTGGCAAACTAATTTCAGGGAAATGTTAGGAATGAATAGTATGTCTACTATTGAAAATAACATTTGGGTTCAATTTATAAAGTTGTAGTGAAACTGCAGCAATGACCTAAAAAGTGGTAAAAATCCGTGTTTTTTGAGGTTAGCCGAAACTTTTTCGCATATATCTCTACGAAATAAGCATTTTTAGTGATTAATAAGTAATTTCATAGAAGTCTACGTTTTTCACTGTTTTTGGGTTTTTTTGACTATTTTGATTTTGCGGAACCCCTAGATCACTCCAGATTGAGTTGCCTCCATAGACACTTTTTATCAGGGACCCATTTAGATTTTTTTAAACGCTGGTGCCCCAGACTTTTCAACAGTTTAGTTTTTTGGACCACGCTAATGTACACGGTGGTCCTAAACCAAAATAAAGTTTCTTTTTTAGTGTACCCAAAAATTTGTTTTTGGGGTCAATAGAGAGACCCTTAAGGAGTTCAAAAAAAGTTATCTGGGCTTTAGGTCTGCTCCTCGCCCCATAGTCGACAGTGAAAAAACGATTTTTTTTCATACATTTTCGAGAGAAGTCCGAAAGTGGTGTGAAAAAAGTGTTGCTGCTGAATGGCGTTTTCACACTTATTATCGATAAACAACATTATTCTGAGCAAAAAATTGTTCTACGACATGTCTGTAAAAATTAAAGTTTTTATTATAAAGTTAATTGATGGTACTATTTCAGCACAATTTGATACATCATAATCAACAAACTTTAATTTTTACAGACATGTCGTAGAACAATTTTTCGCTCAGAATAATGTTGTTTATCGATAATAAGTGTGAAAACGCCATTCAGCAACACTTTTTTCACACCACTTTCGGACTTCTCTCGAAAATGTATGAAAAAAAATCGTTTTTTCACTGTCGACTATGGGGCGACGAGCAGACCTAAAGCCCAGATAACTTTTTTTGAACTCCTTAAGGGTCTCTCTATTGACCCCAAAAACAAATTTTTGGGTACACTAAAAAAAAACTTTATTTTGGTTTAGGACCACCGTGTGTACAGCAATGTGCTTTTAACTTTCGTCATACCTTAATTTTAAACAAAAGAATTTTAATGAAAATGATGAAAGTTAAAAGCACATGGCTGCAGAATCATTCGGTAGATTTGTGCATGAAATGGCTCTAAGCAATGACTACAATATTGAAAACTGCTACCTTTGTGTTCATTAATCTAGTACTGTTGAAACATTTTTGACATAAGTTCTAAAGTTGCGATGTTTTAGAACAGAACCTTGCGTAAATAACAAATTATTCAAAATTATAGACAATTCTCAACGAAAAATGCGACATTTGTTATCCTCGTAACGTCGATACCATGAACTAAAGATAATCTGCTCAAAATGTCAAAATTCTCTAACAAAGTTAGTCTGCTCAAAATGTCAAGTGTATAGAATGTGCTGCCATCTGTTTTCGTTAAGAACTGTCTATAACTCATGTACTTGTACGGAAGTATGAAGGTACAAAGTTGCCCTGAAATAACATCACAAATGAACTTGGAATGCGACCTTGATACTCAAACGTTTGGAATTCTGATTAATCTATTATTCGTGTAAGAGTCATTCTGTCACAGTAAATGAGCTATAATTTAGAAAAAAAATTTATTTACGCAGGATTCTGTTCTAAAAAAACATCGCAAATTTGACAGTAAAATGTGAGAAAAATATAGATTTTTGAAAAGTCGAGAATCCCACTCCAGTTTTGACAGATTATCTTATATCTTCTTCTTCTATCCTCACATGTAAAAATAATTTCACATTTTTGTATGAATGTCTGTTTGTTACCAATTCACGGCCAAACGACTAGACCGATTTGAATGATTTAATAAAGTAATAAAATATCTGGGAAGATATGAGAGATAAACCATCAGTTTTTTGGCAAAGTCATAGAGTTTTGTAAGTAGAAGTCATCAGCATTTGTGAAAATGTCGGGCTGTTGGAAATGTGGTCAATTTTTATGGTTGTGCTCGCTAACGATTTCTTTAGCGACGCTAACGCTAACGCTAATTTCGAAAGATATTAGCGTCGCTAGCGTGATTCGCTAATCTAAAAAAACTAACGCGCTAGTAGCGGCCGCTATCACTCGCTAATTACATTCATTATCTTTTAAATTTTTCAATTGAAATCCCAACGCAAAATATTTTCGGCGAAGATCACTTGCGAATAGTCAAACTATGTAGAAATAGCCATTTACAAGCTTCTGAAAATAGCATTTAAGTTTTAACTAAAAAAATTCGAGTTCCCCAGCAACGTTGTAGTTGTATACGTTGCGATTCTAACTTTGGGAAAATCATATCTGCAGATTTCATCAATATCGTCTAGACTGCACTTCATTTTTGTAGTAATTATCATCGAAATAATTGGGACGTTCATTATTTACACTGTTCTGACTTTTATGCTTTCCCCTCCAATGATTGATTGTCACTAGAAACGCAACGATGACAAGACTGTAACGGTACGAATAGTAACAAAAATTAAAAGCTAAAGGAGAAAGCAACCTTTTGAACTTTTATGACAAAATTTTAACGTCACCCAATTAATTCTGAATTTACACACAAAATGGATCTACATATGTTACGCGTATGTTAACTAAAATACACTATCATGTTAGCGAAGAACTAGCGATTAGCGAAGTTTTTCGCTAGTTGGATTTTAGGGAGCGCTGGTCGCTATTAGCGACGCTAGTAGAACCATGCTTGAGAAGCATCTGCGACGGAGTTTCGATGACACTTGCACGGGATTTCAAACTGTATGTGAAGCGGGATTCAGAACGAGCGGCGCAGGCTCAAAAAATGCTGCAGGCACATAAAACGTCGCAGGCACATGAAGCGCCGCAGGCACATGAAGCGCCGCAGACACATGAAGCGTCTCAGGCATATGAAGCGCCGCAGACACATGAAGCGCCGCAGGCACATGAAGCGTCGCAGGCACATGACGCACCGCAGGCACATGAAGCGCCGCAGGCAGCCCCCTGGTTTGAAAAAAAATCTTTTAAATGAAATCACAGCTTCTCCGCACACCGTCTCAACGTTTTACGAGCAAACTCGTACCCGCCGTCTTTAAGCCACATACCTCTTCAACCCCCCGTAGCCCGACGGGGCTAACGGGATCGACTAGTATATACATTATATATCAAAGATACTATGAAAATTACCATAAAATGTACTAAATCACCTTTCTACCTCTTTCTGGACTCATTGTCATATTCTTCGCCAAGAAAAAGGAGCTACTTGGTAAGTTAAAGAGCGGGAGGCATGTATGAAGAGTTGAAGTTATGATTTAGTTCGTTTTTGAATCCTCACATTTTGCGAAACTTAGGAACTTATGTCAAAAATAGATTTTGGCAATTCACCGACAAAAACTCGTTTTTTCGTGCGTCATTTCGGTGTCGCATGAAGTCATTTTACCGCACGATGACGATTTTTTTACGCACTGCTTGAATTGAATTTTTATATCACGTTACGTGAGCTGGTAGTTTAACGCACACGATGTGTTGCCGAACTCGCCTTCGGCTCGTATCGGCAAACTCACGTTTAGTGCTTTAAATTACCTCGTATGCGTAACTTGTATCAAAAATTACCATATGAATATAAAGGTAGCAGTTTTCCTTACTGTCATGACATATTATTTGGTGTAAATCTTCTACTCAGTACGGAAATTTGTGTATTCATTCTTATCACATTGGTAGACAAAGTTCGTGAAACGGGAGTAGATATTTTTCCGGCTACACTACATCATTGCGCATTTCAGTCACTAGCAAATTGTTAGTTCAATTTGTTTCTACGTTACGCACTTCAGAATTCCTTGAATTTCAATTCAAAACTCTGAGATTGTAACATATGACACATTACTCTGACACAGCTAGAAAAATATTTGGATGTTGCTATCCATTTGCTGGTACCGTCCAATGAAAAAATAGTGCTATGGGAATGCTACATACTGAAATTTTTACCGTGTCAGTGGCTTCATTTTATCGAAGACACAAATTGTGACTGGATGTCGAATTTCCTATGACTTTCTTTGCGTTAAAAAAAGTTCCACCATAGGGCGTAATTCTTAGCCTAGCCCCCCACCTTTTTCGGCAGGCTTCTGTACGCTTTTGATGAACTCCACCCTTACCCCTTAGTGAGTACGTACTGCTTGAATGAGTCCTAGTACGATGTTTAGTGTAAAAAAATGTTAAATTACAATATGAGTGAAGTTTTTCGCAAGAGAGCAGTGTAGGTTTCTATTCACTTGAGTTGCAACTCTGTAAGAGTTACTTGAGTTTGAGTTTTCCTACTAATTCTCAATAGACCAACTCAAAGAAAGAATTTTGATCACTTTTTATCACTGGTTTTACTTTTCATCACTGTGAAATGTGTGATAAAGCGTACTTTTTATCACTCATTTCAGTGAGATTAAGTGACATGAGCGATAAAAAGTAACATCTTCCGTCATTCAAATGAGGCATGAAATAATTAATTTTTCGCAACTGAGTTGGATAAACTATTTAACAGCGAGTTGCCTTCAAGGTTTTTGACGACAAAGACAGCGAAAGCTTCACTTTCGGTCACTGCTTTGTGAAAAGGACTTTTTTGGGAGCCCACTGAAGGTTTAGACTTTGTAAATGATTACAATTTATTTCCTATCTTGATCCTGTGATCGGATTTAAGGTTATCGGTACTTCTTCAGTTCAAAAAAGATTAAAGCCGCCGGCCGTGAGGAGTATAATGACAAAGTTAATTGTGGCATCCGGAATTTTTTGCGAAGAGGAAGTGCCGTAGGATGTGTACTCATTACGCATCATAAATCGCAAATAAAGTTTCAAAAATTAGCGAAAAATATAAAAAAGTATTTTTTTGTAGCTTTAAAGGCTTTTGAATGTAACAACTTATAAACGAATTTGTTTACGCTTAACATTGTGTAATTTACCAACTGAGAAGTCTTTCAATTTGCACGAAAAGTTTGTAACACCCCGAAAATCACTCACAGCGACAGACAATGTCTTTGAATGATTTGGATGTTACAAACTTTGGGGAAAACGTTAACCGCCTGCATGTATACGCATAAAGCTGGTAACATTGGTAGTTCTATATTTATCTTACAGTGTCGCTGCTTCGATTAGGTAATTTTCTCAAAATTATTTCAAAATCGTTAGCGACGTAAAGTTCTTGTAAGTGCCAATGAAACGAAAATTCTGAGCAAAAGTTTGGATGTAACAACTAAAACTTACCTTCTACGGATTTAAGTTCACATTGCACTAAATTTCTACAAGTAAAATACGTTCATTGTCTTAAAGTATTACGTTGAAGTATTGAGTGGATACTCTTCACAAGACGGTGTAACCGCAGCTGCAGCGCCTGTGTTTCTCGATAAGAACCAACATTTCATTGGATCCGGTTTTCCTTTCATTATGACCGGCCCACGGTACTCTAGATGAAATGATGGATCAATGTTGAGTTCATTAACCAAAATTCTGGAAGCAAAACAGAAAAAAAATTATTAGAAGAAAGTTTTTTATTCGAGGAGTAAATTTTCGACTAGTAAGTTGAAGTGGCTGGATGACAGGCTATCAGCTTATTTATGACCTGTGATCTGACTGTTATATTTGTTGAGTCTACAGTTTGGATCACCATTTAGTCCCATCTTAGGGGCTGTTCACGCACGCCCGAAAACGCTGTTTTTTGACACCCCCCTCCCCCTTCGCACGCTTTTGAAATTTTATAGGAAATTGAAAATATGGAAACAGTACGCACGCTTTTGATGCACCACCCCTACCCCTTCACACTATTTCGCACGCTTTTTGAAAAAAAAACCCTCCCCTACTGAGGCGTGCGTACTTTGTGAACATCCCCTTATTGAGTGGTATCCTAATGAATTGTGCCCCGTCGTCATTCCTATAAATCACCTGATTCCGCCGTTATTCAGGCTTAACAGGAATCTGGTGGACCGTTCCAACCCAGCAAAAATTCTTTTGCCTGTCTGCAATTGTGCAGCCCTTCCCATCTACGTTGGTATATTTCTTCGGCTTCTCTTTGGATTAGCCCTTAACGCAATTTTGGGGTCATTTGCCAGGCGCTGGAAGAGCGGGGGTGAATCAGATTGTGATCAGGTGGATCAGTAGCATGCTTAGCAGCAGAGAAGTGTAAGCTACGATATGCGGCCACAAAGTTAAATTGAATGGTGTTCTGCAGTAACTGAGTGTTTTCATTGTGGTAATAATAGAATGACAAAGATGGTGCAAAACACCGTTCAATTCTGGGCAGCAAAGGGTGCCCGCAAGGTGGAATACTGTCACCAGAGCTTAACGACAAAGGTATCTACGCTCGAGGGTATTCGGACGACCTGACGATCGTAATCAGAGGGAAGTTTGAAAGTACCATTGTGGATTGCATCAGATATTCTATGAAAGTGCAGATTAAAAGGCCTTAAAGTTAACCCAGATAAAACTGTTATAGTTCTCTTCAGCAGAAGACGAACGGGTCATGAACTAATTGGGAAATTGAGGATGTTTGGAGATACCATCACTCCTGGAAACAAGGTGAAGTACTTGGGGGAGTCACGCTCCACAGCAAACTACACTGGACTGAGCATGTGAGAGACTGAGCTAGTAAAGCTCCGACAGCGTTCTGGATATGTAGAAGTGCCTTTGGTAAAAATTGGGGCCTTCCATCCAAGGCCATACTGTGGATTTATGAAGCAGTAGTGAGACCAATGATCACCCACGGCTGCGTCGTTTGGTGGCCTAGGCTCGAAGTAGAGACCGCGAGGAAGGAGTTGAGCGAAATTCAAAGACTGGTTTGCAACTGCATGACCGGAGCTATGAAAACAACAGCAACGATAGCCATGGAGCGCTGCTGTATATTGCACCCATCCAAACGATCATCAAGGCGAGAGCATTCACAACTGCGGACAGACTCTTACTTAATGATCTTTGGATGAGGAACTTTAACGCGAGCCATGGAAAAATCAGGGGGGTAATAGCCAATCCTATTTTTAACACGCCCAGGGACCGGATAAAACGGGAATTTTCCTTTGTGAAACACTACGAGGCTGTCATACCGGATAGACTAGAATGGCTGAGAGGTTGGCCAGACTGTATGTCCACGGATGGACTCATTTGCTTCACAAATGGATCAATAAACTCTAATGGAGTGGGGGCTGGGGTATTAACCCTGGAACCTACGACAGAAGAGAGCTTCCACTTAGCAAATTTCGCCAGTATACTTCAGGCAGAAACGTTGGCAGCGATGGAAAGATTGCGACGTGCATTGAGACCGGAAACGGTAGGCGAAAAAGTCACTATCTTTTTCGACTGCGAAGAAATGATCAGAGCGATAATGTCGCCTGTAACTACATCCAAATTAATGAAGGAGTTCAAAAGCACACTGAACCAGCTGGGCCGGAGTTATCGGTCGACGGTTGCTTGGGTGCCGGGGCACTCTGGAATAGATGGAAGTAAGAGAGCGGATGAACTAGTAAAGCTGGGTGCTACATCTGCTCAATGTGGACCCGAACCGTTCATTCCTATACCACAGTCAGAATGTGACAAGGCTGTAAAGGAATGGGTGAGTTCAGAGACAATAAAGCGTTGGCGTCAATATGGTGGGGCAAGGCACACAAAGCAGTTCCTACCAATGCCCGACTGCAAGTGGACAAATGCACTGCGGAACATGGACCGGAGTCGCATAAGAAGAGTAGTGGGGCACTGTAGGCTAAGCAGTCATTTTTCAAAGATGGGAATCGTTAGCGATCCCGAATGTACCTGTGGTCTCGGGAACGAAACCGGATATCACATAATTTGTGAGTGTCCAAAGTTTTCTCAACTGAGACTCAGGACTCTGGGTGGTCATGTGATCAGGCCTCTGGATGTACTAAAGCTAGGACCAATTGTCCTCGACAAGTTTCTCGTTGGTAGGTTCGAAGGATTTACGTGATGAACGGGAAAGGAACAAAGGATCAGCAGATCTGTGTTTCATGACGTAGTAGTGGGTCGTCCCAACCTGATAAATCTAAAAATCCATCGTAAGTGCCTAGTGTCGATTCAGCGCCAATAAGTGGGGAGCTATTTCACTGGCTTGCCAACTCGTCGGTTCTCTCGCTCCCCGATACATCTGAGTGACTCGGAACCCAGATCAAGGAGATAAGGTTATCTCTTCTGTCTCTCGACTGTCGAGTAAGGTTCTCGCCGAGAATTTACAAGAAGAGACAGCTTTGATCGGCGACTCACTGTCCGATCAAATACACATTCTTTTATCTGGCATCTACTTTTCTGTCAACATGCGACTACTTTCACTTATGGCTAGAGTTTCTGACTGAAACACGATTGGTTTCATAGATTTCCACTCCCAGTAGAATTGATATGCTAATACGGTAATATCAGTACTTTTGTAGGTTTATCTCTCTACATTTCCTTCTCCTGGAAAATTTTGATCAAAAAAATTTTTTGGAGTTCAAAATTGCTAGAGAAATCCGTCTTCATTTCAAAATCATGGTCGAGAATAACCGAAAAATATCAAAGAACCTGATGGAAGTTGAAAAGTGCTGCAGAAATTCACTTTCAACATCCCAATTCTAGAAGTAACTGCATCTCAGAATTGTGTCACTTTTGAAAAAAAAACATTGCGCACGTGACGCAAGTCCCCATACGATCAAAAAATTAAGATTTTTTTTCGTAGACGGTGGAACCATACTTATATACAGCTAAGTTTTGACTTTTTTCTCTTGCGTCGTACCACCCTGAGACCTAATTTTTCGGATTCTACGTAAAATTTTGATTGAAATCGACATTTTACTCATTAAAATCGGTCCAGTGGATCCGAAGATATGACCTTTTAGAAAATCGTCTTTTTCCACACTAAATATGCTACATCATAGAAGCCAAAGTTAATGGAAACATCCTACGTTAGTTAGTGGGTTAGTTAGTTAGTTCCAGAGCCATTTGTATGAAAACCAACTTTTTTGGCTAGTGCTCGAAAACGGTTCGATAACTTTTCTTGAAATTTTGCAGGGACCTTCGAGTGAGCATTCTACGCCATGTGAGATTTGAAAAAGGGGAGGGG
>CM055406.1:123487358-123516375 GCA_029228625.1 Pseudolycoriella hygida
TTTTCGTCTAAAATTTTTTTTCGCCGGAAATTTTTTCTCCAAAATTTGTTTTTTCTTCTAAAACTACTGATATCACAACAAAAACCCTTTTTAAAAGGGAAACGTGACGCAAGTCCTCGTCCCTTCTTCCAAAACAACTGATATCAATTGGGGTGACGCTTACAGCTTTGAAACGCAAAAAATTTTTTTGGAATGTCCGGCATTTGTGAGGAATTTTATCAGTTGTTTTGGAAGAAGGCAAGAGGACTTGCGTCACGTTTCCCTTTTAAAAAGGGTTTTTGTTGTGATAAAACGAGTGTTCGCTAAAATTTAATTCTCTTCAACTTTGTCTTTGGGAGTAACTTTCTAACTGCTATAGTTTTTGAGCTATTGAGTCATCTTTACTGAGACTAAGAGTGGCTAAATCCTAGAAATCCCAGGAATGGTCATTGTTTTTCAGGGAAGATAAAATACGTGTCGACTAAAATAATGATCTTGAGTTACCATTATTTCAGCAAAATTGTTGGAGTCGTCTCTGAGATCCTAAAAAGTAACAAAGTAAGGAGGTTGGCGAAATCCGAGGGGCAAACTACTCTGAAAAACGGCGGGCCCAGGTTTTGACTTTCTCTCGAGGGGTTATCCACTTCATTTTTTTGATGCAGGTTGATGTAATTTCTGGAATTATTAGAATTTTAGTGAAATTTTTAAAGTTTCCGGAATTTCGATGAAATGTCTGTGGAATTTTTGAAGTTTCTATGGAATTTTTGGAATTTCTGTGGAATCTCTTGAATTTTTGGAGGTTCTGGAATTTCGGAAATTTTGTGGAATTTTTGGGATTTCGATGGAGTTTTTGGAATTTTTTATGGAACTGGAATTTTTGGTACAATTTTTTGACCAGTGGATAACCCCTCGCTTTCTCTGACTTTTCGTGATTTTTTTTAGTTCTTGACGAATATCGCAGGATTTTCATGATTTTATGACTTTTTCTTGATTTTCCGAGACTTTTTTTGTCTTGCGACAAAGGTGTACTGAAGAGGCGTAAACGTCCCAATCAGCCAACTTTGTTCGTCGAATAAAATCATTACTCACGTAATGCATTTCCCTTCGTTGCCTCGTCAACGAATTTGGCCGCTTCCAAGCAATACAACAATTTTGATAAATTTATGTTTATTGGCCAAGCAATACAACAATTTAATATATTTTTGTCAGTTTTTGTTTATTTCATAACGAGATTTTACATTACTATGTGTGATTTTCTGCGACTTTTCGTGATTTTATCTGACTTTTCTTGACTTTCTTTGATTTAATGTGAATCTCTGTGACTTTGGACGACTTTCCAGAACTTTCCTGCAATGACTTTTTGTTACTTTACATGACTTTTCGTGATCTTCCACGACTTTATATGATTTTTCGCGACTTTGTAACTTTCCGATTTTCACCGAAAAAATTGAAATTTCAAAAATTCTTACCCCCGCCCCAGTTCGACTGAACCGATTTTAATGAGCGGAATACCTTTTCGTCTTATAATTTTCAGTAAAATTCGTAAAAATACTTTCATTATTCACATGCTTCCTAGTCTACGAAAAAATTTTCTTTCTAGCTTTTTGGCGTGTAAAAGTCAGTTTTCTGCTTCCATGTAAATTTATGACATGTGCAAATTCCATCGGTACCGTCATCAGGGTGACGAATTTCATCTCTTTCACTCTTTCAATGCGATTTATATTAACATGAGACAAAAGGCATTCGTTCCCAAGGTGGCACATTAACGACAATGTATGTGTTACCGATGGAATTAGCCCAGACTGGTAATAAAAAGCTTGTCACTTGTCAATGGCTAATTCCATCGGTAACCCATACATTGTCGCTACCATGTCACCTGGGGAACGTATGTGTTTTGTCTCTTGTTAATATAAATCACATTGAAAGAGTGAAAGAGATGAAATCCGTTACCCAGGTGACGGTACCGATGGAATTACCCCAATCCACATCCACTCTTCAGATTGGAAAGTGAACTGGGGAAAATGAAACATTAAAACACAATGCAGTGGACGTTTTCCAATCGTCCGTGAAAATATAAAACATTAACTACAACAACCCCCACTATGAAAGCAGAGACGTACATAACAACGTGTTCGGTGGCATCTATCAACTTGAAACCCATAATCCTCAAAGTCGTACAAGTGCTAAAAAGACATGTTGGAAAAAGGTTCGACTTTTATGCCATTTATCGCTGTGTTTTAGTTTATTTTCAATTATTTCTCGAAACACTTCACATAAGTTTCATTTAATTTGTAGAAAAACATTTCGGTCCTGACACGACTTAAAACAACGTGTTATCGCTCAATAACAAAACACTAGATTTGTTCTACTGAAACGAAACGAAAAAAATTGGAATGTGAAAGAAAATGGAGACGATTTTCGATTGCTTTTTCGAAGAGACATTCTTGCGGCTAGAGCGTAGCGGACTGAAAACAAAGCAAAAACGAAGAGATGTGATTGATCACTTGAATGCAATCATATCGGGATGTTGTGATGGTTTGTACTAAATATTTATTTGTTGTTATGATCGATATCATGAAATGCGAAAAACCGTTGAGATTCACAGATTGACTGGATTATAACACTTTAACAATGTTAATAAATGACAAAATACGCTCTAATTATGCTTTATTTTCCATTTATATTGTACCATAAGGACAAAACCTCCGACCGGAAGAATCAAGTCGATTAGCTGTTTTATCGGCCATAAAATATCATCGCGATAATAAAAGTGGAAACAGTGATGTGAGTTTTATTTCATATTTTTCGTTGACATTGTCTGATTTATTTGTACTCAAACATTTCCATTTTATGATTGACAATATTGACGTAAAAAACAACCAAAATGTACATACATATACAACGTAAATACACCCAAAGCCTATATAATAGCGGTGTGGCCGACGAGTTATTATGAATGAATGAAAGATATTTTTTTTCTCTTCGATTTTATTAGGTTTGCTTGATGGGAAAATATCACAACGTATTGTATATTGGAGTGAAAGTGGCATGGGATTGGGGTGTGCTGGATTCACAGGCAGTTAAAGAGCTCTTAGGTAACGTATTGGACATACGAATTTTCTCACAGAATAAACACGATTTTTTTTATTAACAATTTTACTGACAGTCATTATGTCATTAAGTACTTAGCTACTTCACGCTTCTTAATCGAATGAAACTTTAGTAGTTTGCTCATTAGATTACTGATTAGAGCTTCGACTGATGAATTTTGCCGCTTGACATTTTTTTTTGTTGCATTCACCATAATGTGGAATGAATATACACCACGCGTTTCGACATCGGTGACACGATGTCTGTTAAGCGTTGATTATATTTGGACGTGCGATGCGATTTTTTTCGTTTGCAAATCCGTATATTGTGACACACTAAAGAATAACTGAAGTGTCCAGCACAATGCCAATCGATGAAAAGCTACCTCTATAGCGTATCCGATAAGGCTGAAAAACAGGCTCAATCGTGCAAATTTTAGTAGAAACGTTGGTATGATAATATGTTGTTCTGTTGTTCTGATTCCAAAATCATCGGGGTCATCGACGGCGGCTCAACTATTCGCCTGTGAGCGGCCATTATGTCATTTTTTAGACCCGTACGAAGAACGAAGTTCTTGGAAAAGGGGTCTATTGCGTTTACCACGACGATTGTAACCAGTCGAATTTCGACCCGGGAGTAGGGGGGAAGCATCGATCATGGTCCTTAGATGACGAATCAGCAATTAAAAAAATGTCCGTCCGTCCGTCAACACGATAAATCGAGTAAAACTCAATGGCTTTTCAAAAATTTTTTTTTCCCCAAAAGGTAATCTTTTATAGGATTGAATCTGGGCACTCTCGGCCCAAGAGCCAATGAACTAGCGCCGTTTAAGTGCTTTTTGGTTTTTTGTACATAACTCGAGTGAATCTTTTCCGATTTTCAAAAACTTTTTTTTGTTTGAAAAACCTGGGTATGTCTGACAATTTATGGAAGAAACTTTCTTGATCTTGGGCCCTAGGACTTAGCTACAGCACTAAAAAAGAGTCTCTGCTAGGGCCAAACGTGGGTGACGGGAATTATCGCCCAGACAAATGGGAATTATCAACAAGGGAATTATCGCCCAGACAAATAGGAATTATCACCCAGGGAATTATCGCCCAGACAAATGAGAATTATCACACAGGGAATTATCAACCAGGAATTATGACCCAGCTATGCGACAACTAACACAGAGCTATTCGAGACTTATCACCCAGTGGATTGTCTGGCAGGAACTATCGCCCAGAGGAATGGGAAGTTTCACCCAAGGAATTATTGCCCAGGAATTATCGCCCTGCTTTCTGAGAATATAACATAGTTATTTATAGCTCAAGAACAATCGTCCGAACCAGGTGGCTAACAAAGCCAGGATTTTGCGCTTTAACGAAATGCCACCAAAACCTGGGTAGCTAACAAAACTCCTTCTACAAAATGTCATTAAAACCTAGGTGTATAAAGAAGCTACCTTTTACGAAACGCCAAAAACCTTAGATTGACGGAGATTTGGACAGATTTTGACGGTGGTCTTGAACGGAAGCGCCACAATCAGGGAAAGCGTCGCAGGCTAATAATTAGCGGCGGTCCAGGGGGCGGCAGCCGCCTGGTATAAAAAAATAACTTTATTAATCACAACGCAGCTTTATGCACGTTCTCGCTTCTTGTTTACTAGTGCCCTTGCACCCACCCCTCCAAAGCCTTCAGAATGCCATCGCGGGGTGCCCCGGGGGCTAACGGGATATATTAGTATCTATGTTATATTCTCAGAAAGCTGGGCGATAATTTCTTGGGTGAAACTTCCCATTCCTCTGGGCGATAGTTCCTGCCAGACAGTCCACTGGGTGATAAGTCTCGAATAGCTCTGTGTTAGTTGTCTCATAGCTGGGTAATAATTCCTGGGCGATAATTCAGGTCGCCCCAAACGTGTTTTTTGTACATAACTCTAGTAAATCTTTTCCCATTTTCAAAACGTTTTTTAACACGACGTTTGTAAACAGTCGAATTTCAACCCGAGAGTAGGGGGGGCGAGCATCGATCATGGTTGGGACCTTGCGTTACAGGGGGAGCGGGGTCTAAAAAATGCCAATTTTAGCGTTACGTAATTTATGAACGGCCCCTTAGCGTACGGGCCTTCACCAAAACGATCAGGGTTCAAATCCCGTGACGGACAAATTCCAAATGGATTTTTTGTATCAAGTGTAGCGCATTAATAACATCATAAAGTTCACTCAAGCTTCAAAAGTTGGGTAGTTGTGATGTGTTTGGCGCTCATAACCACGTACACACTGAATGAATCGTATTGCGTAACCCATACCAAATACGATGAATTTGTGTACGAAATAACATTCAAGCGCCTAACAATTCTCTAGGCTGGTCGGTCATGTTATTGACTGTAGAAAGCTGTAAGTGGAGTCTCTAAAAATGCAAATACAAACATATGGTCGGAATCAAGTCCAGTTGAAATTTTTGTTTAAACGCTGGCTTTATGTTTCTTCTAGGCAGAAAAACAGAGAAAACATATGCAGGGGATCCGTACGCATCAGAATAGATGTGGCAAACAGAGTTGATGTTACGAAAAGACTCTAACGTATTCAATTAGACATTGCCTTAACTCTTAAGTGTATGAAATTACGTCCACATTAAATTGTATTGGAAATTGCCGGGGTGAGGGGCAATATTGAAAAACCCGTCCAGAGAAACGACGTACAAAATTGACCCCCAAATATACAAAAATGCTCAGCTCGATTTGTTGTTCAACATATTAAAAAACCATTTTTTTGTCTATGGCCGACCTAGGGTCCTCAGGAGAGCACTCGGACAAATATTTACATAGAAAAAAATGTTTCCCTCCATTTTCTCTACAACATAGCGAAAAACCATTTTTTTGTGTAGGGCAGATCGTAGGACCGACCTAGGGCCATAAAGAAATGCTCCGAACACATACTTCCATAGACAAAAATGTTTCCGTCAATTTGCCCTGCAACAGAGTAAAAAAAAAATTTTTGGTTGGGGCCGACCTCAGGACAGAACTGGTGCCCACTTCAGCCCTAAGCACAGGCACCGGGTCCAAATTTGTTTTCGAATACAATTCGGTACCCGATTACCTCTCAAATAGAAAAAGAATCAACAAAATCAGTTAGGATTTATCCAAAATGTAAGTAAACACGTTGGGCCCTAGTAGAAACTCAGTTATAGGGTCCTGACGGAGTCCAAGGGCTTCTAATCAAAACATTTTCTGTCATAAAACGGGATACAGTCCTAGACCTTTCGATCAAAAAAAAATTTGAAAATCGGAATAGATTTACTCGAGTTATGTACAAAAAACACGTATGGCCCTAGCAGAGACTCATTTTTAGTGTCCTAGATAAGTTCAAGGACTCAAATCCAAAAAAGTTTCTTCCATAAGTTGTCGGCCATGCCCAGATCTTTCAAACAAAAAAAAAATATGAAAATCAGAAAAGATTTACTCGAGTTATGTACAAAAGACCAAAAACCACTTAAACGGCCCTAGCTACTCGGCCCTTGGGTCTACAATGCCTAGATTCAATCCCATAAAAGATATTTCGATTAGTTTTCAGAGAAAAAAATTGTATTTTAAAAATCGGTTGAGCTTTACGGACGGACGGACATTTTTTTATTGTTGATTCGGCATCTAAGGACCTTGATCGAAGCTCCCCCCTACTCCCGGGTCGAAATTGGGGTGGTTACAAATGTCGTGGTAAACGCATAAGACCCCTTTTCGAAGAAATTCGTTCTTCGTACGGGTCTAATTATATTTCGCTGAGTTGCGGTTGCATGTTGGATGGCAAAGTATTTTTAATCTCCGCAAATGAAAAATAACAAAAGTTTTGTTCAATTGTTCCTCTAACAATAACAATTTCTCTGGAAGAGTGACATCGTTGTTGTTCTTTTCACTTTAATAACTAAAACTAGAGAAATTAAAAGCTAACATTTTATTTCGAATGAATTGAAGAATTTCAATCAAATCCCCAAGGTAAGAACTTCTATTATTCGTTTAAATAATAAAGAAATAAATCAAACAATGTAAAAAGTGAACAAATATGAAGAATGAATTGTAGATCTAAAAGAAAATTACGGCGAAACAAAGAATGAGGTGGAGATTCATTAAGAAAATCTCAACAAAACATTTTGAAAGTTTTGCGCTGTCGTTGTATTCTGGAAATTATTTTTTACGTTTTATTGTGGATTTTTTTCTTGTAACGACTAATTTTTCTCGTAACGACTAAGTGGATTGAAGAAGAAAACACAAGCCCACAGGGCGACATTTTTACAAAATCATTTAAGTAAAAATGTTCTTCGGAGAATTTTCGCACTTGAGGATAACCGCAATCTGAAAATTATTACCTTTTCTCGATTTCACTTGTGAAATGACTGGTTCAACTATCAGTGTGTTACACAGAGTAGCTATAGGCTGGAGCGGATTAACCACAGTAGGGACTATATGACTCACGCCTTCAACTGAAAGATTGTATGTAAATCAATGGTCTCAGATGTCATACGACGTATTTCGGTAGGGCCTTTGACATTACCTTGAGTAAAAAAATAATCCTTACTGCATCTAGTAAGGCAAGAGGTGGGAACTTCATTTAGTCCGCACTTTTTTAGAAAGTAAAAAAAATTGATCAGCAAAAAAATAATAATTATGAAGAAGAAGAAGAAGGAAGGATCTCTATCAAATTTCATGTTGGTGTAGGAGTTGCCCCTCAAAGCCTCGTGCACAAATGTGCAAATACTAAATTTAACAATACTCTCCACATTAAGAATCGTTGGAAAGTGCACTCCGAAGAGTTCAAGTGTGGAACATCGAGATGGGAGCTTATTCACGTTCTTGAAGGAACTCTTCTGTAAAATCTGGACCTGTCTCATAGCCGCCTTTTTCGCCATACCCCATGCAGCTGGCAAATATGTGATGCACGAATGACCCAACGCAAAATATATTTTGAGGAGGACAGTCAGCTTTAGCTTGCACAACACTCAACATACCGAAGCTAATTCCACATTTTCCCTCGCAATTTACTTAGCTACATAAATCGAGTAAACTTTATTCGATTTTACGGAGGGGTTATCCACTGGTCAAAAATTTGTACCAAAAATTCCAATTCCTCAAGAAAATTCTAAAAACTCCAAGAAATTCCAAAATTTCCATCGAAATTCCACAAAATTTCCGAAATTCAGAAGTTCCGAAAATTCCAGAAATTCCAAAAATTCCACAGAAATTCCATCGAAATTCCAAAAATTTCATCGAAATTCCAAAAATTTCATCGAAATTCCAAAAATTTCATCGAAATTCCAAAAATTTCATCGAAATTCCGGAGTTCAAAAATTGCGGTAATTCCAAAAACTCCAAAAATTCCATCGAAATTCCAATAATTCCAGAAATTCCATTTTAATTCCAAAAGATCCATCAGCCTTTACCAAGAAAATGAAGCGGATAACCCATGGGATTTTACTGTCTTTTTTTTCTGAAAGTTAATCGAATCGAATTTGAACAAAAAAAGGTCTAGAACTTTCGAAGTTACGGCCGAAAAAGTAGTTTTTTTGAAGATTTGTGAAACCCTAGACGATATGTGGTGATTTTTCGTGAATATTCCGTTAATAATGAGGTTTTTTGTAAAGTGTTGTGGAGAAAAAAAGTTTTTTTGTCCATGCAAGCATGGGTCCGATGCCTCTCCTTAAACCCACAGGTCGGCCCAACATCGAAATTGTTTTTTTTTCTATGTTGTGGAGGGGGATTTTGCTGTCCATGGAAGATAGGGGGGTCCAAAAAATAAAAGTGTCGGCAAAGTTGGGGGACCTAGCTGAAAACAGACCTTTATAGTGCCC
Source organism: Pseudolycoriella hygida (assembly GCA_029228625.1). NCBI lineage: Eukaryota > Metazoa > Arthropoda > Insecta > Diptera > Sciaridae > Pseudolycoriella > Pseudolycoriella hygida. Next base: position 123,496,248 of record CM055406.1, read on the forward strand.
TGAGAAAAAGTCAATATGGGAGCGATGAGATCCGTCGAAATGTGTGAAAAACACGAAAATCGGTGAAAATGTAGACTTTAGAAAAATTGATCGTAACTAACGGATGATAAATATTTTTGTTAAAGTAAAATCGTTGATTCCTCTTCAGAATACTCCAAATAAAAGGATTCAGAGGTTTATTGGTGCATCTGAACGTTTGGAGTGCGCTGAGAGTCAGTCAGTGTGGCAAATTGATGGGACCAGTCTAGGAGTCTTACCATCACTTTTTCATGTCTTAAATCCAAAACTTTTTTTTGAAATTTTGAAGGGGTTTGTGGATATTTGGATAGGTTTTTACACCGTTTCTTCTGACAGATTTTCCAATATTGCCTTTTCGGACACCTCCGATCCAATTTATTGTGCGCAGTTCTACAAGCCAATTGGTATCGTAAGCTCAATACGGGTGTGGCTACAAATCTAATCTCCGGGTGGCAAAGGGATGTCCACAGGGTGGAATTCTCTCACCCATACTCTGATGTATGGTGGTAGATTCCCTTATAGGGAAACTGAATGAAGAGGGGATCTACGCGCAGGGCTATTCAGACGATCTGACAATCCTAGTTAGGGGAATGTTTGAAAGCACGCTATAAGAAAGGTCTGAAGGTGAACCCAAATACGACAGGTCTAGTTTTATTCAGTAGAAGACCAACAGGATCAAGTCTTGTAGGTAAAATAAGACTTTTCAACGAGGACTTCGTACTCTCAACCCAAGTCAAATACCTTGGGGTTATACTGGACAGAAAACTCAATTGGATTGCTCATGTCGCAGACAGAACACAGAAGCCTCTAACGGCTTTTTGGACCTGCAAAAACTCCTTTGGGAGAAATTGGAGTCTGCCGTCAAAAGCCATTATGTGGTTGTATGAGGCTGTTGTAAGGCCCATGATGTGCCACGGCTCGGTTGTGTGGTGGCCAAGGCTCAACGTCGAGAGGGCGAGGAAAGACTTGAGTGAAATTCAAAGGCTAGTACGCATTTGCATCACTGGAGCTATGAAAACCACAGCCACCGCAGCAATGGAGACACTGCTGAGTTTGCCACCTGTAGACCTGACAGTCCAAGCTAGGGCTTTTGCCACGGCTAACAGGTTGGCGCAAAACGGCTTGTGGACACCGAATTTCCGAACCGGACATGGCAAAATACGTAACGTGGTCTTAGTCCCGATTTTAGCCATTCCCAGGGATAGGATGAAACCGGTAATCGAATTCACGAGGCCAGGAAGACTGGATGAAAGGCTTGCCTACTTATCTGCCCAGAAGTGGTATAGTCAGATTCACTGATGCATCTAAGACTTAAGAAGGAGCTGAAGCCGGAGCGTACGCTCCAGAGACCGGAAAGGGCAAATCTTTCCATTTGGGTGGATTTGCTAACGTTCCACAGGCAGATCTTTGGAGCGCTAATGGGGGCTCATGAAGTACTACCTACTGGAACACGCGGGAAAGAATTCCTTATATGTTTCGACAGTAAGGAAGCGATTAGGACACTAGTGTCACCAATCACGACTTCCAGGCTTGTGAAAGAGTGTAAAGATTACCTGAACCTAATGGGTCTGAACAACCAGATCAGTCTGGTTTGGGTGCCTGGACACTCGCGCGTGTAAGGGAATGAGAGACCAGATGAGCTAGCAAAAGCTGGCTCTACAACTCCGACAAGTGGACTTGAACCACGCTTGCCGGTACCCCAATCACTGTGCATTAAAGCGCTACAGGACTGGGTGAAACGGAAACACGCGGAACGCTGGAAGGCGCATGAAGCGCTTTTTCCCGAAACCCAACGAGAAGTGGGCCAAAGATTTGCTCGGGATGGACCGGAATCGCATTAGGAGGATCGTAGGAGCGATTACCGGACATTGTGGGCTTAATCGACACCTACACAAGTTGAGGCTCTCAGCGACTCCCAGATGCCACTGTGAATTGGAGGAGGAGACTGGCATGCACTTGATATGTGATTGCCCTAGGTTCTTTCAACTGAGGCGCAGAGTTCTGGGAGACTATATGGTACAACCTTTAGAGGTTGCTGCATCGGGACCTGTCACCCTGGAGAGATTCCTAACGGCGACAGGAAGGCTGCCATGATTTAAATGATGACCGGGAAGGAAACAAAGGATTGACAGATCTGTGTTTCAAGATCACGTATGTGACCGTCTCAAACTGATAAATCTGTAAAAAAAGCTCAATACGGCACAAAGTGTACCATGAATGACGAAAAACTCCAGATTTGATGTAAGCAGGGCAGTGGCAAAGAAAGTGTTCTGTGGTGTCGGTTTTTGCACATTTGTTGCAGCATGAGTGGTATGAGACCCCAACGGTTGTCACCGGTGAGAAGGCTTGTAATTCTCTTAAGATTGTTGAGGTTGAATCATAGAACGAATTTTACGTTTTATTTTTTATGATTATTGAGGTCTTTGATTCCAATATGATTTGATGGCTTGGAGGACGTTGAGGAAAATATTTTTTCCCGTTGTACCATTGGCTCCGAGTAAAAGTTTGAGTTGAAAACAGGCTAAAGCATAACCTTTTTTCGATTTTTTTAGTTCAAATTTTCTCTCGGAGGTCTTAGCAGTTTGATGAGGAACTTTGTCTATTTTTATTATAGCTGCTGTTCGGACAGACTAATAAGTAATTAAAATGGGTATGGGAAAGTAGCGATAGAGTTAGGCCAAAGAACTTGATTCCCTTGGTAATAGCTGGTTGCAGCTAGGTAAAGTGAGGGGCATCTAAGTGCAGTGAGGTGCTATCGCTACTTAATAAAGGAATAAACGAATAACTCAAACACCATCTGCGACGCTTAGTGTTGATGCATTAAAAAATGGAGCAATATTTGTAATAAATTGAAGTGTTTGGGGGGGGGGGGGGTGGCATACAAATAAAACAGTGGGATATATCAATAAATTAAATTTAGTCGATCATATAAATCAGCGTTGAAAGAATACCATAAATTACAATGTAAAAGAAGCAACAAGTATCAACGTTCTCAAAAAAGAAATTCAATAAAATATTTGATTAATTTAATAAAGAATTTGTTCGATCACGTTCTAATGTGTACACACCAGCTAAGTACATGTATGAGTGAGTACATACACAAGGCTCGTCTAATCTCACCTCCACTTCGATTAAATTCAAATCGAATATTTGCACGTTCATCTATAAAATTTCCATTACATTGCGAATTCCGCAAAACGTCGTACCTTCTTTTTTTACGCTTTTATTGTCTTAGAATTTGAACAATTCCATTCGTGCAATCCCTACAACTTTTATTGTGTCGTTGTCGCAGTATTTTATACATTCCGAAGGAAAAAAAAACGGAGAGCGGAATGAGTATTTTTGTGTATATGTTTTTTTATTTTATTTTTTTATTTATTCATCCTTATTCTTGTTGACAAGTCATATAATACCCACAAGGCACTTGAGTGCGGATGTAACACCTTCTTACGTAACCTTTTTTTTGTGTGTTCTGTTGCGTTTATATCGATCAGATAAATTTCAAAATGGTTTATTTTCCGAGCAGCAGAGTGGTGCTACGGTATGTGGAAGTGGAATACATATTACATTGTGTTGCGTAATTTAATATAATTTAAATTTATTTTGTCAATTTATATGTATTTGCCTTTTTTGCCATGAATTCAGAAGCGAGAGGTTTTGTCATGGGGTTTTTGTTGAATGAAATTTATATGAGTTTCACATCGCAAAAATATTTGCGCAAAAGGAAATAGGCATTTGATTTTTCACTGGGAAAAACACATTAACAATTTGACGATAATTTCCTTAAAGAACGTGTTTTTGCGATTTCCTTTTATTGCCGCTTAAAGAAAGCAAAGAAAAAAGCAAAAACGAAATGAATTTGATTACACTGTGGTTCATTAAATATTGCTTGCTTTTGTCACAGTTGTTCAATTTTATCATTTGGGTACCTTTTGTTACACATTTACGACACGATAACATTTAAATGAATGCAGGCAGGCGATATATCGTAGCCATTTGTCACAGTGTCTGAATCGACAATTTGAATCTGAAATTCAGATGCATGAACGTTTCTTTTGTTCCGATAATAAAAGCACACCGTTGAACAGTAGGGCGGTCCAGAAATTGTATGGAAAAATTATACGGCCGAAGAGTTTGACCGCTCGGATGTATTACTTCAACTTTAGCTTCCGGGTAGCCAAAGTTTTTTTTTTTAATGTTTTCATGTTTCGGACTCGTCTTCAAGACTATAGTAAATATGAAAGAAATGATAGGAATGCCACGATGATCTGACAACGAAATAGTAATTTTTGATACAATTTACGTATGAAGGTAGTTTAACGCACTAGATGTGAGATTGACGATACGAGCCAAAGGCGAGTTCGGCAACACATCGTGTGCGTTAAACTACCAGCATACCTAGCGTGTATCAGACAACGTTTTTCGCAATTCACCGACAAAAACGAGAAAAATTCAATTCCAGTAGTGCGCAAAAAAGCCCTCATCGCACTAGTGCGGCAAAATGACTTCATGCGACACTGAAATGACGCACGAAAAAGCGAGTTTTTGTCGGTGAATTGCAAAAATATATTTTTAAAATAAATTGCCAACAAATTTTCAATTTTTTTTGATAATGTGTTATCGTTGAAAGACTAAAAATTAAAAAAAAAAAAACTGAGAATTTGTTGAGGGTCTAATCTTAAGTATAAAGCACGGGTCCTGTTATTGGCTTAACAATAAACAAATGTTTATACTAAAAGTATAATAGTGTAGAAATCATAAGATTACAATCAATTCAAGCGGTGATTTCAGTCAGAAGAACATTTTCGAATCACTGACGTGTAAACCAACACCTAATTTACTTTGACTGTGTGAGAAATTTTACTTTTGTTTCTTTTTACGAAAATTGTTTTGGGTGTTGGAAAGAATGAAAAATAAAACTTTCCATTATAATTTACAAATAATAATTATAATTTGGGGACTTACGGACTGCGTCACTCTTTGACTTTTAAGAGGCTTTTGTATGCGATATCGGTCGGTTTGGAAGTTTGCAATAACTTTCTGGAAGAAACATACTCTCTAAGTATTTCCATTCCGAAAACCCAAAGAAGCGTAATTTGTTGACTCAGAAAATCTGAAATAGCGCCAATTTGGCAGCTGGCAGACATTTTCTGAAGATCATCTTCGGCTACCTTCGAAACACTTCGTGTCACCTTCGGCTACTTTCGGAACACTTCGTGTCAGGTTCGGCTACCTTCGGAACACTTCGGGTCAGCTTCGGCTACCTTCGGAACACTTCGTGTCAGCTTCGGCTACATTCGGGACACTCCGGGTTAGCTTCGGCTACTTTCGGAATTCTTCGTCTTACCTTCGGAACACTTCGTGTCAGCTTCGGCTACATTCGGGACACTCCGGGTTAGCTTCGACTACTTTCGGAATTCTTCGTGTCACCTTCGGCTACCTTCGGAACACTCTGTGTCACCTTTGGGTATGTTCGGAACACTTCGTCAGTTTGGCTACCTTCGGAACACTCCGTGTCATCTTCAGGTACCTTCGAAACACTATGTGTCACCTTCGGCTACCTTCAGAAGACTTCGTGACACTAATTGCCCCTCCACTCTACGGACTGGAGTGTACCGGGTGCCATAGTGACGACGGACAGGCTTAGATGGGCTATTGACACGTTTAAGCCGTATAAGTCGCCAGGAAAAGATGGTATCTACCCGATAGTGCTGCAGAAGGCAGCGCATGTTATCATGAAATCGTTTAAGAATATCATGAGGGCAGTCCTAGCATTAGATTTTATTCCTAGAGCACGGATGGATGTCCTGATCCTTTTTATACCAAAACCTGGCCGTAAAGCGTATGACTAGGCGAAGTCGTACAGACCGATTAGCCTTACATCTTTCATCATGAAGGCGTTGGAAAGGATGTGCGACAGGTATATAAGGGACGGCGTGCTGAGGGCTAAGCCCTTACACAGGAATCAGCATTCCTATCAATCTGGGAAATCGGTGGAAACAGCTTTACACCAATTAGTCCACACTCTGGAAAAGAATGTAAGGCACGAGAAGCTGATCTTGGCTGCGTTCTTAGATCTGAAAGGGGCCTTCAACAAGGTAACTTTTAGAGCAGTGAACGCTGTTTTGAGAAAGTTCAATCTCGACAGGACACTGATTAGGTGGATTATGGCAATGCTCGCGAACAGGCTGCTGACGGTGGAATTGTTTGGAGTCAGTAAGCAGGGAACAGTCGACAGGGGTTGTCCGCAAGGAGTTGTGTAACCACCAATCCTTTGGAACACGACAGTCGACGACCTTCGGCGTACGTAGGAGACTTGCGCATGTGCAGAGATTAGCGTGTCTTAGCATAACGGGAGAGATGACGTCGAATCCGACTGCGGCTCTAGAAGTTTTACTGTCATTGAGTGCGATTGACGTATTTATAGAGCAAAAGGCATGGATGTTAGTAGCTAGACAGTTACGATGCGGTCATTGGTTGGCGCTCGACAGGAGAAATGGGTCATGCGGGTATCTTAACTAAGTTGAGGAATGACATCAGAGAGATTGAGATGCCACAAGATATTATGCCAGTTATGCCAGTTGAGTTTCGTTTCGATAAAAAATTCCGAGCCGTTATTCCCAATAGATTGGATTGGGAAAGAGAGGGATCACCCGTAGAGGGAGATGTGAGAATTTTCATGGACGGATATAAGAAGGAGAAGGGAGCAGGTGCAAGAATATACAGTTGCCATCAGTGTGGGCTGCGAAAAGCTATTGGAGCAGCGGCTGGAGGGCAAGAAGGTTTCGATTTCTACTGACAGTGAGGAGTCGCTAAAAGCGCTGTCGTCTTGCAAGCTATCAGCTCAATCAGTCCTAAGAGGTAGAGTAGCCCTGGATGCCCTATCAGAGAAGAACGAAGTAACTTTGGTATGGGTTCCGGAACACTCGAACATTGAGGGGAATGAGAAGGCTGATGAGCTGGCAAGGAAGGCGGGCGAATCTGAGTTCACTGGCCCAGAGCCACCACTCGGCATTAACGCTGAATTGGTGCCAGAACTCATCAGAGACAAGATCAAAGACAAGCATGAGAGAGCAGCTGAACGCATGTAGGCAAGCGAAAGAGTTTTTGTTGGGATGCAACTCGAAGACCACGAAATATCTCTTAAGCTTAGATAAGGCAAAGCTAAGGTTGTTAGTGGGAGTGCTAACAAGGCACAACTGCTTAAGATACCATTTGAACAAAATGGGACTTAGCAACGATCAGAACTGTAGAAGATGCGGAGACGTACCGGAAACGGCGAAGCACTTCATGTGCAACTGTCCTGCACTGCCGATGCTGAGGTCGAAGCACCTGGGTGACTTTTACCCAACACTAGAGGAATTCCGAAAGGTACCATTGCCTGACGTTCTATCCTTCATTACAGACAGCAAATGGATGGACTATCCAGACATTTAGCACAGCAAAGAATGAGTCACGAGACGACACAATGAGCCCAACAAAGATGGCTTCAGTGAGCGCTTAGTAGTTTTAGTCATAGAGTTTTGTATTGTATTGTGCTGTCTTGACTAGTATTATAAGTTTGTATCATGCTACTGAGGCTGTTCAATAAAGATATCGTTCCTGGAGCGTGGGTGAAATACCTGGGAGTTATTCTCGATCGTAAGTTGAACTGGATCGAGCTTCGAGCACGTCAAGGACAAGGCACAGAAGGCTCTAGTAGCCTTCTGGATATGCAGGAACTCATTTGGAAGAAACTGGGGCCTGCCGTCCAAGGCTATACGGTGGATGTATGAAGCTGTCATAAGACCTATGATGAGTCACGGCTGCGTTGTGTGGTGGCCGAGGCTCGACATTAGGAGTGCGAGGAAAGAGATGAACGAGATTCAAAGGCTGGTATGCATTTGTATTACCGGAGCTATGAAACCGACAGCCACGGTGGCTATGGAGACATTAATTAACCTGCCACCGGTCCACGTGGCATTGAAGGTGAAAGCTTTTGCTACGGCGGATAGACTGTAGAACCGGAGACGGACTTCGTAAGGCGTTTTGAGACTGTCATACCCGATAGGTCTGAATGGCTGGAAGGTTGGCCAAGCTGCCTATCAGATGAAGTAATTGTGAGTTTCACTGATGGCTCTAAGACTTCAGAAGGTACGGGAGCCGGAGTATTCTCCCCGGAACCGTTGGCGGAAAGGTGGCACCACCTAGGTGGGTATGCCGACGTCTTTCAGGCTGAGATTTTCGCGGCACTGATGGGAGCGCGGGAAGCAATCTCACCAGAGGCATGTGGGAAAAAAGTCACAGCCTGTTCTGATAGTGAGGCAATGATCAAAGCGCTCATCTCGCCTGTCGTTACATCCAAGCTAGTAAAAGAGTTAAAGGAAACCTTGAACCGGATGGGACTGAGAAATCAGGTGACGCTGGTCTGGGTTCCCGGACACTCTGGCGTGGAGGGCAACGAAAAGCCGGATGAGCTGGCGAGGACAGACTCGGCTACATTGGGTTGCGGGCCAGAACCTCTCATACCCATCCCACACTCGTAAAAGCAATAAAGAGTTGGGTGAGGTCGGAATTCGCCAACCATTGGAACACTTATGAAGGAGGAATACACACAAAGCGTTTCTTCCCGGTGTCCGATGGGAAGTGGGCCAAAGAACTGCTAAATATGGACAGGACACGCATCAAGAGGGTGGTGGGTGCGATTACCGGGCACTGCGGACTAAGCAAGCACCTGGCAAAAATGGGAATCTCTAATGGCCCCAGTTGCACCTGTGGCCTAAGTGAGGAGACGGGCGTTCACGTCATATGCGAATGCCCGAAATTCTCCTCACTAAGGTTCAGGACACTAGGAAGTCATGTTTTCCAACCCGAAAATGTCTCCAAAATGGGACCTGCCGCTCTAGACAGGTTCCTGGTAGGGACTGAAAGGTTTTCGAGATTTACATGATGAACGGGTTACGAAACAAAGGATCATCAGATCTGTGTTTCAAGGACCGGCCCAAACTGATAAATCTACAAATTCATGCTACTCGGCCAAATAAACCAACCAATTGCCCCCACCGATCTCGACAACTTTCCAGAAGAAACCAACTACCTAGGTACTCTAACTCAGAAGATAGCAAAAAATCCAAGATGGCGCCGCTTTGACAGCTAGCAGTAATTTTCTTAAGATCCCAAAAAATTCTCCTGACCAAACTCTATAACCATCTAGAAGAAACAAATTCTCTAAATATTTTCATTCCGGAGCTAAAATTCGAGAGCCTATGAAACTCACAACATTTTGCAAACGCGACGATTTTTCCACATTTTTTCCGGAAAAGTGGCCGATGAAATTTTTCACTTGGGGCCAAGACTGACGTTCAGTAAAAGTTTTGATAAGCCTGGGCTTTTTTGAAAGCTGCTGCGACGACGGGCAGGTGGGAAAAACTCAAAAGTTCGCCTCTGAACGGTTCCTAGTCCCAAAGGTTTTTGTATGACGTTTTTTGAGTTTGTAGACTTTTTTTTGGATGTGGGGACTGCGTCACGCCCTCCAATATCGATGCGAGCAAACTGCCAGTCCTGGTACACTTCACCGGACTCGCTCAAGAAATTGAATAGCCTTTGAGGGAATATTCCCTTACTTTATTGTGACTCTCTTTTATAAATTAGTATACCAAGGTGCCAACAGCTACCGACTGTGAACAGTGTTTATTGACTTTCGGCCGAGGGTACAAGGAATAATCAGCATAACTTAATACGTAATAGAGATCATTTGCAACTTTCGAATTTGTCCTGACATTTTCCTGATAGTAAACTCTGTAAAATCAAGATATTCACGCCATTTATCTGCAATTTGTATGTAATGATTAATGTAACTCTTGCCATATCTTACAAAAGCGATTCCTTTTCATCTCATTCTCATAACCCTTCCATTGTCATCCAGTAGAATTTAGTGTTCATATTACCTACCGTCAAGGTAAAATGAAATGACAACTGTACAAATTAATGGTTTAAAAATTACAAATCAGTGCTACGTCCTCCTTATCTACTATTTGAGCTTCGATATTTCATTCAGGCAGAAAAAAGTGCCGGACCCTTATTTACGATGTGAATGTAGCTAATAACTTTACATCGAATCGAATGGACCGTATGCATATTTTTCGTGTCTATTTGGACAAGGGTTTAAAATGCTAGATAAAAGTAATGTAAGAATGAACGTTTTACATGAACCATTCATTTGTACTCTGTACTGCTGCTGGGACATAACAATCTATTGCTAGTGTTGACCGAAAAGTAATGAGAATGGTTTAGTGGTTACTATCCATCTTCAGCAAAACCGATTTCAAATCCCAATTGGGTCATGGTTTTAGATTTTGTTTCTTTTAGGGTCAAAGTTACATTTTTTTCGAAATTTAATGAGCTAAAGAATGTAAATAAAAGATTTCTGCATTTAGTGTCAAAGTACTTACATCGATGGAATGCTCCATTTACGAAAAAAATTGTCTGAAAAAACCGATTTATTTACGAAACCTTTAGTAACGACCGCATTAAAGAATATTTACACTTATCTCAAGTACTTTCGTATACGGTGAAGCGTCCGGCATTTATCAAACGTTTACGTAAATTCCCTATGGAGCTTCCTGTCAACAGAAATATACAATTTGCTACGTTTTTTTCGCTTAGTGTTGCTTTACACAAATCGAGTGACATTTATGTATATTTAAAATTTGGATTTCTTATTGCGCACGTAGATACGGGGAAAAAAGGTACGTGAGAAAAAGCCAGCAGCGAATGCAGCAGCGTTCGGAATGAAGTATTTCCTCATGTGATTTATTTTTAATGTGACATTACAGAACCTTCACCTATTGACTCGTAGTTTATGAACACGTAAAACGTGCAAGATTAAAGTAAGAGATTCCTCGAAACTCAAACACCCGAAAATAACACACATTTACCGGTTAGAACATGGATTTTTGCTGTTATTCTCTCAAGATAAATAGAATATTCTGAGAGTCCCCATTTAAGCAGCCAGCAGTTAAAAAAGTGTGAAAAATTCGCCAAGGCGATATCACTCCAGCGAAGTTCGGGAAGGCAGCATAGTGTCAAAAAATGATGTATGAGAACACACATAGTAGTGCTTTGCGGATTAATACTTTGTAGCTTGACACCATGTGCCGTTGAACCATGACAAAGAACGCAGCCTGGTGTCAAAAATTGGTGTATATCACTTTTATGACATTTCTATCGCACTAATTTTTAATTTGACATTTAAACGAACATAGCTCAAGAACGCAGCCTGATGTCAAGTTAAAAATTAGCTTTGGTAAATTCCATCACACCGGTATTACGTTGAGCTGTTACAAAGTACGCATCCTGGTGTCGAATTGACTAGTGTTTTTCCAAAAAGCACTCGCTATTGGCTTCAACATCACCTCACATCAATTTTTGAGCCCAGGCTATCTAGCCAAAAATACACTTCTCAACTTGTTGTAACTTTCTTTAGGCTGCGAACTTCAGATTCAAGATACAAAACTATCATTGCTAGATGTTTGGCCATCAACTTATATGGGATAACTGTGAAAATTTTGCAACTTTCAACTTGAGCAAAGAACAGATCGCATACAAAAACCTCTTAAAAGGTAAAGTGTGTACGTAAATTTTGTTTGAATGGAATCTTGTGTTCAAAGTTTTAATTTTATGAAAACATTACACCACTTTCTGTAAAACAAATTAACGTTGTGTTAAAAAATTGCGTCACAAAAGCCGGACCCAACGACGAAATAATTTTTCAGCACGTTCAGTTTTTGCGCTGCAAAAATTTGACTTTTTTTCTTATTGCGTAGATTTAGGGTAAATGTAAGTTTTTGTGTGTAAGAACCTCAGATAACAATTTACCCCACGAAATGTATACGTTCGATGACATCGAAAAGTGTGTTGATTGATATTAATTTTATTGTCTACTTTTTTCAAGCCGACATGGAAAAAGAGTAGTTATGACTGCTGTCATAACCCTCCTTAAAAAACCATGAAAACGTTACAAATCATACAACTTAAAGTAGTATATCTAACATAATCACAGCATAGTAAAAATACAAAGAAAAACACAAAATTCAAATATTCAAATACATAAAGTGAAAAAATCCAAATATAGCGTGAGCATGTCAAAATATTGCATGAATTCAACAATTGAATTCGAGTCAAAAGAAAAAAAAAATAAAACTTAGAGTTAAAATTGTAAATAAAGAAAAAAGCAAAACAATATGTCAAAAAAAAAATAAATAAATAAAAATTTAGCAAAATGCGTCGTCGCAAAAAATAAAATAAATAAATGAGAGTTAAGCAAAAAGCGTCGTCACAAGAAATAAAATAAATAAATGAAAATTAAGCAAAAAGCGTCGTCGAAAGTTTGGTCCAAGGTTAAGCAAATTCGAGCACTAAAGGTAGCTGTTGTCAACAATTTAAGCGTCCATGCGGGTATTTCAACAAGTTGCAAATGAGTCAAACACTGAATCGTCAAGTTCTTGTACACAGTGGCGAAATTTACGTGAGGGTAGGGTTGGATCAACATGCTCCGCTGCCAAATTGAACAAACGACAGGCGAAATTGAATGGGGAGAAAATCTGGTATTCTCGCCTGCATCCATCAAATCGTATCAGTGATGGATTTCGTAGAGCTCGAGATCCGTCGTATAGGTTGATTCTATCACGAAGAGCTTGAGAGTTTATTTTACCGGTCAACACATCTTGAACGAAGAAAACTGCTGCATTAGCTCGGCGTCTTGTAAAGGATTGCAGATTCAGTTCGGAACACCTGTCAGCGTATGGACGGAGCTGGTAGCTTCCTTTATTCGGGTCGATATGGCGATCATGGTTGGCGTAAAGTACGAACTGTCTTTGTACACTTTCGAGTTTTTGAACATGAACGTCGTGGTGGGGCAACCAGACTGAGGAAGCAAATTCGAGGTGGGAGCGAACGACCGAATTATACAGCATTTTAGCCGTGTCGACATTAAATCGGCCATAGCATTGACGTTTGATAAACGAAAGCATGGAATGACCCTTCTTCGAGGCTAGCTCAAAGTGCATATTGAACGAAAAGTCATTTTTATAATTTAGTCCGAGATCTTTTACATCGTAAACTCGCTTTATCGGTTTGCCGTTCATGTGGTATTCAGCCAGTATTGGACAGCGGCGGGATATCGTCATCACCTTGCATTTATCTTCATTCAACTCAAAGCCATTTTTGCAGCACCAATCAAAGAAGTTGTTTATTGATTGTTGAAGCGGGCGAGTGTCGTCAATATTGGAAATGTTATTTTGTACAATCTTTTTATCATCCGCGAAATTCAATCCTTTAGTTTGACCGAGTGTGTCATCTGAGTCATTGAAGAACACTAGGAAGAACATTGGCCCGATAATTGAGCCTTGACCAACTCCGGAGTGTACTTCGATTTCTGAGGATAGGCTCGAGTTTATCTTTACCACTTGAATTCGATTGCGAAAGAATGATCGAAGCCATAGCAGTAATCGGTTGCTTAAACGATATTTAGCAGCTGCTAGTTTGAAAAGCAAGAGTACGTAGGATATGACATCGAATGATGATTTCGAGAACTTTTGCCAAGTTAGGTGAGACATTAACTCCTCGATAGTTAGTGACGTTAGCTTTCTTGCCAGATTTATGGATCGGAGTTAGATGACCAAGCTTCCAGATATCAGGATAACATAGTTCGGACAGCGACTTCTGGTAGATGGTTGCGAGCGGAACACATATCAAATCAGCACATTCTCGAAGAAACAACGGTGCCATTTTGTCGTGACTAATACCTTTGCTTAAATCCATACGCAGCAGGACTAAACGCGGTGTTATTTCGATATTAAGGTAGTTCTCGTCGTTCCTGGAAGTTATGAACGAAAGGAATGCGAGGTCATCATCCTCTTCATTATCGTGCTTCTTATACGCTGATGCAAAAAACTTAGCAAACAGATTAGCTTTATCCAAATCGCTCGATGCGCTTTCGTTATCATAAAAAATTGTTGCTGGCAGAGACGTTTTTTGTACTTGGAGTTGATATAATTCCAGAATTTCTTCGGCTGCTTTTTGTAGTTGAGGGCTAAACCTTTTAAAAATTCATTGAAACTTTCGCTTTGATATGACTCGAATTCTTTCTTAGCTGTTAGAAACCTAGTGTCATCAGCATCGCCACCATTTTTGTGACGCTGGTTCAGTAGCTTACGGTACGCACGATTTCTCCTATTTTTAAGATTGATTAATTTGTTGTCATACCAAACAGGATGGCTCGAGATACGAATTGAAGCTTTCGGAATGAGTTCATCGAAGATGTCATAGCAGGACTTGTAAAATGGCAGGCATGTTCGTGTATACCAGGTCAAGTACGTTACCAAATTTGTTTTCCGCGTCTGTCATTTGAAATAGGCCACATTCTAATAATTGTGATGTAAAGTTTCTAGCAATATTTGATTGCATCGATACCGAATCGCCAATACATGGCAGAAAGTCAAATCCGTCGTCGTTAGAGGTCCATTGAACAGATGGCATGTTGAAATCACCAGCTACAAGGAAAATATCGCCGTGTTGTAGCAAGGAATAAGCTTTGATAATCGATGAAAGATGAGCCGAATACACTTCTTCAGTTGAACCCCATTGTATATAGAGTCCGTATATAAAGATGTTCGCCGATTTAAGGCTCAATTTCACGCAAATGGCCTCTAATTGCTCAATCTCAGGAATCACAACAATGTCAGAATGAGCTTTCGAATCAACTGCAATTAAAACTCCTCCGGCTCGTATAGCAGTAATGCTAGAGTTTGAGCGGTCTTTCCGATAAACCGTGTAACGACTGTCGAAGAACTCCCCATTGAATTTGTTTTTGTCGAGCCATGTTTCGGATAAAATGATAACGTCATAGTCACATGATGTGGTTGAGAGAAGAATTTGATCCTTCTTAGCGGTCATGCCTCGAATGTTATTATAGTGAAGCGACAAATATTTCGGTGTCGTGGTTACATGAGGAGTAGGATCTGGTGAGGAGGACAATTGAAATGACGGGATTTAATTCAATCGATGCATCACTCTCATCGATTACGTCGATCTGCTGTCTAAAAAAGTAGTTTTGTTTTTTTATGATCCATGGCTTGATGCGTATATGATGTGGCCAGAAATCAGACTTAGTAATTATCTCACCGACTTTGTCACTAGTTTCAACCTTGAAATTGACGTAACTCAATGTAGCGATGTCTTGTCCTTTTTTGACTAATCTGCGAACTCTCACATCAGTTTTGTTGATACGGGCATTGTCAACTAGATAATCGATAATGTTATCCGACGTAACTTGAACGTCGATTGGTGACAAATGAAAATGAGTGTTAAATGATGTTGATTCAATGCTTGAGCCTAACAAGTGAAGACTCTTATGCGTATTCCCACTCGCATTGGTTTGTTCGCTGGTCGGTTGAGTCAATACTTGGTTTATTGCCGAATTAAGTGGAGTAGAGTCATATTTATTAGAAGTTACAAGCGTGGATGGTTCTTTAGGTATGGTCATGTCTTTAGATTCATCGTCTGCATCGAGATACGTTTGGTAGCGATTTCGTAGCATTTGCGTTGTCTGTTCATCGGAGTTGAATTTTTTGTGGAGTTCGCAGACATTCGATTCTAGTTCGAGAAGTTTTTTGCTAATGTTGTCGCATTTGTCATCGATTACATGTAGGTTATCTAACGCAATAGAATCCAACACTGGCGAGCATAGCTGTTGATTGATTCTGTCCGGATCGGACTCCTTCAAAACTGATTCGATTCGTAGCACTGCTTCAGTATTATCATTCAACTTGCGGTTCAGGTGATCGAATGATGCCCAAGTATTGCGTTCAAAGCCGTGTAACAAGTGATATAGTTCACTGTTATCAGTTGAGAGTAGCGATTGATCGACAGAGAATGACCAATTTTGAGGGTCAGATATTGGTGGCGCTTGGTATCCCTTTTTCTTTGTTGAACTGTGACAGGCACTATGATGGATGTCAGGTGTCGACGGCATATGAATTTTTCCTTGAAGTTGATTAAATTTCTCTAAAATCGAAGATGTTACTTGCGTGTCGGATGATGATTTGGAATTAAATCCATGGTCGACTTTTGCGTGTAAATTGGTAACATTTCGATTAATTTGCTACGAAACTGAGTCATTATACTATTGTCATAGCTATGGTCGGTCGTGGGTAACAATCGCTTAATTTCCTCGTTGGAATTGTTGAGATGAGTAAAGTTTTCATTCAACTTCTGCAATGTAGACAATATATCTGACATAATTGCATTGTCATTGCACTCAGGTTCGTTATTTTGTGCAACGTGACCCACTGCAGCAGTATCGTTTGATCTGCGAAGACTTTGCTTAAACTTGGTAACACGATCGATGCATCTCCGGCACATGAAAAGTGCATTCGAGGATGAAAGTACTTTAAGGGCATGTTGAGAAGATAGTTCGAAGCACTTTGAGTTAAATCTTCTGTTGCAGAACATTAAATGTGTATCAAAAAGCACATAGACCGTTACATCTTTTCTTTTGTGAATATGTACAAGAAATGTACACTTAATGGGGTGAATGGCAAAAAGTGTACAATAAATGTACACCTAATATTGTGAACATCTAGTGAAAAATTAAAAAATTCTTGTTGCACCAAAAATGTGCATTTTATGAACATCAACAAAAACGTAGAATCGACATAAAAGTTGTGAATAGTTACACTAGATTAGGTGTACATTTAGTGTATACTTTTTGCTATTCACCCCATTAAATGTACGCTAAATGTACAATAAACGATGTAACGGTCTATGTACTTTTCGATACACATTTAATGTACAACATCACATCGAAAAACACTGAAAATGAATGAAATGAAAAAAATGAAAATGAACTGAAAATGTTGAAAAATTATTCCGCTGGTGGGCCCGGCATTTGTGACGCAATTTTATTTAGCCGTTTTGGAAGATTTCGGTTAATTAAACTAAATTTCGCGGAAAAATTTTTCTGTTATTGAAAAAAATTTTCTCCAAAAAAATTTTTTCTCAGAAAAACAAGGGTGCAGAAAAAAAGGGTGCTGTTAAAAAAAAAACATGTTCTCCAAAACCAAGTGTCTACGTAAAAAATGGGGCTTAGAAATGAAATGGGCCCGAAAAATAATGGTCGGAGAAAAAAAAGTGGTTTCCAACAATGGTTCGCCGAAAAACTAATTTAAAAAAAAAAGTTTTCTCCGAAAAAAAATTTTTTCCCAAGAAATAAAAAAAATAATTTTCTCCAAAAAAACTTTTTTTTTAAAAAAATTTTTCTCCGAAAAACATTTTTCTTCAAAAAAAATTTTCTCTGAAAAAATTTTTTCGCACCAAATCTCTACAACTTTCCCGAAGAAACCAATTGTCTAGCTATTCTAATTCAAAAGAAAGTAAAAAACCAAAGATGGCGTCACTTTGACAGCTGGCCGCCATTTTCTTCGGGTCACAAAATAATTCTACTCGTCAATCTCGACAGCTTTCCCGAAGAAACCAACTCTCCAAGTATTCTTATTCCCGAGCTCAAATACAAAAACCCAAAGAAGCGTAATTTATTCCTAACGAAAATCCAAGGTGGTGTCACTTTCGCAGATTTCTGAAAACCCCAAAAAATTCTCTTGATCAAACTCTATAACTTTGTAGAAGACACCAATTCTCTAAGTATTGTCATTCCGAAGCTAAAATTCGAAAACCAAAAAAAACCTAATTTATTGCTTGGGAAAGTTCAAGATGGCGCCGGTTTGACTGCTGGCAGCCATTTTCTTAAGATCCCAAAAAATTTTCCTGACCAAACTCTATAACTTTCCCGAAGAAACCAACTCTCTAGCTATTGTCACTCCGGAGCTAAAATTCAAAAACTCCGAGCATTACCTGAAAAACCGTCAAAATTGACCACTTTTCCACATGCCACGGCTTTTCCAGAATTTTCCCAAAAAAGCGGCCTATGAAATTTTTCATTTGGGGCCGAGACTGCTATTCAGTGAAAATTTCAGGAAAAAAGACTGACTGGTTCTCGAGATCGAAAATTATTAATAGATAGAACGTAGAAACCAACAGATCAGAAAAAAGAAAAGAAAGAACAACAGAAAAATCCACGGCCCATTGAAAAATGTCATTTTCAAACCTCGATATCTCAGCCAATTTCCAATTTTGATGAGTCTGGGCTCGTTGGAAAGCTGCTGCGACGTAGTTTTTTTAAAAATGATTTGGAGAGGGAGGAGGGCAGGGGGAAAATTTCAAAATACATCGCGCCTTGCCCCAAAGGCTCTCATATGGCGTGTTTTGAGTTTGTGGACTTCTTTTTTGGGGTGTGGGGGCTGCCGCACGCCTTCCGCTACCGCTGCGGGCATGAAAACATAAAAGTTTTGAAATTCCAGGGAAATTTTATTTTTGAAAGTTCTGGTCCCGGTAACAACTATTTGCGCACATTAGGACTAATTTGCTGTTATCCCAAGATAGGGTGTCGTTCATAAAAGAGGTCTGAATTTAGCAATGAACCCACTTTTCCGAAAAACGTGATCAATTGTGACAAAACATATCGAGAAGACGGCCAATAAACTAAATACTCTACGATTCTACATGCTTTACTTGTTGAATAACTTCATTGTGCAGTAGTAACAAAAAACATTTCAATGGACAATACCAAGAAATGTGTTTTTCCGTTGGTGATAACATCTGTTACCCTCCACTCGTTACAATCCTTGCGTCGTCACATAAACTGAAATATGGCAGAAAATAAATTGGAATATAAAAATACTTTCGCTAATATTCGATCATTCATACACCTCGACATGAACACATCGTATCCATAAATATAAATGTTCAAAAGCAGCAAGACGTCGAGTCATATTTTCACCGAAAAAAAAGTCTTTATAATTACATCGTTTCCTCGAGGTTGAAACGTTAAATACCTTCAACACATTGAGGAACAGCGATGTTGGCAAAATTTAAAAATTTATCATCAAAACGACCTTTCTAAATATACTATCTTGAACACCCACACGGTATCCGTTCAAATCAGTGAAATTAAGTGCCTTGTATTTGCCTTATTAATACTTTTCAGAAGAAATTTATTCCTGCGAACATACATTCGAACGAATATTTCTGGGTGCTCTATTTGGAAGTAATGCCCCACATTTCATAGCTGGATGGAAGAGTGACTTTAAGGATCAGGTAAATGAGATCATTTTGCTGTTGGTAGTGCGAGAGCCGTTAATTAATTTTTATGTGTTTTTTCTTTTCGGTTCGCAAAATTGCAAAATAAAAAGGATGAAAATACGAGAGCAATGGTTTTCTTTCTACAACATGCCAGTAATTTGGCTCTGTCGTTTCCGGTATATTTAAATAAATTTGAAGGGACGAAAATGATACGGTAATTCGATTAAATGAAATTAATTTTTTTCTCGTCTAAGTAGAGGGCGAGATTATAATGAGAAAAAGTTAACCTGTATATGTGGTTTATGTTCTGACATATTAACGCATCGTTGACTTCTCTTACCTGCCCTTTTATAAATCTTGAAAATATATCCACCACATTTAATTTAAGAACCAATTATTTTGGGTTAAATTCTCATACTTGGAAGGAATTTAATTGTCGAATCAAATTGGCATTCGTTTTGCTTAGGTGCATGTCGCTGGGTCCCCCATAAAGATGTCGAAAGTGAAGAGTACGACTGATTCGAGTCGGATGTCTTCCTATAGAAGTTATTTCAGATGTACGGTTCTCCGTACAGGAGACACATAGCACGCAAAAACTTGTCATCTCGCAGTAGTTTTTTGAGTGAAGCAAACAAAATTGTTTTCAGAGACAGATAGATAACCCATCTGACAAACACGATCTAATTTTTCGAATTCCCGAATTCCCATCCCGAAAAAGTAAAAAAAATCGCAATTTTTCAATATGAGTTCAGTTTTTAGGATTGAAAAGTGCGATAAGAGAAGAGTAGCTGCGGCGAAAAAGTCTTTCAGTGTCCATCAAGGCGGTTCTTTATTAAGGTGCTGTTCATAAATGACGTCAAGCTTGCTATAAAAGTATATACTCCAAACGGGTCAGACATTTTGCTTATAGTACTTCGGCTACCCCCCCCCCCCA
>CM055406.1:123516875-123577212 GCA_029228625.1 Pseudolycoriella hygida
GGGGGGGGGGGGTAGCCAGAGTCCTATAAACGAAATTTGTTGTACTGAACGAGTTATGACCTTTTTATGGATACTCATTTTTTATAGCAAGCGTGACGTCTTTTGCGAACGGCCCCTAACTAGTGATAGCTACTTTATGTTTTCACCCTTCCTGTCCGTCTGTGCACTACACTGCACAGCACCTAGCTGCACTTCACTGTACCTCACTGCACTTAGCTGCCCCTCACTGCACCTAGTTACACTTCACAGCACCTAGCTGCACTTCAGAGCACCTAGCTGCACTTTACGGCACCTTGCTGCACTTCGCAGCAACTAGCTGCACTTCACAACACCTAGCTGCACTTCACAGCACCTAGCTGCACTTTACTGCACCTAGCTGCACCCATTTCATGGTTTATTTATTATATTTCTTTTGGTAATGCCAGGTTAGTTGAGTCAGTTGGAAAGAAAATTCTGTCTATTCCAACTGGAAAAATGAAATTTTAAATGTTTTTGAAGCTCAGCGATTTTTTTCCCAAGGACTGTCGACAAATGCGTTTGCATTTTTTCCGATATTTTGAAACCGCCTTCCTCTCCCTCATCATGCGCGTTTTCTCTTACACCCTTCACTCTCTTACACAGACGTTATACTCTTACCACCAGAAATGGGGCTATATGCATTGCATCTTCTTCACCTACGAGGTCGCAACAGACGTCTCTCTTTCCGTCTTGTCAGTTTGTTTTTCGAAATTACCCCACTTTCAACCCTTTAAAGCAGGCGTCATTGTGAGACAGGCTCTTGGATTGGAAGGAATTGGTTTAGAATAGAAGCTGAGATTCGTAGGGTTAACCTTTTTCGCTGGTTGGGGCACTTTCAGAAAATGTAGAGGAGTGGTGTGTAATTGAAAAAAAACAACACGGAAAATGCGTGGAAAAATTTGACGTGTGCTACACGAGACTGGTGAGATCGGGCACAACTGGTTGCCAAACAGGACCTTATGAAGGCCATGAAGAAAGCTATCAACGTAACTTTTACTAAGTTCAGCACGTTTTGAGTGGTTTGACGACATGTTGCCTTTTCTGAATATCATTATTTTTGTTGAGCTTTCACGAGTATTCTTCCGGTTCGTAAATAAATCGATTTAAATGCAAGGCTACGTGTAGACCCGTACGATTCCCGTATGAAGCTTCAACGTCACAAATTCTTAAAGTTTACTAAAGAAAATTTCATTCAACTCAACCTATTTCATAATCATAGCTTCCCTTTAACCGAGATGTTAATTCAGATGGTACCAAGCTCAGTGGCCTCGTATATACCGCGTATTTGGTCTAAAATGTGAACGATTTTTCTTATAATTTATTCAAATTTAATTAACAGATTCTTATAAACGTTAAAGAACATTTTTTACAAAAACATGGTCTTGCTAATTAATTCTTACACACAAACTCTACTCATCCGAACAGATGAAGGTCGACTTTTATACAGCAAAACATTGAAGTCTAAATGTAATTAGAATAATAAAATCCTTTTCTACACGATTCAATTCGAAAACTCTTACAGTCCCGATTCGAGGAAAGGTTATCTAAGAAAATGTTGTTACTTGCTTTACAGACAACTTTGAGGTGAACTTATAATGGATTTCTCTTTGCCCCTTATCGTGGTTTCATTACTGCGAGCGAAATACCACAAAAATTAAATTAATTTTTTTGTCGAGTTATGAGAATATTTTCACATTATTGACGAAAAACATGACGGCATTGCAGAAATGTAGTGATGAAGATGTCTCGATGTAATTTGTGCAAAAAAGGAATCGTCACAACTAGCAACGGCGCGGGCGGTCTCCTTTAAAATTGCTTATTTGCTTTCAGAGTCGCTTTTTAAAGTTTGTAGTTTGTCATGATTTTTATGAAAATTGTATCATGGTCGTCATTGTCGGTACCCACTCACATATGAATATAGAACGATTCAAAGTGATCATCTTGCCGCACAACAATAGACAAACAATGGTGCCTGCCGTACATCAGAAAACCGCTCTCTTCATTCGAACGTTTACAAGTTCCTTCCAGTGAGTCGATCTACGAGCTTGTGACAAAACTGAAGCTCCCCTTGACTTGTTCCCCTAATTCCAGCATCGTTTACCGGCCTCGTTTTGGCGCCAGGGCTCTCAGAAGGCGCCATATAAAGTTCATATAAAAGAATGTTTTGTATGTGTGTGTGAGTGTATTCAAAGTATGGGTCAAATATGAGCAAAATTTTTGGACTGTGTTACGATGGAGATAGATGATTGGTGTGTTGGGTGTGTATTGTGTCAGCGTGACCAACAAAATGGCCGACGGTGGTATGGAATGGACTTAGAGAAAAATTTTAATTTTTGTTGAATTTTTTTTTGGGTTGGAGATAGATGTTCGGAGTCAAAGGAAAAGTTGTTGGGTTGGTTGAGTAGTGTGTTAGGGTGACCAACAAAATGGCCGACGGTGGTATGGGACGGACTTATGGGGAAAATAATTTTTTTTGTTGGAGATAGATGTTTCTTGTTGAAGAAAGAGTGACCGAAGGAGTTTCCTATTTCGTCAGCCACGAAACTACGGCTTGAACTAATTTTATATGAAACTGGATAGTAGAGCTGAGCTCGTAATGAATTCTTAAGTTGATCCTCGTGCTACTTCCCCCCCTCCTCCTTCCATAAGTTTACGGTACAGGCATTACTTTGACTATTTATTGAGCGGAGACCCTTTAAACGATTTCTATGATGGGACTACTACTACATAGTACATGTTAAGGTGGAAGGAATGAAGGAATTGGTTTCAAAATGATTGAAGTTGAACTTATGATGCATAAAATGTTTATAGCTCCTTATCCAGTGGGTCCACCACTCAAAACATTGAGATATGATCGTTTTTCTTAAGATTTTTGAGGTTCTCTCCTGGACTTGTGGCGCGTTTGAGATATTTACGAGTCAGTTCTTAAAAGTTAGGGCGAGTAAAAGCCGATTCTGTCATTTTTGCTCAAGTTTTTTGAGTTTAAAGAAGGTAAAGGAAATACTTATTTCGAAAAATTAGGAAAAACTGTTAGGAAAATGGAAAATTCGGAAAATCTTAGTACCGTAAAAAAACTTCGAACTTTTGCACTGCACCACATCATAGAAATCGGTTAAAGGGTCTCCGCTCAATAAATAGTCAAAGTAATGCCTGCACCGGAAACTTCTGGAAGGAGGAGGGGAGGAGTAGCACGAGGATCAACTTAAGAATTCATTACCAGCTCGGCCCTACTATCCAGTTTCATATCCTGTGACGAAACAGGAAAAATTTTAGACTTTTCTTCGGATACTCTTTTTTTTGCTACTTTTTCTCGGCGAAAATTTGTTTCGCCGGAAATTTTTTCTCCAAAATTTGTTTCCTCTTTTCTTCCAAAACTACTGATATCACAACAAAAACCCTTTTTAAAAGGGAAACGTGACGCAAGTCCTCGTCCCTTCTTCCAAAACAACTAATATCAATTTTGGTGACGCTTACAGCTTCGGAACACAAATGCCGCAACCCCAAATGTTATAGTTTTTCTGTTCTTTCAGATTTGACACGAAAAAAAAAATTAATTTTTGCGTGATGTGTGGAGTACGGGTAGCCGAATTTTCGGCGTGCGAAATCTGAAAGCGCAGAAAAATTATTACGTTGGGATGGTCCAGCATTTGTGACGCATTTCTTTAATCAAAAATGAAAAGATGTCATAAAATTTTTTTGCGTTCCGAAGCTGCAAGCGTCACCCAAATTGATATCAGTTGATTTGGATGAAGGGACGAGGACTTGCGTCACGTTTCCCTTTTAAAAAGGGGATTTGTTGTGATATAAAACTCAAGCTTCTTCATGTATTACTTATTATTATTGAGATTGATTGTCTATCTGGTAAACCCAGTAGATACATTAGATCCTATCAGCTATCGAAAATGCAATCTTAAAGGTGATCTTCCTGACATTTTCATTTCTTTCAACTGGAACTTTTTGTTATTAATACTGATTTTTCACTTAATTTTATAATCAACGATTCCTCCAGACGAATTAATTATACTTATTGAAATGCCAAGGGACGATTCGAGTAGTACGTTTCAAAAGTCAATTTTTTTAACTTCCGCCCTCAGGTCGTACGCCTTTGCACGCTTTTAAGAACTTCCCCCACCAAAACACGCACGAAATTTGTGAACGAAATTTAAATATTTGTAAATGTTGTGAATTTTTATGTAAATCTTCTACTGACGATCGGGAAATTTGTGTAGGATAAATGCACGAGTTATTGGCCATGTAGTAGTCTCCGGCCAGCACAAGTAACCGGCCATATCTCAATGCAAAAAGTGGCCGATTACTTGTGAATCTATGGTTTGGCCGGAGACCACAGCATGGCCGATAAATGGTGCATTTACCCTATCTTCTTCTTCTTCCTTAGCCTTTTATATCCACTGCTGGATGTAGGCCTCCCCCATAGATCGCCACTTTTTTCGGTCCATTGCCACTTGCTGCCACGTCGTGCCTGCCGTTCCTTTGATATCGTTGGTCCATCTTTCCGGTGGACGTCCCATCGGTCGTTTCGTTGGTGGCCGCCATTGCATTATAGTTTTCGTCCATCGATCGTCGGTCATTCTGGCAATATGACCAGCCCAATTCCACTTGAGCGACGCTATTCGTGTCATGACATCAATGACTCTGGTTTGTCGCCGGATCCACTCATTTGTCATTTTGTCCCTGAGTGTGATTCCTAGCATTGCCCTTTCCATTGCCCTCTGTGCAACTCTCAATTTGTTCGCTGATGCTTTGGTGATCGTGAGAGTCTCGGCTCCGTATGCCAGGACCGGCAGCACACACATATCGAACACTTTCCTCTTCAGACTGTTGCTCATGTTGCTCTTGAAGATGTACCGTAACTTGCCGAACGCCGCCCAACCGAGACCGATCCTTCTCTTTATTTCAGCCGGTTGGTTGTCGAGACCGAGCTTCATGACGTGGCCGAGATACTTGTACGAATTCACGATTTCAATTTCCTCGTCTCCGATCTTGATTGGTGTAGCACCATCGATGTTTGTCATCACTTTCGTTTTCGACATGTTCATCTTCAAACCGATTTTTTTGGGCTTCATCGTTGAGCTGCAACAGCATCGCTTCAATCTGTTCCAGAGTCGTTGATGTCAGGGCAATGTCGTCGGCGAATCGAAGGTTGTTCAGAAACTTCCCATTTATGTTGATTCCCAGTTCACTCCAATCAATCTTTTTAAAAACCGTTTCCAGAGCTGACGTGAACAATTTCGGTGAAATGGTATCTCCTTGACGGACTCCTCTTCCAATTCGAAATTTATCGGTGGTTTTATGCAGTTTGACGCACGACGTTGCGTGCTCGTAGATATGTTTTATCATCCGGGTATACCTCGAGTCAATCCGACAATCGTCCAAGGAGTCTAAAATCGACCATAATTCGACCGAATCGAACGCTTTTTCGAAGTCTATGAAGCATATCGCGATGATGATTTTGTATTCGTTGCATTTTTCTATTAGACTTCTCATCACGTGCAAGTGGTCATTTGTGCTGAATCCGGAACGAAACCCTGCTTGTTCGATCGGCTGGTAGAAGTCTAGCTTCTTTGTGATCCGTTTCGTTATCACCTTCATAAACAGTTTGTAGAGGTGCGAGATCAAACTGATGGGCCTGTAGTTTTCTAGTTTCGTGATGTCTCCTTTCTTGTGCAGCAAAGTGATGACTGCGTTTTCCCATGATTCTGGTATTTTCTCTTGTTCGAGACACTTGTTGAACAGATCCGTTGTCATTTTGAGCAGTGTGGGTCCGCCTTCTTTGATTGCGTCGATCGGAATGTCGTCGTCACCTGGAGCTTTTCTGTTCTTCATTTCGTCTAACGAAGCCTGTACTTCGTTAATCGTTATGTCCGGCAAATCTTCGGAACCAACGTTCATTATCACCGGTCTCGCTTTTGCTCTTTCTGCCGGTAGTTTGGCTCGAACCGACGTAAAAAGGTCCTCATAGAACTCTCGCGCGATGTCCAATACCTTGTCCTGATCTGTTTGTATGACGCCCGCCTTATCGCGCAATTTAAAAATGTGTCTGTACCCGTTCGCCCGTTTCGCTCGTAATACTTTCATATTCCCATTTGCTTCGATAGCGTTCATGGCCAGTTTCACGTTGTATTGTCGCAGATCGGTTTTCATTTTCTTGTTGATGGCTTTCGTTTTGTCTCTGTATTCAACAGTGTCTCGCTTTCCACCTGTCACCAAATCCAGTCTTTCTGCTATTAGGTCTAGCGTTTCCTTGCTGAGCTTCGACTCTTTAGTGCATGTAGATCGGCATCTGGTTTCCAGGAAGCTTCTCACTGAGGTCACTATTCTTTCTGTCAGCTCATCAATCATTGCAATTTGTGAATTCGTTCCGTTCAGTTCGTTGTCCATAGCTTCCTTAAATGCGTCGCTTTGTTCTTTCAGGCGTTCCATGTCTAAAACGACTTTTTTCTTGACCAACTTTTCTCTCTCTGTCCGTGTGTTCAAGACGACTTTGGCTCGCACGGTTAAGCACAGTAACATCCTTGACAATCGATTTGCGGTTCGATATGATGTAATCGATCTCGTTCTTTGTTCTGCCGTCTGCACTGGCCCAAGTCCACTTCCTCTGAACCTTACCGGAGAAAAATGAGTTCATTGCGAAAATTCCTTGTTGTTGGAGAAAATTCAGCAAAGTGTCTCCTCGTTCGTTCCTCTGATCGTAACCAAACGTTCCAATCGAAGTTTCTGCAACGTCTTCTCTTTTTCCCAATTTGGCATTGAAATCGCCGACTAGCAACTGATATTGAGCTCTGTTTTCTTCAATCGCTTTGGAGACATCTTCATAGAAGCTTTCAATTTCTTCGTCGTCGTGATCCGCATTCTTATTAACTTGTAGATTAAGTTAACGAAGATATTTTTCGGGCTACACTACAATATGACACATTTCAGTCTTTAGCATATTAAGTTCAATTTGTTTCAACGTTACACATACACATTGGAATTCGTTCAATTCTGATGGCTCTGACCCAGCTTAAACATTTGAATGCATAAAGAAAGAACATCTACTTTATATTGCACCTCACTGCACCTAGTTGCACCTCACTGCATCTAGTTGCACCTCACTGCACCTAGTTGCACCTCACTGCACCTAGTTGCACCTCACTGCAACTAGTTGCACCTCACTGCACCTAGTTGCACCTCACTGCACCTAGTTGCACCTCACTGCACCTAGTTGCACCTCACTGCACCTAGTTGCACCTCACTGCACCTAGTTGCACCTCACTGCACCTAGTTGCATCTCACTGCACCTAGTTGCACCTCACTGCACCTAGTTGCACCTCACTGCACCTAGTTGCACCTCAATGCACCTACATGCACTTCACTCCACCTAGCTGCACCTCACTGCACCTAGTTGCACCTCACTGCATCTAGTTTCACCTCACTGCACCTAGTTACATCTCACTGCACCTTGGGAATCAAGTTCTTCGACTTTGCGTTTGAAAAAGCCCCCCCTCCCTGCACGCTTTTCATGAACTCCACTCACCCCCATAGTGCGTAAATACTACTTGAATGGCACCCAACTATTACGACAAGGTCTACCCTAAAGGAGTAGAGCTGCCAAACATTGTATTAACTTACAAGAAATGAAAGGAATTCGAACTGGCTACT
This sequence comes from Pseudolycoriella hygida, assembly GCA_029228625.1. Classification (NCBI taxonomy): domain Eukaryota; kingdom Metazoa; phylum Arthropoda; class Insecta; order Diptera; family Sciaridae; genus Pseudolycoriella; species Pseudolycoriella hygida. The sequence goes on from CM055406.1 coordinate 123,524,553, forward strand.
GACCTACGTGCGAATAGAAAGCACGTGAGACTATTCACCCATATTGTGTTGAAACGTATGCGATAAAGTGATGATGGAATGTTCACACACAAGCACGAATTGAATGCTTGTAAATAATTGCCACAAATTGGAATGAACCCTTATTTTCCTCAGACATTCGGCGGGACATGAAAATGTTCCAAAGAAACTATCACCCATAACTGTTTTAACTTTCCTTTGACAATTGATTTCTTACACAGGTTTGTTGATATACCAATCGAGTCATGCGGAAATTCCTCACCAATGCGGGTGGCGTTGCAGGCCTCACAACCAGATATCTTGCTGATACTTTTAAGGTATGACAACAAAAAAATCTTTGTTTTTCTATTTCTCTGTGGTAGTGATGCAAACTACTACGTAACAGGCACTTCACTTCAACTTTGTACAGGCAACCTTTTTGATTGAAATCGTATGCCTGAGTTGATTATGAGTGAAAAGGGTGAAGTAATAAGACGTGTGCGTCAGGGGTAAAATAGATGTACACATCATGTTTTACCTGGCACTCTGTTCATCATTGGCTTTATGTAAGTTCGAAATTGATTGACATCGTAAATTGTATGTAGTTAATGGCGACATTACAAGTCACCTACTCAGTCACCCCAACAACGCGACCGTTTGATTATTTTGTCCGCTATTCGTGTTTATTTAATGAAACATGTTAACGTATGCCATGCATGATTTGTATACCAAATTGTGATACTAATCGCATACGTAAAACCATTTTATTTTCAAGTATACAATCATTCGAAAGACACAATCACAATAAATCAATAGTAAAACCTGTGAATGAGAATACATAACAGTATTTGGTATAATTGCTCAATAAATCAACTACAAGAGGGTATGCAGGAAAGGCTTGTATAACATATAACTGGACTTGTAGCACGTAACGATCGCCCAATGCAATAAAATAGCATATCGGTATCACACTCTTAAAAGTGAATCATTTTTTAAATCGGAACATATTGTCCCACAATGCATTGAGATAGACCACAACAAAAAACATGAAATTTTGTAATCTCTTTTGCAGCAATTTCTCGCCACCATTTCTCAGTCGGTTATTAAAAGCTCGTTCAGCATATTTAATGTATGCATTCGGGGCGTTTGATATGCCATACAACTATGTATCACTACTCCTACATTTACTTGTAAGTTTTTTTCTGGTATTATTCATTTGAAGTTGAATGATGTCCTTATGTCCCTTTTCCTATACAACACGTATACATATTCGCATAGCTACTTTTGTGCTACCGGCAACTGCAATCTGATTCAGGCGACATTTAATTTTCTTTATGTACAAATTTTTAGTATGGCTTAGAGCCACCTGCCAGCGTCTGCCGATGATTATATTTTCGTATAAAAATATATTATATTTGGGAATTGCGTTTTTCGTAATAATTATTTTAAATGCTTACGTAGACAGGACACTTTTCAATGATTTGTCATCGTTTTTTTCCAATGTGTAAATATTTTTTGTATCTTTTGGGTTCTACCAATTGTACTTTGTAAAGAAGTAACCAATTTTCATTGCAACAGATTTGTGAACTTTCAATTTTACCAATTTACGTACGAGTCCCCCGTTATTCCGCAGATATAATGACATTCTATTATTCTGATTACGTCCTTATTAAAATGTATTGGAATTAATCCAAAAGTTAATGTAGAAAAACCCCACTCTCACTGTTAGGACCAACCTCAGATTACAAGAAGAGGCCTAGAGCCCTAACAAAACGTCTCCATGTCAAAATATGTTTTACTGATTAAGTAGCGATAGCTACTTTATGTTTTCACCCTTCCTGTCCGTCCGTCCGTCTGTGCATCCCTCTGGAAGGTATCTACAGCGAAACCTCTGGGAGGTCTTTGTCGCCAAATCTTTGGGTGATCTTCTCAGTGAGATCATTGAAAGGTTTCCCCAGCGAGACCTCTGGGATATGACTCAAGCGAAACGTCCATGATGTTTTGTCGCTACTTTCCTATACACATTTCAATGGTTTATTTTCCTAAGCAACATGGCATAAAAACCTTACAACCAAACTGGTCGCAGAATAATCTCTACTACACTAAGACCTTGCCTAATCGTTGGCATCCTCAATAAAATTGTTCTATTTATTTACAAAATTTACAAAATTTGAAGTATACTTATAACACACCGTGTCAAGTCTTTCATTGGTAAGCTCTTCGAATCCATCGTGTGCGAATTAATCACTGAACGGTTGACCTCCTCCATCTCTTCCGCACATCATGCCTTTATTAAGGATCGTTCAACTGCGACCAATCTACTAGAGTTCGCCTCTATAGCTATTGAAACAATCGAATCAGGTAGTCAACTTGACATTATTTATGCGGATTTCCAAAAAGCTTTTGACAGGGTGTCGCACAGAGTCCTGTTGCAAAAACTAGGGATTGTTGGAGTAGACCATGCTCTCCTGAGTTGGCTCGAATCATACCTTAGCGGGAGATTGCAATATATGAAGGTCATGGGTCATGTGTCTCCGACCTTTGAGGTCAAATCTGGTGTGCCTCAGGGCAGTCACTTGGGTCCACTGCTCTTTGTTCTTTTTATGGATGATGTCACTAAGATCTTCAAATCGATAAAGATATTGTATACTGATGACCTTTGCAGAGTTGCATCGATCTCTGATGCTATCCGTCTTCAATCTGATATCGATGCTCTAGTGCTTTGGTGTAGGCGGAATCAGTTGGTCCTTAACCTGAGTAAATGCAAAGTGATGTCTTTTTACAGGATCCGTGACCCGATTTATTTTCAATATGAGGTTGATGGGGTGTCTTTGTCTCGAGTTACCGAAATCCAGGATCTCGGGGTATGATTGGATGAGATGTTGACATTTAACCGGCACATAGACTTTATTACGTCCAAGGCATACTCCATGCTGGGATTCGTGAAGCTAATATGCAGGCAGTTCACGGATATTCGAGCTTTGAAAAGTGTATATTTTGCTTATGTGCGATCTCACTTGGAATACACTTCTGTTGTATGGGATCCCCATGAGATATCGTATATGAACAAAATAGAATCGATACCGAAAAAGTTTCTCATGGATGCTTTGAGAAGAACCGTACGTCGCGACAGCGCGTTTCGTCTTCCTCCTTACTTAGTGCGCTGTAAGTCGATTGGAATTGGGCCACTTTGGCGTAGGAGAACCAAATGATGTCCGTGATGTTTGTGTCCGATTTATTGCGCTGTCGTATTAATGCCCCTGGGCTTAAGGACTCAATTGAAGGTCCCTGTGCGTCCGCTTAGAAGTAGAGAATTCTTTGTGATTCCTTTTCATCGTACTGACTATGGACAAAATGACCCACTTGATAGAATGCTCAGAATTTTCAACTTTTTCTCGCAGTTTTACAGAGACGATCTCGCGAGAAGCCAATTCCGGTCCAGGGTGAGATCTGCGGCTCTCACTGCTTCATTACTCGGTCAACTCGGACTTTCTACAGTCTTTGATGATAATTTTAATTGAGATAGACGATGTTTTGTTTTATGAATAGCAGTGGCCTGTGCTTTACATGAATTTACTTTTGCTATTGTGATTAAATGAGTCTTTTTTATTTCATTTTCTGGTCCGAACCATTTTGTACTTTCTTAATATGATGTGGTCAGGAAGCGGTTGACGTAATAATAAATAAATAAATAAATTACTGTCAGGAATCGTCCCAAGGATGAAGGCTGCGTTACCTCGTTGTAGCGCTGTGCTGGTCCTCTGGATCAAGAATGACTTTGAACGAATTTCTCCTCTTTTTTCGGCCAACTTCTTTCCTATCTCGTCTATAAATTTTCTTTCTTGGTTGGCTCATGTGCTTAGGGTCTCGATGGCTATTGGAACAAAATAAAAGCGATCCTCCAACGAAGCATATTTTGTAACTTTTACGGCTTCTCTATATTTCGCTGCGCCACAAGCCCGTTTGCACGTGGATTTTAAATAAGTCTTACAAACCGTGTCACCACATGTAAAATCCCAACAAGCGGTTTGCCGCGTCTCCACGGTATGATAGTCAGACCGTCCGACGTTTTGCCGTCATTTCTGTGACAGCCTGATGGCTCTCTGATCGAAGGCACGTCACATGATGTCAAAGCTCGCTTAATCAGATCGTTAATGATCTCATGGCTAGCCTTCCTGCCGGCACTCCGTTTGCAGGCTAAGCCATGTAGTCCGAATTTATCAACAGCTTCCCCGCATACACACGTGTGTGTGGCATACAGGTGCCCCGAGGCGTAGGGCTATCGTGATTCTAAATTGATTGGTCATCTAGTAGGGTTGCTGAAGATGATATCGGAAAGGCATTGAGGATTTTGGGAACCATTTTCTAGAATTCTTGCTTTAGCGATGTCTGTACTGGCTTTTGCTACTATATCTTGGTATGATATGGAACTGATGAATTTGTCCCAGTTCTTTTGAAACTTAGACGCAGGGAAGAAGGGAGGATCTGTTTGATTTTGTGAGGATTTTCTATGATTTTAAGAACATTTTCTTCATCATTTTTGCAGGATATTCAAAGATTTTCTTTTTAGGTTTTGAGGATTTTCTTGGATTCCTAAAAGTTTTTTTTAGTTTTTTGAAAATCCGAAAATAGGCCTTCTGGTCGGTTTAGGAGTCGTTAGAAAATTTTCAAAGATATTTGTTCAACTGTTTCAATAAGCGATGTGGTAGGAATAAAAGGTGGAAACGCCCGCCGAAGTAGTAGATTTTGTAGTTTTCTGTAAATGATTATCTCTGATCGGAGACGCAGAAGCATCAGGATGTAGACTCAATGTCCATGTATACCCTGTGACACTTCAATCAGTTTCGCATCTTGCACTATAAATGGCACGTAGCATGATCAAAACGTCGCGTCGGCTTTTAATAATGCACTTAAAAGCAATTCACAAAGTAAGCACGCTTCTAAGAGGGAGGGGGTTAGACAAAACCTCTAGAGCGCTCCATGTGTTTAAACAAAAATTTCCATACATTTTTGCATCCTATAGAGTGCCGTTGCAGAGGTGAGCGGGTCGACCTTTTTTTAGAAACCCGACCCGATTCGATTTTGAAAAACCCGTAACCCGTCAACCCGATAAAATTGATTCGGTCGGGTTTTTTCGTACATTCGGGCAACCCGCTCACCTCTAGTGCCGTTGGTATCTCTTTGCAATAAATTTAAATTATTTCATCTACTCGCCTTTCGATATCTTAGTGGCAATTAGTGCGGAAGACTTACGCTGAACGGCAATGTAATTACACAGACTATTCATTTCGTTAATTTGTTTTATTTATCGTTGTAAGTTCGTCTGTTGCTTCCACAAGGACGAAATCGTCTTTTGCAAATATTCTTGGGTGGAGTGAATATTTCTCGATTTTAAAACTCTTCAATCAAATAATACGACTTAGTGAATACAAGTAATGTAATTGAATTTAGTTTGCTTTCAGTCTGTTTATTTTCTGTGAACAATAAGACAATAAGAATATTCTTATGGGCGCCGTAGCAATGCGCCAGTGACGCAAGTCCACGGTACGATGAAAAAATCAAGAATTTTTTCTCGCAGACTGTGGAACCCGGTAGAACGCTTTTCTTCCCTTGTGTCGTACCTGCCTCGTTCGGAAACTAGGTCTCCCAGAAACTGTTATACAAATCACGCTAAATTCAAGTTTTGTATCAATTTTTGTGTGTGATGTATTACAACAGGGGACTCGGAGTAACGTTACACAGTGCTACAGAGGGAAGGGGGTGGGATAGTACGTAATCACACATTTCATACGAAGATGGCAGAAAACAGTTCAAATGTTAGTTTAATACCAGTTGTCTTTGAAGAAGTAAGAAGGACTTACGTCACATGAAAAGGGTTGTTGTTGTGATCATTTCTTCATCAAAAATGTTGTTCGAGTCTGCATAACATCCTTCAAGTATGTACATCGAAGTTCGTTTCTAATTGCATTGCATGATTTTTTTACGTTGTTTATGTTTACTTTTATGCAAAATGGGAAAAGTTTTAAGAAATCTCTGGCTTTTAAGTTGCAAATATTTAGAAAAGTTTGTTTGCAAAATGGCTCTTACTAATGCACTCAAGTAGAGTCGAGAATGGAAAAAATATGGTAAAAGTTTTAGCAATGTACACATTTGGCTAGCGCATTACGTTATTGATTTCAAAATATTTCGAAATGTGTCCATCGAAATGTTCCAAAAGATAATTTTTGATGCGTTGAAAGATTTGGACATTTATCAGCGTTCAGAGTAACCAAGTGCAACATTTGTTTGCGGATGGACAGTGGACGTTCATCTGGCACCAGATGAGGATCATAAAAAGTATTTCAAACTTACAATATTTTTTATGTACAGCTACGATTATTATTTTCCGCCACAAACAAAGAAATTGCTTTATATATCTATATATCTACATAGCTGTATTGCAAATTGCAATCACTTAGAGCAATGATAGTTCATGCACCAAATGCAAAAACTCTGAAGACCCAAAGCTTGTTTGTTTGTCACTTTTTCGGTCACAAATTACCAGCCATGAGAAAAGAAGCCCATACGAAGAGCAGTTAAAATACAAGAACCATCGATGGGGAAAAGGATTAGAAAAGATGTCAATTAGAAAATTATAGAATAGACATTATTAGAGAGTTTGGGCAAAGCGACTTATAGCCAAATTCATAGCATATACATATACCTATAAGTAATAAGTTATATATAAAATATATATATGTGGACCACATCAGTACTGATCAGTTTTGAAAATGACCCGTAATAGTACTGACCAGTTTCGAAACTAATCCGGATCAGTACTGACCAGTTTCGAAACTGATCCGTATTAATACTGATCAGTTTAAAAACTAATCTGTATCAGTACTTATCAGTTTTACAACTGATCCGGATCAGTACTGACCAGTTTCAAGACTGCTAATTATAATCAGTTTTGAAACTAATCAGTTCTGACTAGTCTGAATCAGTTAAAATACTGATCTGGACTATAACCCAATTAACCAAATTCTTTGGCGGAAAGTCGTTCGGACATTGAACGAAAGAAGCTTTTGAAAGCCTCCATTGTTGTTTGTCCGAATTTGGTTAATTGGGTAAACTTATAATGTTAACTTATAACGTAAACTTGTAACTTATATCGTTAACATATAACTCAAAACAAATAGGTATATGTATATGTTATAAATTTGGCTATAAGTCGATTTGCCCAAACTCTCTATTATACGACGTGAGTTCAACTACTCAGAAGTAGTGTAGAAATTTCTAGAATGTTGAAGACTTCTAGAACTCTTATAATTTCTGGAAGTCCTATCAAAAGAGTTTCTGTAAAAATCCTTTTGTTACGGACTTTTAGAGTCCCATAAGTTCCAGAAGTAACAGAAATTTTGAAAGTTTTTGAATGATTTCTGAGTAGTTATGAGCAAATATTATATTATACCATACCTGAGTAAGCGTAAGCATATTACACAACATGAAAGAATTAGTATAATACCAAAAATCAGAATAAACACATTTTACCTGTCGATAGTATGAAATGCTTAAAATACTCACACGTTGCGTAATTATACCATATGTAAGTATAAAATACCATTTGCCAGCGTGAAAATACAATTTTGTTGATTTGTGACTTTTCGCAATTCAGCAAGCCCCGATGCTCCCCTCAAAAGTCAATAAAATACTATTAACTGCGTTGACTATGTGAATCGCTTGTAAAACATGTGTGGTCCGAACCGGAGGACCTCATTCAGGTCGCAAGTTCCTCAAATCCATTGAAAAAGCTGACGGAAGTTGAAAAGTGCTAGAGAAACTTCCTGAGATTCATTCTGGGATCCCAAAGTCAAGGAACCAACATTGGAAGACCTCATTCAGGTCGCAAGTTCCTCAAATCCATTTTAGTACAAAGATGACGCGAAATTGGCGTGTCTGGGGACCCCACTTTCGAAAGAATACTTCTATCTTCCTTTAAAGAAATAGTTGCTAAAAAGTTTTTGTAGGGAATCGTAGTAGAGATGGTCCTCTATCGTTTCGCTGTAGCATTTTTCAGAACACATCTGCGACACTGAACTAAAGGCCATCAAAGTTTGACCCATTTTCGACGAATTACTCCCCAAAGAGGAGGGGAGGTGACCGTTGATACCACTCAAAATTGTCTCACTTAGTACTACAATCCTACCAAGAACCAATATTTTTGCTCACTTCTTCACTGACTTATATAAAAAAACTTTTTCGGACCCTTTATCTTCAGAAGCCCAAAATTTGTGAAAATTAAAGAAAAAAACGTGTGCCCTAGAATCGATTGAGGCATCGATTTTGCCGTAATTCGTCAAAATCAAAAATGGCATGTATTCGAGTTGGTCGAAGTTTTCGCGATATCACTCTTAAGTGCATGACATTATGTCCACATTAAATTGTATTGGAAATTGCCGAGAGGGCAATATTGAAAAACCCGTCCGAAGAAACGATGTAAAAAAATCCTTTCGAAAGTACAAAATTGACCCCCAAATAGCCAAAAATGTTCATCTCAATTTTTTCTACAACATAAGTAAAAACCAGTTTTTTGTCTAGGGCCGACCTAGGCTCTTCAGGACAGGCCTCGGACAAATACTAACACAGACAAAAATATTTCCCTCCATTTTCTCTACAACATAGTGAAAAACCATTTTTTTGTCTAGGGCAGACCTTAGGACCGACCTAGGGCCATAAGGAAATGCCTCGGACACATACTTTCATAAACGAAATGTTTCCCTCAATTTGCTCTGCAACATTGCAAAAAAATTTTTTTTGGTTAGTTCCTACCTTAGAACAGACCTGAGTCCCACTTCAGCCCTAAGCACAGGCACCGGGCCCAAATTTGTTTTGTCAAATAGAAAAAGAATCAACAAAATCAGTTAGGATTAAGGGGTCATTCATAAAGGATGTCACGCTTGCTATAAACTCCACAAAGTCCATATCTCCTAACTGGTCAGAGATTTTGTTTATAGTACTCCGGCTACCCCCCTATAAACAGAATTTGCTGTCCTGACTGAGTTATTACCTTTTTATGGATACTCATTTTTTATAGCAAACGTGACATCTTAATCCAATTTATGTAAGCAAACACGTTGGGCCCTAGAAGAAACTCAGTTTTAGGGTCCTTACAAGTAGAGATGAGCGGGTCGACCATTTTTCGAAACCCGACCCGGACCGAGCCCGACCCGATAAAATTTTTCGAAACCCGAAACCCGAACTGTTTCAAAACCCGACCCGGACCGAACCAGACAAGTTTTTCGAAAATCCCAACCCAAATTACTTTGAAACAAAAATTATTTCAAAGCACGGCGTCTGCATTCTTCACGGACCTTACACTAAAACAAAATTCGTGTAATGTAAGATGATAAAATTTAGACGAGTTTTGTAAAATATAAAAAGTCAATAAAGGATCGAGACCCGAATAAAATGATACAACAACCCGACCCGGACCGAGCCCGACCCGATAAAATTTTTCGAAACCCGAAACCCGAACTGTTTCCAAACCCGGCCCGGACCGAACCCGACCCGATTAAAATTTTCGAAACCCGAAACCCATGAACCCAAAAAAAAAATTCGGGTTCGGGTTCGGGTCGGGTTTTTCGAAGTTTCGGGCAACCCGCTCATCTCTACTTACAAGGGTTTCTAATCAAAAAATTTTCTGCCATAAAATTGGAGGCAACAGTCCCAGACCTTTCGATCAAACAAAATTTGAAAATCGGAAGAGATTTACTCGAGTTAAGTACAAAAAACATTTAGAGCTCTAGCTATGCTATATCCTAGGGCCCAATGTTCTTTCACAAATAGTAGGGCTTAAATGGACCTGTCGATTAAAAAAACAATTATGAAAATCGGAAAAGATTTACTCGAGTTATGTACAAAAAACACATAGAATCCTAGCAGAGACTCGTTTTTAGTACCCTAGCTAAGTCCAAGGACTCAAATTTAAAAAAAGTTTCTTCCATAAATTGTCAGGCATACCCAGACCTTTCAAACAAAAAAAATTAATGAAAATCTGAAAAGACTTACTCAAGTTGTGTACAAATAACCAAAAGGGCCCGCTCTTCGATTTTACTGATTGTCGTTTCTGATTCGTGAAACAGTCCTCTATGAGAATCAGAATAGAAGCAACCCCATAAGCATCGACCTTTCAACAAAAAGTGGTCAACGCTTACCGTATACCGCTATTACGTCATACTGTTTGTCCGATTTTTCGAGACCCCTCCCCTCTCTGTTCATGTTGTATCACGTTTAAATTATGCATCCTGTAATATGACATGACGCCACATATTCGAAGAAAACGGTTCACCATGATCGGTTTGCTTGCCGCGAACTTAAAATGTTTAGCCCTACTATGAAGATGTTATTCTCGAAATCAGTTGTGGTAAACGTTAGACTTGGAACAATAACGTTCCGGAGTCTACGATACGAGAAGAAGGCATTTTGAGCTTATTCATTTATCTGTACTGTCCAATGAAAAACTAACACTGTATCTATACAAAATGGTGTTCTTCATTGTTACTGTACAATGAAATAGTTGCGCTATAAATTACATCATTCTGTGAATGTAGCAACATATTTAACGCACAAACGTTTCGTAGACTCTTGTACGTATTTTAAAAAATCATTTACCCATCGACTAGATTTCGTCTACAAAAGTATTACATCATTGCCATGCTAACTTTATGAGACATCTTTATGAAACAATGTCTATTAATGGGAAATTGGTGTACGCTACAAGTATATACCATTTAACAAGTACAGTCGCAAATTGTGAATGATTATACATTTTATTTCAAAAGTATAATACCCTTTTCGCTCGCAAGTGTCAGCACGTATATATAAAAGCATTTTTGCGTCTCATAAAATATTTTATAAAATATCTTCTCTGATTCACAACGTACGCCATGGGTCATAGAACATTTCAATTTCCGCTTCATCGGTAATATGGGTTGGAAAGCTCTTATGTTACGTGTAATATAAACATTAAAATGTTCAGTAATTCAGGTATTTTCGAAAGGTTCCTTACTTCAGATGGTAAATCCTCCCTGCAGAAAGGCTATTATTTCACGTGAATATTAAAAGGATCACTCACATTTTCCCAAACTCAAGAATATTTCCATTACACAACATTTCTTCGAAGAAGAAACAAAAGAAAAGAAATACAGAAGTTCCGGTGCTAAAGTCTATTTGACTTTCTTTGAACATGTTTAATTGATTTGCTAAAACTCGAAGTGTACATTCCCAATCCGTTTACGTGTTGTAGCTTTTTTTTCAATTTGTAGAGTTAATTCGATTAAACATCGAATATATCAACTGGAGTACGTTTAAAAATACACTTGAGTTGTTCAATATCATCAATTGTAGCACTTTAAAGGTTCAGGTACTTTAATTGGTGGTTGGTGGACGTAAATAATTCACTTCGTTCAGGATTTATGTTGAACGAAATATGTTCTGTGTTCTTACAAAATGTTGAACTAGATTTTTTCCGAGTACGGTGACTGCTTTCAGACAAACGTTTTTCTGTGTTAATTGACAAATTTGTTGTATGTTATATGCTGCTCGTGGTTAGTCGAACAAATTGCGAGGTAATAAATTTCTCTGTATTGAGCAGAAAATTGTCAAAAACATCTTAATTTTTCCTTTAGATTTGGTGATGCATACACCCGGGTGCAAATCGCGGCTGTATATATTGTAGATGCTATTTGCACCCATGAACAACAAGCATATCGTGAAAGAATTACGGTGGTGTGCTGACTTTAATACGTACGCAACTAATTGCTTATGTATTGTAAAGTCATTTTAAACTCGAATCTAATAAGAAAAGTCCCATCCGTCCCAACTTACTACAGTTTTTGACAAGACACAATGTGTCTAGTAAATGATTGGACCCGTACGAAGTACAAAGCTCCTATACGTTTACCACAAACAATTTTATTGTAATATGGGGTAGATCGAGGCAGGAGTGAAGGGGATGAATTTAATATCGTCTATAGATGACAAATCAGCGAAGAAAACAATTTCCAGTACTTCCAAATGTTACCACAACAACGGATCTACTAACTCAAAGAGTTTCTCTTTGAATAATCGAACAAACGAGGTGTATATATAAGGCCGCATATTCGAGATGATTACTCACTCCATATGTGACCACGCTGATATGCACATGGTCTTGCGACAAAGGTGCACTGAAGAGGCGTAAACGTCTCAATCAGCCAAGCTTTTTGTCGTGGATTGTTAAATTATAGAATGGATAGAAACATGTCTGCTATAAAAACGACGAATCTATGCCACATTTCTAAATTAACGCTAAATTTTGATCTATTTCTGATAAAATCGCCCGAAATATTATAAAACAATTTCTATTTGTCCCTCCCGTCATCTTTTTCTAAACGGCTGAACCGATCATCCCAAACTTTTTTTATCTGAAAGGTACATATATATCCCATGATTCAAGTTCAAAGATGAGCAAAATCGGTCAAGCGGTTCCGGAGATATGGTCGAAAAAGTGACCAAAAAAATGGTTTTTCGAGTGTCGGTGAAACTTTCTCGCAAATATCTCAGCAAGTATAGCACGGAAATTGTGCAAACATTGAAAGCATTTGATATCACAAAACTGAGAAATTTTTTTGTGGAAATTGGGTCAGAGGTCTGGGCACTGGGACTAATGGAATGGACGAAATTGACTTTCTTGGCCACATACGAAAGCAGATGGTTTTTCTCGTCTATATTTGTAGTTGTAGAGAATAAAATTATAGAGAACACGTGTTTCAGGGTTTTAGGGAAAAATTATCAAATTCCGGAATAATGCATGCGTCCACAAAAATCGTTTTAAAAAATTCATTTGTTGATCTTTAACGGGAGAGGTGCCGTTTGATAGGTAGTAAAATAGGCCTCCCATTAAAAATATATTTTTTACATGCGATACGATGGCGCTGCGAGCGTTTCGGTTAGTACAATGTAAGAATTTATGGATTTTCGAAGCACCCTTAGGTGCCTTTTCCACACCGATTTCGTGTAATGACCACGTTGGAATCAACATAAAACCGCCTTTTTAAAAATCATAGTTGGCCAGAAATTGTTCAATCAAAAGTATTTTTGAAAAATGGCGCAAAAATAATATTTTTGAATTTTGACTCGGACAGTTTTCGCTCAAAAAGTTCAAAAACAATTTTTTTTGTGGGTTTTGGACTGGAGGTGAGCGGGCACCCCTAATTTTCGTTCCCGCCCGGCCCGTGCCCGATATTATTTTTATAAAAAATGCCTGCCCGCCAGAGGCCCGAATTCTTTTTACGCCCGCCTGAATTTTATTATAGACCTTAGTGCGCGCCCGAAATTTCTATAAGAATTATAGAGTTTCCTCTTTGTATTGCAATTGAAATTCGCTGCAGGGGAAAGTTGAGCGATTTAGGTTCGCCTGTTCGTCTCGCCATGAGTTTCCCTAATTTCTTTAAAGATAGGCACGCTTCCGGACCAACAGCACCAAAGCTTTTGAATGCCAGCGGGGTAAATATGTATTGTCTCTTCAAGTTTTGGGTCTGGCATTTGTGAGGCAATTTTTTGAACACAACGTAATTTTGTTTTAAAAAAAAGTGGTGCAAATTTTTTTAAGAATAAAACTTTGACCACACGCTAACATTCTATTAAAAAAAATGTTTGCGCCTTATCAGCGAAAGCGTCACCTCTGACGATATCAATAATTTTGAAAGTGGACTTACTTACTGCGTCACACTTTACCTTCGAAGAAGTTTTTTTGTTGTGATATAAGCCGAGCTCTGCTACCATGGGCAAAAATGATCTGAGACTTTCTGACGATTGCTGACAACTTTTTGACACTTGCTGAGTACTGCTTGAGACTTTCTGGCAACTGCTGACAACTTTTTGACACTTGCTGAGTACTGCCTGACACTTTCTGAGACTTACTGATAACTTTCTGAGACTTTCTGACACTTGCTGACAACTTTTTGACACTTGCTGACAACTTTCTGACACTTGATAACAACTTTCCGACACTTGTTAATAGCTTTTTGAGACTTTCTGACGCTTGCTGACAACTTTCTGAGGTTTGCTGACAAATTTCTGAAACTGTCTGACAATTTGTGACTAACTGAAACTCACCGACAGCTTTCTAACACTTGCTGACAAGTTTTCGAGGCTTTCTGACATTTGCTGACAACTTTCTGAGACTTTCTGAAACTTGCTGACAACTTTATGAGACTGTCTGACACTTGCTGACAACTTTTTAAGACTTACTGACAACTTTCGAAGACTTGCTGACAACTTTTTGACAATTGCTGATAACTTTCTGAATTTCAACCGATTTTGATGAGTCTACGCTGCTACGACGTAGTTTTTTTGAAAAATAATTTAGAAGGGCAAGGGGGAAAAACTCAAAAGTTCGTGTATATATGGCGACTTGTCCCAAAAGTTTTTGTATGCCGTTTTTTGAGTTTGTGGACTTCTTTTTTGTGGTGTGGGGACTGCGTCACGCCCTCCGCTAACGCTGCGGGCATGATCACACAAAAATGCCTAACTTTCCACTGGTTACAAACGTCGTGATGTGCACATAAGTATAATTACATCAGCGTACAATTACTTTTAAAGTTTTATTCAATATCCACAATTTCTCAGAATTCCATTGTTCGAACAATCGTCGTCAATTTTGATGCATTTAGAATTTAATTAATGGAATTTTATTACCTGCGAATAATGAATCGATCAATCAATATAAATATTACCCACAAAAAAAAATGATAAAGATTGTAACTACGACTCGGATTGGTATCTAATGACACACGGACGCGGACACACGGACGCGGACACACGGACGCGGACACACGGACGCCGGCACACGGACGCCGGCACACGGGCGCCGGCACACGGACGCGGACACACGGACGAAAACGACCCTAATTCGGCCGTAAGACCCTGACTAACGTTAAGGGAATTAACTCGAAGCCTATTTCTGCGATGCCCACCCAACATTTTTTAGGCCCGCCCGAAAAAATAATGCCCGAAAAATGTTAGCATCAGGCAGCCCGAATTTTCGGTTCGCCCGCTCACCTCTATTTTGGACTCCTACAATTTTTTGTGTGGGGCGACGAGATCAACCTGTGGCTTTCCTTTCTTTCGTTGAACCCTAGGCCGGTCCCAAATTTTTTCTTCAATAATGTTAGACCTTCGACTACCTCTCAAATAAAAAATCATCAAGAAACTCGCTTTGATACGCACAAAAAATCCTTTGGCATAGTTTTACAACGAGATAAGTCTCTATTATAGTTAAATTATCAAACTCAATGACTTTTTTGAAATTCATTCGATTCAATTCGAAAAATCATTATTTTACTTCCTGCTTCGCTTCACTCAAATTGCTTTTCGAATTTCTGAAGTCGTATACATTAACGTAAATTTGTATTATTATCGCATTGACTGAAGAATTTGATGGACAGAAAAATGATAAAAAATTGTCGCTCATCGAAAAATTGATTTTGTTCAATTCACAGTCGGAATTCATTATTTTGTTTTAGCGACAAAGTGATATTCTGTACATCTTTTACGCTCGTTAACATGAACTGTGCACTATAGCATTGCGATTAAAATATTTACTCAAAAATATGTCAGGGTTGGGGAGCGTAAATTTCTCGGGAATTAAAAAATCTCACGGGGGGCGTGAAAACCCCCTCCCGCCTCATTTTAAGCATCTCTGTTTTTCCGGAGCCGCGCCGATTACCTAAATGTTACATACCCCAAGGTGAGACGCTCTTGTACTTCGCATGGGTCGAAAATCTTTACAAAAATATTTGTATGTCGATTTCTCTTCGGAACTCAAACAACAAACTAATGAATCAATTTTCATAAAATTGTTTTCTTTTGTTTCCTGAAACTTATATCTTTTACTAAACATAATATTTTCCTTATGAGATAAAAATATATGAACAAAACATCCCCATTTAGGCCACTCTTTTGGCCATATCTCCGGAAGCATTCGGTTTCAAGAGAATTCCCAACTGCATGGTAGCCTCATAATGGAAATATCAGATAAAATGATTTCAGATTATTTTTTGAGTAAAAGAAAAATAGAAGTTTTGCTGAAAGTCATTAAACTCAAACAAAACTTGGTATTTCATCCGATGAGAAAAGTTAAAAAAAACTCATTCGTTCGTTCATAATTCCCGCGTAATCAGGACTCCCATTTATATGAAAATTTTTGCGAAACACATTCGAAGTCATGATTTTATAATCCGGTAAATCGCACGAGAAGCATTTAATTATGTTGGAATGGCACTCGACAATAACTTGCACTCGTGGAAATGTGAACAACATAGTGTGCATAAAAGAATATAATAATCTAGTTGTTCATGATGCTCCGTTCACAGAACACTTCACTTCTCAATAAACGTTCAAAGTGAAAACATCTCTTTTATTGAGGATCCGGATCGGAATATATCCGAGATTCCAGGAAATTAATGCAGCGTTACTGAAGACTTCTTATTTAGTCAAAATCAGCGAAAATCTCCTCAATTTTCATCTGAAACTGGACCAGTTTAAACGAATGAGGATTCATTTCAAAAGTCTCATCAAGACCTAGGAGAGGATAAGATAGGACAAATGAGGGTAGGAATGCCAAGCGGCAGATCCTTGCACCTAAGCCGCTAATGACCTTGTTGTGCATGCTCAGGCCCAACTTAGAGTGTATCCCTTTTGATACGATCTAGATAGTCTAGCACCGTTTTCGGTGAAAGATTTCTTATAGATTTCGCATTCGTAGTATATGGATCGAACCTGTTTGCTCGTGCCATAATAAAGACAGGACAATGACAGAGGAGGTGTTCGGCGGATTCGATATCCCCACACTTGTAGACTGTTAGCATAGCCCATCGTGTACAGGTGCTTATTAAGTGAACAGTGTCCCGTTAGAATGTCTGTTAGGACGTCACGTTTGGAGAATGAGAGAAGGTTTTTGGAATGGTTTTCGTTTATTCTAATGCAGTTTTTGGCATGTCTAGCATAGTTCAGTGATCCCCAGTGGTGGGAGAAGGTTTTCGCTTTCCAGACTGACAGAGTAGAGCCTTCCAGAGTAGAGGCTGATACAGCTACACTTGGTTCAGGAACTACAAATGAGGAAGATGAGTGTGGCCCGTCCGCTTGTTCATTACCCGCGATACCGAAATAACTTGGTACCCTTGCTGACTTGAAGTAAAGTGGAGAGTAATTGGATCCGATCTTTGGCAATTTGTCCAGAGAAGATAACAGCTCGTTAACACAACCGAGGATTCCAATAATCTCTGATTGGAAAATTGTAATGAATTTACCAAGGGGCAGACTTACAGCTACATTTAGGTCCAAAGAGCAAAATCCTGCTCCAGAAGAGTTGCCGTTAGCAGATGAGCCATCTGTGAACCGTATTAGCCGGTCAGCTTCGGGGATAACTGAGTCTTTGGACTAGTCACACCGATTAGGAATAATAATTGAGAAAGGCAAGGCTGTCAGGAGTGCCGTTCGTCATCCGTTTTTAAAATTTGCGAGCGAAAGTATGAGATTAATAGAGGAGATTAATCATCATACGAAAAAATTCAAGATAGAATGTGCTATACTTAATCTGAGTATCCTTGTAGCTAGACATTACTTTTAAGTAGTGAGTCACGTAACAAGCGACTAAATCCATAAGATGACGCCCTTCGTATATCACGCGGTAACTGATTAAACAAAGTGGGACCATTATATGATAACATACGTTTCCCTATTGTTGTTTGAACTTTGGGTCTAAGCAAAAGGTCAGAATACCTGGTAAAGTGTAGATGCGACGCGGTGGTAAAGTCAATATTGTGATGACACAAGTCATTAATGGACTGGTGAGCAAACTTACAAACAGCATATTTATGCAAGTTATTCACAGACAGAACAGACGGATACAATTTCGAAAATAATAGTTTCGTTTGGTATCTACACGATACTCCATGGGTAAGTTTCAACGCCTTTCTCTGTAGGACTTCAAGTTTATTCATAAGAGATTTATTTGCGCCTCCCCACACTCCAATACAATAAGTTAGTCTGCTATGCACCAGGGAGAAATATAATTTCTTGAGTACTCCTATAGGTAACATCACCCTAAGCCGCTTCATAATACCTATCTGGCTGGATATTACATTACATAACTTGGTAATTTGGGTGTTTCAATTAAGACATTCATCTAAGGTTACCCCTAAAAATTTAATTGAAGCAACTAATAAACATTTTTTTTGTAGAATATTTCTATCTCTTATTTGCCACGTGGTCTGCAAATTTGGAAGGGGGGTTACCCAAGTTGTACGGGGACGGGGGGTCGAAAATATTGAAAAATTGTCCACAGCCCAAGTTGAGCTATATGTTTTTGCATTAAAATTCAAATTTATTCAAAAACGCATTACGTTTCAAGGTGGAGTTGAATGAACAAGCTAAATGTTTACACAATGTTAAACAACCAAAATTTTACAAACTAGCCTCACGGCTCACGGCCCGTTGCTAATGTCGGGCCATGATATCGTAATAGCTTCATGCTATTCAGTGCAGAACACGTCTGATATGTGGATTTGTACTATTTCTACCACATTCTGTGAACTGAATCCTTAAAACATTCTTTAGATTCCGAAAAATTTGACATTGCTTTACGTAAGTTGTTTTGTTTCTTCCTCTTTGCTTTAGTAAATTGAGTAGTGAGAGCGCAAATTTTGAGCGCTAAGAGCGGCGCTCCGAGCGCAACCGCGAGCGCCGCTCGTTTTTTGAAGTTTGAGCGCGAGCGCGAGCGCCGCTCAAATTTTTCACGAGCGCTGCCAGCCTTGGTTGGTTGGTTTATTTGGGAAATATAATTCGATTTGTATACAAACAAAATACATCTAAATACGTAAGAGCTAAATTAAATGTAATTCACCCGTCTGATTTACGTCCTGAATTAAAGCACTGAGGCCATCCTTGTTGGGCACTTCCCTTTCCAAAAAAATCTTTTAAAATCCCCTTTCGGGTTCATTAAACCGCTTGCTCCTCGTGATAAAGGAAAGCACATCGGTCAATTTTAGTTCCAGTTGCTCTTCAGGAGTCAGATAGAAGTCTCCTAAGAGCCTCGTTCTGAGACCTTTCAGAGCCGGACAACTGCATATGAAATGCCTAGCCGTTTCTGGTTCTAGTCCACAATTTTTTGCAAGTTGGGCCTGCAATGATTCCCATCTTGCTGAGGTGGTAGTTCAAACTGTTGTGACCCGTTAAGATTCCAACTAGTTTACTCAATTCTCTCCTGTTTAGGCTCAACAGAAATTTCGTATTCCCGTCATTACACCCTGTCAAAAATTCTTTCGATTGCCTACAGGTTAAGAGCGTATCCCATCTCTCCTGGTGGCACCGATTCGTTCTTGCTTTCACTAAGGATTTCATCAGACCTGAATATCTACTGACAGCAGGTTCTGGTCCAATGAAGTTGGAATTACTTCCCTCTCTGGGCAAATGGTCAGCCTTATCGTTCCCCTGCACTCCTGAGTGTCCTGGTACCCATGTCAATGTGACTTTATTGTCTTTTGACGGAGCTTCCAGGGTCTCGAAGCACTGTAGAACTAACTTCGACGAAATCTTGATCGATGACAGTGCCTCGATAGACGATTCACTGTCTGAACAGATCAAAATTCTCTTATTTCTTATGCAATCTTTTAGCATCATATCTGAACTTTCACAGACGGCGACTATCTCTGACCGAAAGACGGTGGTATATGAACCCAGAGCCATGGATATATTATAATCCAAGTCAACTGAGTGTACATCTGCACCCGTTCCTTCATCTGTCTTTGATCCATCTGTGTACATCACGACATCCGCTTCCACTGGAGGCGTTCCTGATTCCCATTCGGATCTCTTAGGTAGGTATGTTTCAAAAATTCTTTCGAAGCAGAAACGCGCTAGCATAGAGTATTCTGGCATATCAACTTCGCTAAACTCCTCTCTGAGTTGCGCAAGAATGCCTTGGAAAGAGGTCTTTCAAATCTGTATACAGGAATAATGGAGTGGCATGGCATATCAAGTTCAGGAGAACTTACTACCATTCTTCTCCATATTTTTGAGTAGTTGCTTTGGCTTGCGATAAGCGAGTTACTTAGCTTTAGTCTCAAGATCTAAGAGGCCATTCTTAAATTCAACCATCTTTCTTTAACACCACTTTTCAGACACTTTATCTTGTAACATTTGGTAACAATTACAACGAAATTGTACTCAAAGAACGTAGTGAAAAACCCATCATTTACCGCACTTCCCGGGAAAGACGGGCGGATTAGGGAACGTCCCTAAAGTACGTAACGCCTTTTCAGTGTTGCCACAAATTTTAAATCATCGATATCTCGGGATAGACGCCCTCCAGAGAGGTCAAATGTATGGTCGACCCCCTTTCATACCCCCTAAATGGGGGGGGGGGGTCGACCATACATTTGACCTCTCTGGAGTGTGTCTATCCCGAGATATCGATGATTTGAAATTTGTGGCAACACTGTAAAAACGTTACGTAATTTAGGGACTATCCCTTACAACAGAAAATGACGTTTTAAAATTGAAACCAACTTATATCCTTTTTGCGTGGCGCCGCGTCGGCGCGGAGGGTCGAAAAATTGCTTCATGTCCAAGAACGAATTGAGAAAATTTTGCCAAATGTGGGATGCCTGTGCTTAATATAAGAAGCATGTTATTTATCTATTCGTTATTAATTTATAATCCAACAACTTCTCATTGGTTCAGAACGCACATACATAAAATCACTGAATAAGTGAATCAATCTTACCTAAATCAAAATGAAAACTATATTAAAGTCTTAAATGTTACGTGAGTAGACTGAATGAATGAAACGATAGAATATAATTATTAAACCGTAACTAAGTCGTCTTGTATACGAATACGAAAGGAAAACAGATAAAACTTGATTATAAAGATAAGATTCTTTTTATATTTGTTTCCATTTTATTGAGAAGTTCATATTTGATTGAGATTATGTGATATGTGATATTTGGTATGCTCCACACAGTTAGTTCTAATTGATTGGTAATCACTGCCTATTCAGATTAAATGTGGAGGTTTTTTTATGAGCTTTATTAGAACAGAGACTTTGGTTGCGCTGACAATTTTCGTTTTTTGATTTCAAAAAGTTCCAAATCAGCACGAATATTTCACAAGTGAATACTTTAGTTCTGTGTTGTAGAAAGGGATAGGAGAATGACATAGTTATGAAAAGAGTACGACGCAATTCAAATTGATTTCAAAGTAGAAAACATAACCAAAGACCCGTACGTATCAGAATAGATGTGGCAAAGAAAATAGATATGGCAAACAGAATAGATGTTACAAACTGATGGGAGGTATGTACCTTTCAGGGGAAAAAAAGTTTAGTGGTTCCGGAGATATGGTCGAGGAAGTGACCAAAAACATGGTTTTTCGAGGGTCGGGGTCCGGCCACCGGGACCAGTGGAATTGAAGAAATTGAGTTTCTTGGTCATATACGAAAACAGTTTTATCTTTCAGGAGATTATATTTCATACATTAAACGTTTCTGTATATAAACTCTAAGTCATACGTTAATTTCAGTTGTTCGAACTTCTAGAGATGTAATATTTGTTAGTCGTTTAGGGTAAATTTTATTTCCGCAGATCTTAATTGAAGAAAAAACACTGCCGGACGGAGTATTTGTGAATCGAAATTCTTATATAAACTGTGTATGCATGCCCCATAGATACATCAAAATTCAACAATAATTTTTGTATGTGTGTGTAATGTGTAGTATATAAGGTTTTATCTGCCTAGAACGATAATCTCGCCTTTTTCTGCCTAGGGCAAAATTGTTTTTCTCGATATATCTTTTCTCGGCAGATAAAATAGCATATGCACCGCTGTCCAGGATGGTTTATTTTGACGATTTGGAGGTTATTTACCGAAGGTAGCTTAATTCATTAAAAAATTCGGCTTTTCTGTTACTAAAATGGAGTGGTTAGAAAAGTGCCCTAATTCTAAGATGAGTAGAAACTGTTGTGATTGTGTCTTTGAGCGCATCCATCACTTTTCATTTTTTATTTTTTCACCGTTCCTCGCATTTCTCTTACCTTGTCAATTCCTTTGCGTTCATCTTATCTTAGTAAATGCAATTTTTTCGTAAATGAATGTTCATCTGATTAATTGAATAAAAAAAAGAAAGTGGCCCAATCATGAATTGAACCCACGATCGGTATAAATACATTAGTCTACGCTCTAACCAGCTGAGCCACCGTGGCTTCGACAAAGAGTCAATTACAATTCACCTTAAGAAAATAATCGTCGCCTCGATCGTCACACACAAACACAAGGAATTCCGATGCGGTAGTATGACTTCGAGTTTATATACAGAAACGTTGAATGTATTCAATATTCCCTCCTGAAAAATAAAATATTGTACTGCTATGTGAGAAAAATCTCACTCGTTCGCTTCGCTGCGCTCCGCTCACTCTTTATATACAATATATACATAACAAGTAATTCTCAATTTTGTCTCACATAGCATTGATATACTATTTGGTGTTTATTTCCTCAACTATGCAATATGGAGATTTATTGTCAAAGGCAAAGCTGCAGAGCATAAAATTTTAGAGAGCACGTGTCTCAGTGTTTTGGATAGAAATGCCCCAATCCTGGGATATGACCACTTCTAGAATTGTGAGGGATGACCCATATATCTAGAACTATGAGAGTTAGAAAGTTGCTAGGCGAAGATGTAGAGAATCACGTACAACGAAGGAATTTATATGTTATAGCAATGGCAAAACAGCTTTAAACGATAAAACGAGTGAATGTGTAGAATGTAGAAAATATAAATTCCTTCGTTGTACTTCGGGAGGGCTTTTGACATTATCTTCGGTAATTTCTTTGGGTCGTTAAAGGAACTTGAAACATTGAATTTTTTGCTCATTCTCAAACTTTTGCAATAAATGTTTTGTGATACATAAATAGTTTTGCAATATCTATTCTGGTACGTACGGGTCTTTGCTTATGTTTATAACTGGTTTTACTTTTTATCACTAGTGAGAAAAAGTAACTTTTTATCACTCATTGGTTCGAAAGTTCACGTTTCACAAGTTGTTGCATAAAGTCTTGTATGAAAGACGTTCCGAAATTGGTGTTCTTTGTCACAATCACACTCGCTTCGCTCATTTGATAACTTCACATCTAGTGAGAAAAACAACTCAATTTTGCAACTAGTTGCATAAATAACTATTTTATTACTCGAATGAGTAGTGACCAAAGTAGCGGAAATAGTAGCCGGTGGTTATTGGCTATAAAAAGGTGTTGGAGTCTCTTAAATACAAATACAAAAGTTGCACCACCCTTTTATGTTATTTTAAATCTAAAAAAAATTGCACACTCAACGTCTTGTCTTGCTAATTTGTTATCGTTTCACTAAACGTTAAAGCATTTATATTTTTAACCTCTTTCACACAACCTTTTATCGTATGAAACGAAAGAGTAGATTTCAGACCATTATTCATCGGAAACGATGCTACATTACGATTGCATCCTGTGTACACTACATCCTTCGTTTCGTTGAGCATTGCTATAACAGTTTATTTGTTTACAGCACATGCCTTGAGTTGTGAAAATAGTCAACACATTTCTCTAATTGCTTAGTGCATGCACACAATGAATGCTGTTGCTTAATATTCCGAGTACTTTTTTCCGTTCGTAGCCCACAGTCGAACAGTGTTTTATGTTTCCATTGGAAAACCCGTATAAATCTGTTAGACCGTCGATCAGATCTGTTCGGTGTATTTGTAACATCTACTTCATTACCTGCGTTGCAAATAGTTAATTAAGCTCAATAAATAAGTTAAAATTTTAGTTCAGTCTTCTCGAAGGTATCATTCATGTATAAAATCATCAGGACATGAAAAGAATGATTTGCATTGAAAGTGTTTGCCTCTATTGATAGCGTCAGACTTTAAAGAAACGTAAATTTTTAGACCCATACGAAGAACGAAGTGCCTATTGCGTTAACCACAAAGTTTCTAACCAGTCGAATTTCGACCCGGAAGATGATTTGCGGGTCAAAATTAGACAAATATGCAAGCAAAATTTTGTGCGTCCGTCCAAAAAAAATCTTGACCGATCGAAAAATCTTTTATGGGATTGAATCTGGGCATTGTCGGACCAATGACCGCAGGACTGGGGCAGGCTGAGTGTATTAAGGTCTCTTGTACATAGCTCGAGTAAATATTTTCCAATTTAAAAAAAAAATTTAATCGAAAAATGTCTAACAATTTATGAAAGAAAATTTATTCGATTTTAACCCCTAAACTCAGCCAGGGACCTAAAACTGAGTCTCTAATATGGCCCAACGTGTTTTTCCTACGTAAATCGGGCAAATTTTCTTCGATTTTCCTGAACATCTAAAACGTTGGCTTTTTGAAGGTTGGTAAAAATGTTTGACTTATATCTCTGCGAAATTAGCACGAATATCGATCGCTCTTCAAGGTTTTGAATGAATTCTACGGACTTCCGAAAATCACAAAAAAAAAATAAGTGAAAATTAGGTGAGCGATTCTGTCTGTAAAGTTCTTAGTATGGGCAACTCACGCTACGCGACTATATATGATTAGTTGGTGGTTTTTCATTAATATTCCTCTGATTTTTTGTTGCAGTCTTGTGGAGAAAACAGAGCCGAAGTAATGATTTGAGGCCTCCCCTTAGGGCCCTAGGTTGATTCTAAGGTTGACAGTTCCCCAAACAATTTTTTTTGTTTTCTGAAAACAGTTCCTCGGAGAGTGGCCTATTGCGTTTACCACGACGTTTTTAACCAGACGAATTTCGACCCGGGAGTAGGGGCGAGCATCGATCATGGTCCTCAGATGACAATTCAGCAATAAAAAAAATGTTCGTCCGTCCGTCAACGCGATAACTCGAGTAAAACTCAACCGATTTTCAAAAACTTTTTTCCCTCAAATTTAATCGAAAAATCTTTTACCGAATTGATTCGTGGCACTGTCGGCCCAAGAACCGCCGAGCTAGGGCCGTTTAAGTGGTTTTGGTATTTTGTGCATAACTCCAGTAAATCTCTACCGATTTTCATACTTATTTTTTGAATGGATAGGTCTATGAAAGCCCAGCAATTTGTAGAAAAAACTTTTTTGAGATTAGGCCCTTGGACTTGGCTAGGGGACTAAAAACCAGTCTCTCCTACGTGTAAGGACTGAGCTAGGGGACTAAAAACCAGTTTCTCCTACATGAAAGGTACATAACCTGAGTAAATCGCTTCCAATTTTCAAAAAAAAAAAATTAATAGAAAGGTCTAGGAATGTCTCAGATTTTATGGAAAAAATTTTTTTGATTAGAAGCTCTTGGACTCAGCCAGGACCCTAAGACTAGGGCCCAACGTGTTTGTGTACATAAATCGGGTAAATCTGAACCGATTTTGCTGAATGTTTTTCTGTTTGAGAGGTAACCAGTATTGAAAACAAATTTTGGTCCAGTGCTTGTGCTTAGGGCTCAAGTGAGCCTCAGGTCGGCCCTAACCAAAAATTTTTTTTTGCTATGTTGCAGAGCAAAATGTGCGAAGCATTTTTGTCTATGGAATTATGTGTCCGAGGCCTCTCCTTAGCGCCCTAGGTCTGTCCTAAAGTCGGCCCTAGACAAGAAAATGGCTCTTTGTTATGTTGTAGAGAAAATTGAGGGAAATATTTTTATTAGGACCCTAGGTCGGTCCTAAGCACACCCCTCCACAAGCAAAAAAAAAAGGTTCATAAAATGGTATCCGCGTAATTCCTACGGTGATCGAAAGAGCGACTCATATTTGGTACATTTTGGTACTTAAAATTGGCTTAATAAAAAAAAAATAAAATATTTATGGACATGCCGTAGAACAATTTTTTGTTTCAAATAATGTTGTTTATCGTTAAAAAATTAAAAAAAAACGTCTCTAGCGAAACATTTTTTTTATCACTTTCAGAAAAATGTATGAAAATGTATGAAAAAAATCGTTTTTTTCACATTCGACCATGGAGAAGGATCTGATTGGAAGCTAGCATGGTGTTTTCTGAGCTCAATATGAGTCGCTCTTTCGATCGCCGTAGGAATTACGCGGGTACCTTTTTATCAACTTTTTTTTTTGCTTGAGGAGGGGTGTGTAAGGTCAGGGCCCTATAAAAAAAATGGTTTTTTGCTATGTTGTTGTTGTTGAAAATTGAGCTGAACACTTTTGTGCTTTCGGAAGGGTTTTTCACACCGTTTGTTGCTTCGGACGGATTTTTCAATATTGCCCTTTCGGCAATTTCCAATACAATTCAATGTCGACGTAATTTCGTGCACTTAAGAGTTAAGGCAATATTTACTTAAATACGCTCGAGTCTTGTCGTAACATCAACACTGTTTACCACGTCTATTCTGATACGTACGGGTCTCTTCGGAGTCGTAAGGTGGATGGGAGGGGTATAGGGAAACCGGACGAATTCGGACGGTAGGGGGGGGGGGCGGGGGTTATGAGAAGCATGACGTCCGGTTGAAAATTTGTGGCCTTGTCAATAAGGATCGGAACAGGTCAGGCCGACCTGATCAGGTTCAGGTCAGGTCATGACCTGATTTCTGACCTTAACCTGAAACCTGAAAAATTTAATCAAGTTGACCTGTAACCTGACCTGAAATCCACAGGTTATATTCACAAAATATCATTGAACAATGTGGATAGTAAAAATCTTTGCAAAGTGTCAGGGCGGATACAGCTTTCGCCCTGACTGATGTTTTCGAAAATTCTCATGTAAAAATCGCGAATCGGGGGGTCGCGGCGACCAACACAGGCGGATCCTTGCTAACCTACAGTGCATTAAACCTACAAAAACTTAAAATATGCTGTGGAGGTAGTTAAGGGGAACGTTTTTCACAAGAACCACTAATAAAAACTTATGGAGTTCAAGCAGTGGTCCAAGTGAATTCTACCGTTGGAAGAGGAATGAAATTTTTTTTCACACATCGAAGGGGGGAGGTGTTAGAGGTAGTGTGACAGGGGGAGGGGTTCTGAAACACCTTCATTTATGTGTAACATGCTTTATGTAAGGCCTCAAAGAAAAAAAAACTGGACTTTTGGAAAAAAAACTGTTCTCCCTAAAAGCGGGCGTCCTTTATATGGACGACCCCCATGTGACTCACACACTGTTGCCTTTGTGTAACACTTTTGCAATAAAAATGCATAACCGCATTTAATGAATAAATCACAAAATACCGATTGCACCAAAATTTTCTCACCTCGTCAGCTCTAAATATTTTTGGTTCCTTTGTAGAATATTCAAAGCATTCAAATGTTTTCAGGTCAATCAGGTCAGGTTCAGGTCAGTTCAGGTCAGTTCAGGTTCGACCTGATATCATCAGGTCAGGTTCAGGTTGAGAAAATATCGACCTGAACCTGACCTGAAAATTTCAGGTCAATAGGTTTCAGGTCACAGGTCCGACCTGAACCGACCCATTCCGAACCTTACTTGTCAAATTTATGTTAAGAATTTATAACTGGGAGCATGCCGGAGGTTGTTTGTCGAGAGAGAAACGCAGACTTAGCCAAAAATTTTCTTGTAGTTTCTTTGACAGTTTGTTAGAAGAAAAATGTACATAAAAATGGCAAAAGTATTCATTCTACAATTTAAAAATATTTTTTTTGTGAACTCAAATTTTTATTTAGTTATTTGGGGGGGGGTGTAAAACCGGGCGCGAATTCGGACCAGGGGGTAGGGTGTCGGAATAACCGGACGTCATTTACGAATGGCCCCTTGCATATATTTTGTTTTTGTTTGCTTTAATTTATGTGATTGATAAAGGGTAGTATTATAATCGATCACCCAAAAATAATTTTTGATCACCTGAAAATACAATTTTGATCACCAATACAAAATAAAACTTAATTAGGGGCAAAATTAGTTACACCTACGCTGAGTTAGCCGCTTTAAAGATACATTCCTCTTTTTACGAAACGGTCGGACACACCCCTGGCCCTAAAAAAGAGTGTTTTATTTTTCTGGTGATCAAAATTGAAATTTGAAAATTGAAGATTATAAAGTGACTATTTGTACAATGTGCAAATAGCCAAAGTATATCGAAGAGACTATTTCCACAATGTGCTGCGAACCACTTCCTATGTGATTTATGTCAATTTAGAAACATCAAAGCGAGGGGTTAACTGCAATGGTAAATAGTGGGACAGTGTTACATGTAAATGGCCATAAATGACACATAATTGTAAATGTGTGGGACATGATTTGCCGTTGTCGTTTACCCCTCGCATCAAAGCGTAACATTTAGAAACTAAGTCGACTGACTGTAAATTTTTTTGGAAATTGTTCTATAAGGGAGTAAAATTGTATAACTCATTGCCAAAGGTCATCACTGGAGAAGTTTCGTTAAGTAAATTTGAAAAGTTGTTGAAGATTTATGTGGTGAACCAGGTGCTGAGTTCTTAGTATTAATTAACTGTGATGTATTAGTTGTTAAATGGAAAGTTATTCTAAATAAAGAAATCATTCATTCATTCATTCATTTTCTTGAAGTTTTTTCTTGGATTTTTTGCTTTTATTTTTTTTACAATTTTTTTTTTTAAATTGTGGAGACTGTAACATCTATTCTGTTTACCACATATATTTTGATACGTACGAGTCCCTTTGTTTTGGTTTCCTTTCACTCGAAACCTCGATTTTCGCTGGCTTACTTTGCAGAGATATTACGGAACACTTACACACGATTGGGAATGGCAAAAAAAATCTGCTCCACTCGATCAATTATCGATGAAATTGACGATTCAAAGGATAATATTTACACAATCAACACATCTTAATGAAATTGTGATAACATTTTAATGATGTTGCATTAATTTAATATGAGAGGGTTTTACGTATTTGAAAATAATGAGCGTTTCGTGAGTACGTATAATTAATTTAATCCGAAGTTATGTGCTTACCTTGAGTGTTTGTTGTGATTATACATTGAATTTCTACTATTAGCGAAATGTACACAAGAGCACAGATTTGATATGCAAATGTGTACAGTGTACATACATCAGACACATATCTTGTGGCTTAATAAATTTATGAACGTTCTTTTACCTCGCAACGCTTATCGTTTCCAATTCGATGAGATTTATAGTTAGATCGAAGTACTTATAAACCAGACCACAAAAGTAAAAGTTGATGAATTAGGTTTTGAACTGCTAACTAAGGGCTCGTTGGATAAATGATGTCACGCAAAATAAAAATTTTAGGCTATCCTCGCTGTTAAACAAAATTTAGGGACTGTCATGCGACCTCAAGGATCCACCTTTCCATTCGCGAACCTAAGCCTAGAGCCGCACGAAGTACAGACCTATTGCTTTGTATATACAATCATGCCGGCAGCGGTAGCGGAGGGCGTGACGCAGTCCCCACACCCCAAAAAAGAAGTCCACAAACTCAAAAATCGCCATACAAAAACCTTTGGGACAAGGAGACAAAACTTTTTTTCTGATCTGTCGGTTTCTATCTAGTTCTATCTATCTATCTATTAATAATTTTCGGTCTCGAGAACTAGACAGCTAATTTTGATGAAATTTTCAAGGAACGTCAGTCTCGGCCCCAAATGAAAAATTTCATATGCCGCTTTTCCGGGAAAATTCTGGAAAAGCCGTGGCATGTGGAAAAGTTGTCAAAAGCTAGAGAGTTGGTTTCTTCGGGAAAGTTATAAAGTTTGGTCAGGAGAATTTTTTGGGATTTTCATAAATCTGCCAAACTGACGCCATTTTGGATTTTTGTTAGGTATAAATTATCTGGGTTTTCGAATTTTAGCTTCGGAATGACACTATTTAGAGAGATGGTTTCTCCTAGAAAGTTATAGAGTTTCATCAGGAGAATTTTTTGGTATCATTAGAAAATGGCTGCCAGCTGTCATAGCGGCTCCATCTTGGATTTTCGTTTATGCTTTTTCGGTTTTCGAACTTTGGCTCCGGAATGACACTACTTACAGATATGGTTTCTTCTAGAAAGTTATAGAGTTTGGTCAGGAGAATTTTTTTAGCATTTTAAGAAAATGGCTGCCAACTGTCATAGTGACACCATCTTGGATTTTTCGCTAAATTCTGAATAAGAATCCCTAGAGAGTTGATTTCTTCACGAAAGTTACATGAATCAGTGCGAAGAATTGGTGACACGAAGTGTCCCGAAGGTAACACGAAATGTTCCGAAGGTAGCCGAAGGAGACACGAATTGTTCCGAAGGTAGCCGAAGGAGACACGAATTGTTCCGAAGGTAGCCGAAGGTGACACGAGGTGTTCTGATGGTAGTTGAAGGTGACACACTAAGTGTTCCGAAGGTAGCCGAAAGCTACACGAAGTGTTTCGAAGGTAACACGAAGTGTTCCCAAGGTAGTCGAAGGTAGTCGAAGGTAGCCGAAGGTGACACGAAGTGTTCCGAAGGCAGGCAAAGGTGCCTCAAAGTATTCCGAAGGTAGCCGAAGGTGTTGCGATGGCAGCCGAAGGTGTTGCGATGGCAGCCGAAGGCATTGGGGAACAATTTTTTTCGGAAAGAAAATTTTTTTCGGAGAAAAATTTTTTTAGAGAAAAATTTGTTTGGAGAAAATTTTTTTTGGAGAAAACTTTTGTTCGAGAAAAATTTTTTGGAGAATTTTTTTTCGGAGAAATTTTTTTGGAGAAATATTTTCTGAGGAAAATTTTTTTAAGAAAAACTTTTATTTGGAGAAAACTTTTTTTGGGAAAAATTTTTGTTGGAGAAAAATTTTTGTTGGAGAAATATTTTTGTTGGAGAAAAATTTTTTTTTTTCAAAAAATAGAAAATTTCTCACATGTTATAACAACTGAAAACTTCCAAAACGCCTGATATCACAACAAAACCTCTTTAAAGGTAAAGTGTGACGCAGTCCGTAAGTCCACTTCCAAAATTATTGCTTCGCTTGAGGTGACGCTATCGCTGATAATACGCAGAAGTTTGTTTGGATTGAACCTTGTGCTCAAAGTTTTATTTAACTGAAAAAATTACAGCGTTTTTTTTTAAACAAAATTCCGTTGTGTTAAAGAAATTGCGTCACAAACGCCGGACCCAACGACGAAATAATTTTTCTGTACTTTCTGTTATTTCGCTGCAAAAATTAGATTTTTATTTCTTATTGCGTTTCTTTATGATAAATTTAAATTTTGTAAAAATGTAAAAACCTCGCCTCAAGCGATTTCATTAATTTTGGAAGTGGACTTACGGACTGCGTCACACTTTACCTTGAAAGAGGTTTTCGTTGTGATACGGTATATCGCACACAACGACCGAATCTAAAAAAGGAAGGTGTAGCTTTCAAACTTGATTTTTACATGGATCGCATGCAATTTAACTTATGTAAGTTACGTATATGTTTACGATTGTGAAAATGTGTTCACTGAAAGTTATGCCTACATCTTTTGATTTTTAAGTTCGATTAGGTCAAAATTGTCTCATTATTTTACTAACCTACACTCTTCTTGAAATTCTAGAAAACAAATCAATTGAAAATCCTTTCGTTTTCAAAATCCAGATACACTATATTACACTAGTCTACAGAGGTTTTGTATCTTTCCTGTCTGTCATTGCCCAATGTTAGGCTTAGTGTGCTGTTGCAGAATATGGCCTAGTTGAGTGTCCATCACCCCTGAAAGTAGAGTAATTGGAGTCCAAAGAACAATGTAAGGACATTTTCATTTAGTCATTATTATATGTTACTCAAGCTAGATGTAACGTTAGTATGTACGGGTTACTAGTGCATAGTCGGGCTTACAAACCTATACTAATATTGAGATAAATCTTACATATTATGATGGATTCTGTGTGGAGCAGAAAAGTGAACTTTTTCTGACGTTTTGGCCATGGTTGGAAAAGGGTGTAATTTCTAACTATGGTAATTGAAGTTTCCATTTCAAATATTTTTCGAAAGAGAGAGACCAAATCTTGTCAGAATTAGTAAATTTTTAATGAGGTGTTTGTTTTGTCGAAAGACGGTGCATGAAAACAGTATAGCAAAAACTATATAATTTTCGACTTTTTTCATATACTCGTCTTCTGACAAAACAAGCACCTCATCAAAAATTTTCTAATTCTGACGAAATTTGGTCTCTCTCTTTCGGAAAATATTTGTAATTTGAAACTCCGATTACCATACTTAGTCATTACGCCCTTTTCTAATGATGGCCAAAACGTCAGAAAAAGTTTACTTTTCTGATCCATACAGAATCCATCATAATATGTAAGATTTATCTCAATATTAGTATAGGTTTGTAGGCCCGACTATGCACTAGTAACCCGTACATACTAACGTTACATATAACTTGAGTAACATATAATAATGACTAAATGAAAATGTCCTTACATTTTTCTTTGGACCCCAATTACTCTACTTTCAGGGGTGATGGACAGTGGACACTCAAATAGGCCATCTTCTGCAACATCCCACTAAGCCTGACCTTTGGCAATGGCAGACAGGAAAGGCACAAAACTCCTGTAGACTAGTGTTATTAGGAGTCATTTCAACTTTGAAACATATTTTTTGTAATTTAATTTTTTTCAAAAAGTCACTCAAAATCGTTTGAAAATGTAATGTTTTTCCAAAATTCTTAAATACTAGAATTTTTCAACTATCGTATTTCGAACACAAATTAAATAAAAATTCGACTTTACCTTATATTAGCCAATTGCAGTGGCAAATAAAATTTTTCACATTCACTGAACCTAAATATTGAAGCGATGTCAATGAACGTTTTATTCCACATACTCGAAATTTTTCACCCGAATACAAATATTGACAGACAACAATATTGCACCGTTAAACATAGTAGCAACAGCTACGGTGGAATTGCAAAAACGAACAAATATTTTGTGCTCGAAACCGATATAATACAAAAAGGCCAGCTAGAAAAATATTTACCAGTATTTGTAGGGAGCATTTTCCTCACAAGCTACACAACGATATTTGAGTTGGCTTTTAATTAAACAATTTCTGATGTCAAGCTTTCATGAAAGTTTAAGGTGTCGAATAGAAATTTTTCAACTGCTTGCTATTTTTGGAATACCGGTGTTAGCAACAATATCGTTAATATCGGTATTTTTCGTTATTCCAACGTTACTTTCTATTCTTGTAATGAGGCTATTAAATGTATAGACAACACCCTCTACATCACTCGCATAGTAAAACGTTATACTACATTCGGGAAATAATTTGATATCTCGTATCACGATGAGTAAAAGTACCTCGGGCTGCCGCCCTCGGATACTTTTACTCATCTGGATACGAGATATCAAATTACATCCCTCACATAGTAATGTACTATTAAATGTAAGATGGAGCAGGACGAGGATAATTTTACTTGTAAATTGTCAATTCTTATGTGAATTATAAAACATATGCAAGGGGGACCATACGCATCAGAAATAATGTGGCGAACAAAATTGATGCTGCGAAAAGACTCGAACGTACGTAAATATTGTCAAGAGCGCGTCTAATAAAAACAATGTTTTTCCAGAGTACCTTTTGTCAAAAAAAATTGTCAAAAAAGTGTCTCAATAGCTATATTAAATCATTGTTTTTTCATCTCTTTTTTGAGGTTGCGTAGTTTTCTTAACTTTTCGCTAGAAGATAGGTCTGCACTTTCAGCCATGACACTTGGGGCCGAAAAATTGAAAATGCAAAAATTAAGGAAGTAGCGAGTACATTGCATTGTTTTAGTTTATAATTTGACACCTGGCTGCGTACTTGAGCCCTTAATCTGCGAATAAAGAAGGCACCCTGGTGCTGAGCATGAGCATCTGTTTTTACCAAAGAGTAGAAGGTAGTTAGATCTATACGTCACACAAGTTTCAACTCGGCACTAGGCTGCGTCCTTGAGCTATGATG
Organism: Pseudolycoriella hygida; assembly: GCA_029228625.1. Taxonomy (NCBI): domain Eukaryota; kingdom Metazoa; phylum Arthropoda; class Insecta; order Diptera; family Sciaridae; genus Pseudolycoriella; species Pseudolycoriella hygida. Next base: position 123,558,456 of record CM055406.1, read on the forward strand.
CTTTGAATGCAGGGGGCAGCAGCAGCCTGGTGCCGAATTGAAACACGTATATGACTATTCCTGTCTTCACTTTAGTAAGAGCAGAGATGTTCAGCACCAGGCTTCCTTCTTTATTCCCAGCTTTAGGTCTCAACCTGGTGCCGACTTCGATTCTGTTACTAACTAATAGCCTCACTTTTTCTTCCAGTTAGGTAAAGTCAGAATTTCACCACCAGGCTGCCTTGATTATCAAGGTTTTACCTTTCTTCAGATGTCCTCTTCTCTTAAGTGTATGAAATTACGTCCAAATTCAATTGTATTGGAAATGACTGAGAGGGCAAAAATGAAAGACCCATCCGAAGCAATGTTTTAAAAAAACGCTTCCGAAAGCACAAAATTGACAAAAATGTTCACCTCAATTTTGTCTACAACACATAGCAAAAAACAATTTTTTTGGCTAGAGCCGGCCTTTTTCCCTCAGCGGCTCTAGAGGCAATGCTCAATCTGACACCGCTAAACATCTACATAGAAACAGAGGCCATCGACACTCTTAGCAGACTAGTCAATAAAGAACGAACCACTCTAGTACTTGGTTCTCGGCGCTAAAGCACGAATCTTCGCTAGCTACGCCTACGGATAGAATAGCAGAAAGTTTAATATTAATATTCCAACCAGGGAGGAGTGACTACAGGACAGTGTAAGATTAGAAGGTTATGTCATGTATACAGACGGTTCCTTACTAAATATTTCAGCGGGTGCGGGAGTATATTGCGAGAACCCTGAAATCGAAATGGGACTTCCACTAGGGACATATTCATCCATATTCCTAGTAGAAATCAGAGCAATCATAGAATGTAGTCACTTAGGCAAGGATAGAGGATTACAAGGAGCTATTAAAGCTCTCTGACTTCACACAGATTCAAATCGGCACTGGTTCTAGAATGTTGGGAAATTCTCAACACTGTATCCCAAGTGCACGATACAGACGTCATTTGGGTGACAGGGCATAGTGGCATACCAGGCAACGAAATAGCTGATGAACTAGCTAGATCTGGGGCGCTAAAAAGATTTATAGGACCTGAATCATCGACAGAAACTCCCTACTTACACTCAAAAAGCATCATTAAAATGATGAAGGAACGAAAATTCTTAAGTCATTGGCAAAGTATCCCAACGAGCCGCCAGGCGAAGAATTGTATCAGACTATGCAAAAAGAACTCCAAATTTTTCCTAAACATAAACATAAGCCGCACGAGAATACAAATTTTCACTGGAGTGATGACAGGACATTACGGCTTTAACAAACATCTAACTACAATCGGAAAACGGTCTCACCCTGGTTGCGATCTATGTGAACACCACACAGACACAGCCGAACACTATCTGAGCGGTATGACAGTATAAAAAACATAGACCCAAATACATCCTGAATTACATTAGTAGCTCAGGAAGGTTTGAAGCAACAGCCAATGTGTAGACTCACAGCTAGCACAATGGGCCCCAACGGAGGCCCCCGTGTGTGTTTTACAGAAGGGTGAAACAGCTGCATCTTAATAAAAAAAAATAGATCCGGCCTTAGTACTGACCAAGGACCGTAATTGGAGGCCTCGGACATATACTTCCATAGACAAAAATGTTTCACCAAATTTGCTCTGCAACGTAAAAAAAATTTTTTTCTTGGTTAGGGCCGACCGATCTTAGGACCGACCTGAAGCCCATTTAAGCCCTAAGCACTGACACCGGGCCCAAATTTGTTTAGACCCGTACGAATGAATAATAATTCGCTGGGATTGATTTATAATTTTTATTATATTGTAAGCTACCCTGTCACACACAGGCCGTTGAACGATGCGTGAAACTAGTAACCGAACCTTCAGTTCGAGTCGCCGGTCATGTAAGAAGAGATGTCTACATACACACAGTTCTCGAATCCAGAAGTGTTATGCCGAAATTCAATAAAAAAGCGATTTTCACGCGTTATTCAAATGAATTTGTAATAAAAGAAGTAATAATATGTAAATATTCTATCGAAGATCAGTTTTCTTAAATTTCAAATTTTCGTAGAAAATTACAGTACATCATATTATCACATCTGGAGTCAATGATTGCAAACCTTTTCGACCAATTATTTTTTTTTAAATTCTACATGAAAATAGCTTTCTAACGAGCTATCACACTCAAAGTTCCATTCAGTATTGGTACCTTTTTTGAAAATTTGAAATTAAATATTTTCTTCGAATAGTCACAATTGGGAACTTTGACCTCCAACCAAAAATCAAAAAACCAAACTTTTCCACTATCTTTCATTTTTCTATACCAGAGTAGACCCTAAAGATTCGCATAGGACTAAATCTTACTGAAAAAAAATTTTAAAATCGATCTTTGGCAACCTCGAGAGTGTGACAATGTACCGCTACTCGCATATTTACAGACTTCGATTTTACGCTGAATAAATTTACTCACAGCTAAATTTTCTAACGTGCTTTTCGACATCCTGGGGTGACTAGAATTTTTTGTGGATAGGTCCATTCCGCGATTTCAGAGTAGCGACCACCCCTAATAGTCATAATGCAAAAAATGTCCGTACGCCAATGTTTGAATGAATTTTCAGTGTTACTAAAAATTTACAAACGCTCAATGAACAATAATTCTTAGTTGTGTCAAAGTTCGGTTCCAAGAAATTGCAATTTTTTTCAACAAATTAGTCTTTATGATAAGTAAATTAATGATGAATGAATGAAAGCTATGTTGTGATGACGATTTTTACAATGCATTGGAAAGACTGATTGAGATCAAAATTCCATTCCTTATCAAAAATATATTAAGAGTAGATTAGATTAGATTAGAGTGGGTGGGTCCAAGCCCTGCACCTAAGCCTCCAGTGGGCCTGTTGTGCATACCCGCCGGAGATTATCTAAATCCGGTTAGTTCGGTTAAGGTAATCGAGTATGTGGCTGGGCGGAATACTCCAAATGATGTTATATGGGAGTATGTATGCCCCAATGCATTTAACTCTAGCTGTGATATATGCTGGGCATTTACATAGGAAATGCTCGGCTGATTCGTAGTCACCACAATTGTCACAGTACGGATTGCTCGCAAGTCTGATTATGTTTAAGTGTTTGTTAAGAAAGCAGTGACCTGTGAGTACACCTGCCATTCTTCTGATATTCTTCCTGCTTAGAGATAACAAGTATTTTGAGTTTTTGGCGTTAATTGTAATGCAGTTTTTTGATTGTCTTGCGTAGTCTATTGAATTCCAATGGTTGTTGAAAGCTTTGACTTTCCATTTTCCTGTTAGGTTTTTGGAAGCTGAAGGGGGGGGGGCTTTAACCGGTTCAGGTCCTACCAGCTCGGATAATGCTCCGGTTTTTGCTAGATTGTCAGCGATTTCATTACCGGAGATGTTGCTGTGTCCGGGGACCCAAACTAAGGTGACAGGATTGTTTTGAGCCACTAGTTGTAAGTTGTCTCTGCATTTTAGAACAGTATGTGAGCAGATTTTGTATGAGCTGACCGCCTTTATTGCACTTTCGCTATCGGAGCAGATGAAAGTGGGTGTAGCTACGATGTTATTGGATATTATCTCTGAGGTGCACTCTGATATGCCATATACCTCAGCTTGAAAAACGGACGCCTGAGACCCTAGGGTAAGAGAAATGGAAGTTTGATTCTGCGGACAGTGGATGCCTGAGCCAGCGGAGCCGTTGTACTTAGAACCGTCGATGAACCAGGTAACGCAGTTGCTGCTCGGAATGGCTGTGTTAGATTGCCATTCCTCTCTAGATGGGAAGCGCACTTGGAATGATTTGTTGAAACGGTAAGTTGGGGTAATGACGTCGTTGGGTAGTGCGATATTTGGTGATTCGGAAATCATGATGTTCCAAAGTCTAGCGTGACCGAAGTTTGCTTTGGTCAATAGGGATGATTGTTGCAGTCTTAAGCACGTTAGTCTGGCGATGGTCTCAGCGTGAATGTGTAAGGGTTCGATGTTTAGAAGAGCTTCCAGTGCTACCGTCGGAGTGGATTTCATGGCGCCTGTTATGCTGATGAGAGCGAGTCTTTGGATCTTTTCCAGTTGTTTTTGGATCGACCCTACGTGGCAACGAGGCCACCACACGAATGCTGCGTATGTTATTCTGGGCCTGACAATTGCGGTGTAAATCCATGATAGTACTTTTGGGCTGAGGCCCCAGCTTTTACCGAATGCGCTTCGGCACATCCATAATGTTGACGTGGCCTTTCTGATACGGTTTTCAAAGTGTATGTTGAAACTTAGCTTAGCGTCTAGATCAACTCCGAGTACTTTAGCGGAGGTAGAAAGTTGAATTTCTTTCCCGAAGATGATGGGTGCCTTGAACCCTGTGATACTTCTTTTCTTGGTAAAAAGTATTAGCTTCGTTTTGTTTGTGTTGACTTCTTGCTCGTGTTCAATGCACCAGCGCTCAATAATCTTGAATGCTGATTGCATTAGCTCACATAGGGTGGAAACGAATGGCCCGATAAGAATAACTGATAGGTCGTCAGCAAAACTTAGTGAGAAAAAGCCGGAATTGTTGAGTAGATTGAGCAGGCTGTCTTTTACAAGGATGTATAGGAGCGGTGGGAGTACACCGCCTTGCGGACAACCCTTACGGATGATTATTGTGATCGTAGCCGAATTGAGCCGTCCAGTAACAATTCTACTATTTAGCATGGCGAAGATCCAGCTGGTTGTCGTGTTATCGATTCCGTGTTCGGTGCATGAGTTGGTAATTGATCTAAAAGTCATGTTGCTGAATGCATTTGACAGGTCGATAAATCCACCAAGGGCAAATTGTTTGTGTACGAGTGCTTTTTCTACTGTGTGCACAATCTGATGTAGGGCACTTTCGGCCGATTTCTGCGGTTGGTAGGCGTGCTGCTTAGGGTGAATCGGGTATCTACTGAGAATACCGTCTCTTAGATAACGATCAACTAGCTTTTCCAATGTTTTTAGCATGAATGATGTGAGACTGATGGGGCGGAATGACTTGGCTAAAGTGTAGACTTCTTGGCCTAGTTTGGGAATAAAGACTACTTTCACTCCCCTCCAGGCGTTTGGGATATAGATAAACTTAATGCTTGCTAGGAACATTTCAAATAATAGGTCAGTTATTAAGTGTAGACTTTTTTGGAGCATGATTGGAACAATATTATCTTCGCCCGCAGATTTGATTGCCACAAATGATTCGATAGCCCATTTGATTCTGTCCTTAGATACTATTCTGCGCGCAGTTTCAGGATCGCCTATCGTAGTGGTCAATATGTGATTTGGGGTTGCAGTAGGGTCAAATGGAATTTGAGTTGTAGAAGAGCCTGGGAAGTGGAACTCGAGTAAATGTGTGAGGGTAGAGTTCGCGTCATCTGTATATTCACCAGACGGGAGTTTGAGTGTGCCGATTTCACAGTACGAGTTTTTAGCTAGAGATTTGACTAATTTTGCAGTCGCTGCCGTGGAGCTGATAGATGTGTAAGCTTGCTTTAGGATTGATCTTTGGTTATTCCTAATTGCTCTATTATACTCTCTTTGAGCTGCTCGTCTGACGGCGCTATCCGCATTCGGCAAGCCCGGTTTTGCTTTATTGAACGCTATGCGAAGCTTTTTTCTTAAGCTTTTGATTTCGGATGTAAAGAATTCCGCTCCTCTACCGGGCTTAACAGTTTTTTCCGGACAGGCTGCGTTGAAGCTATCAGTAATCGCTCTATTAAGAGAGTTGGCGATGTCGTCGAGATCTTTTTTCGAGTTGATGACAGTGCTAGGAGGTAAGGTTCTAGATAATTTGTCGTTAAAAATTTGCCAGTCAGTGCAGGTGGGGTTTCTATATTTAGCGCTTTCAGTGCGGTCGGTTTTGATGTGGAAGGTGATGCATCTGTGGTCAGACGTTAAAATTTTGTTTGTGACTTTCCAGTTGCTTATGAGGTGAGAAGTATGGATAGAGCATAAAGAAATATCTATTACCTCTTGTCTATTGGATGTGACGAATGTTGGTTCGTTTCCCCTATTTAGTGTAACAAGGTTTGAAGATAGAATGTAATCGAAGAGTGAATCACCTTGAGGATTACAGTCCGTGCTGCCCCAGGTTAGGTGGTGTGAATTTACGTCGCAGCCAGCAAGTAGAGGGAGATTTCGAGACTTGCAGTAGTCTACTAGGTCGATAAAATCTTGGGTAGGAGGGAGGATGTGCCTGTCGTAAGGCATGTACACTGATGCAACAATAGTTTTGTGCTCTTTGCCTCCAATGTAAAACTTTAATGTCGCGGCAGTGAGATCTCCTCTACAAAACTGTCTAAGGGGTAAAATATTACAATTTTTCGATGCCAGGATGCATGTACGAATTTTATCTATTCCTATGTGACTGATAGTGTTGAACCTGCGAGAGTCTAATCCGCTTACAATGTTCTTTTTGACATACGGTTCTTGGACCAAAATAATAAATGTGTTGGAGTCGAGTACTAGGCTGTTAACTTCTGGCGGAGCCGCAATGCGGTGGCCCATATTTATCTGGGCAAATGATAGTTTATTGTCAGACATAAGGTGGATCGATGAAACTTTTTGAAGAGAAGCGACTTGACCGGCTAACGAGTTCTAAATACTTAGTTATTTTCTTGATGAGCCTATTCCTAAGTTCTGCCGTCGGAGATTGCGTCTTGCGCAGATAAGTTTGGATTTTGTTAATTTTCTTGGGGCTAGCGCACTTACCTATTGGTTTATTCTCGAGCTTCCTTACATTCGTAGTAGGTTGATGTTCCTCACAGACAACGCTATGTATTTCGATAATAAAGACGGTATTGTATGCTAACTTTGAATTAAATTTAATTCCAAAGGAATAATTACATTTTCCAGAATTCCATTGGTAGTTAGTGTATCCCGAAAAGAAGTAACGAGAAAAGAAGAAGTGATTAAAGATTAAAGTTGTTACCGTGTTTCTTGTTTTGGGTTGAGCTGTGGCTGGTTGTTGTTGATTAGTTGTTCCTATTGTTCTGATCCAAGCTGATTCTGATTCGACTACTTTCGTAATATGGCCGGAAACCGATTGCCTTCAGATCTTTAGCCGATTTATCATCCACTCCAAAGACGATCATTGATTTATTCCCCTTGATCTTTTTTTTTTGTTGTAGACTCTCCAATCGCTGGTGTCAATACTGTCGTTTTTGGTGTCCAATTCTTCGAAGAAATCCATCACTTCCGGTGCCGGATTTTCAAAAATTGTGGTGGCTCTAACGAGCTTAGGCGGAGCACCAAAGTCGACAGCCGCAATTTTTGAGTCTTTCCAAAGCCCTTCAAGCAATGGCACTATGTTCAGTGCGAACTGTTTAGCTTCATCGTTCGGGCAAACGAATTTGTACCTGCCTCGTTCGTAGTTGCAGAATTCATATTTGACATTTGGGTTCTTGCACGATTTTAAGACTTTGAGGACGCTTTTATGAATTAGCTTGAGGTGGGCTTCGGAAAATAAATGCACGTCCTCTATATTAGGAACTAGTCGGACGACCTGCATTTGAAGTTTGTCTTGAATCTCTTCCGGCTCTGGCGGGGGCAGCGCGACTTTCTTGGTCTTTTTAGTCGGTGGGCCTTTGCTAGTGGCACTTGAGTTCGATACGCTGTCCATACTGACTTCTCGTTGTCTCTTGTTTTGATTGATTAACAAATTCTCCGCGTTGCTACTCAGCTCTGCAATGTCTTGGTCGGTGACTGACACTTGAAGTGTATCAACACCGTTTTCGATGTCAATCTCGATGTCTTCGGCGCCTAGCTCGATACCGTTCGATTCAAGAAACTCTTCTTCGGATAGCGGCGTAGAGTTCAGATAGTTAATTGACATTCCTGTACCGAAGTCCTGTTCGCGATAGATCGGTGATGAATTGTCTAGAAAGGATAATTTTATTTGTTTGTAGTCGGGGGAAACATGTGATTTGTTTAGGGTTAGGTTCAATGGATTAGCATTATTGAATATTCGGATCGCTGGTTTCCTAGTGTTTCCTCTGAAAACTCGGGTTTTAACATTGATATTGGCGCAGTTTGATGCGAGAAAATTTCTCCCGGGGATACTACTTGCTTTTACATGCCGCTTTATATTGTAACGCGTCTTCGCAACAATAGGTAAACGATCAGAGCGTACAGCGTATTGCATTTTACTTGAGGTTACGGTCATAACTATTGTACTATTCTTGTGAACAAAGGGTTCCACGTGATTTTGTAAAATTGTTCTGCGACCGAACGCGATAATTATTACTACACTGAAGGAATTGTATGTTCTTACCTCTTCAAATCGTACGATATTGTGTAAATTAAACAGCACTTGATTTAATCGCAGGTAGAAATGAAATAAATCGAAACTTGTCTTACGACGCTTGCTGTTAAATGTCTTCCGCTTGACCAGAATGAAATACAAATGGCTGAGCTCATAGAAAATATTACGAAATATGTCCTTTAAAGGTGTGAGTGTTCTGGCTTCGTTTTTGTTCTTGACGCGCGTGCATGCGGTTGTTTGATATTTGGATGGCTCTGTGTTGATAAATGTCGTCGAGCAATTACATTTTTTCTCGTGTGAGAGCATTTTGGAGCGAATTCGCATTATACAATTTGAGCGATGCTGATCAGCAGGGCGAGTAGAAATAGATTCATACATTGAGCACCGCCGAAAGGCAGTGCGGAGAGAGTTATAAAAACCCGGAGAGCCATTTAGGCGATTTTGGTAAAAGTATGTGTGCCACAAATTTACCTTTTGTGTTTCCATGAAGCGATTTTTATCGAAATCGTTGGCAAAATGGCGTCCGACTAGACTGCCGGCACCAATTTTGCTTTAAATTACAGTTGCCTTCACTTTTTCTGGATTATTATTGCACTGTGCGTTTACCTTTGGCTTTAATCACTATTTTGTGAATTTTTCACACTTTAATTAAGGCTGTAACCAGGGTATTTTAATTTATTTAGGGAGCGATTGGCTTTATGCGTTCGATAAGTATAAACTCTCTCTGTTAAGAGTAAATCATTTTACGTGTGCATATGCTTTTCTCAATTTCGGGCAAAACTCTATCAGAAACATCGAAGCATTTATGCGCTGCGATTTTGATAAAAACATGGTTGAAGATAGCGAATCGCTGAAAGATTATTTGGGACCTTATTGTAATCTTCAAGAAAAGTTTACATTGGTAGGCGGACAAATCGAAATCATATCTAACATTGCTCAAGAATGCCAAAAGTTGTATGCCATTCAACCAACAACGCAAAATTCATTGTTGAACGAAGGTTTTACTATTAACATTCTCAATGTCAAAATTTCCTTTCTTCATATGACTTGTGCATTGTAGGTAGTCTATGTGAGCGAGGCGTTCAAAAAATTGTCGCCGATGACGAGAAGGATTTTTCAAATCTCATTGGTGCACATATGATCACTGTATTCGACGCAAAAAAGTTTCGGGAATTGGCTATAAAACGATTTTATTACTTCTCAAAATAATCACCATTTCATCCTTAAAACCAGTTTTCGAAACATCGAGTCCATTCGGAAGTTGGGATTTGGGCCACTTCTTGTTCATATGCCTCGACAGCAGCTTCCCAGATAAAAATCGATTCCCACGCAACTTATTCTTGACACTCGGAAACAAATAAAAGTCGCACGGTGCCAAGTCGGGACTGTAGGGTGGATGCAGCATTAAATTGATTTTTTCCTTCTCCAAGAACGTCGTGGTCAGAGCACTTGTGTGGGAGCTTGCATTATCATGGTGGAGGACGATCTTGCGATTTCGACTCTTTCCACGTAGTTCTTCAAATACTTTTGGCAAATCGTAGTATACCACTCTGAATTGATTGTTTTACGATCCTCAAGTGGTACAGTAGCCACATGACAACATTTCCTGAAGAAAGTAGCGACCATTTTCTTGGCGACGCTTCGAGCGCGAATTACCTTTGTTGGTAAATCTTCATTTTGAAACACCCAAACGGTGGATTGCTGTTTTGTTTGGGGATCATAGCTGTAAATCCAACTTTCGTCCCCTGTTACGATGCTATATACTGAATCAGAAGCCCCATTGTCCAATTTTTTGAGAGTATCTCGGCACCATTTCACAGAAGCCTCCTTTTGGTCGTCTGTCAATTTGTGTGGGATCCACCGAGAACAAAGCTTTCGTGTGCGTAAATGTTCGTGTAAAATTGTTTGTATTTGACTTTTCCCGATCCCAAGGGATGCAGCTATCTCAGCATAGATCACATGTCGATCGGCTTCAATCATGTTCCGGACATGGTCAATGTTTCCGTCGGTGATGGCTGTGGAAGGTCGACCTTCACGAAAGTCGTCACTGAGGTAAGTGCGTCCCGAATCAAACTCAGCGAACCACCGATAAACAGTGGTCTTGGATGGTGCCTCATCTCCAAATGCTTTTTGCAAACGATCAATACACAATTTGGGAGTCAAGCCAGACTTAAAGTCGTAGAAAATCATGGCTCTAAAATTTTTACGTGATAAATACATTTTTTCTCTGCAATGACTTTTTGGAATTGTTGTATCTTTTGACTGCTACGATCGATTTTCATTTTGATCATCATTTTTAAATCAGGAAAGACCAATTTAATTTTTGTGTAAATTGGCGAAAAGTTTACACGAGCCGATATAGCCGATTCCCGAAACTTTTAGGGTGCCCCTCGTACTTTGAGTGGTTGGTCGTGGCCATCGCGATACGTGACATCGCAAATCGCATTCAAATATGCAGCGAATGGTCATTCGTCAAGTTCATCAACTAACATCAATTTGCAGTACGTGAGTCCGGCTAACCATGCACACTTTGTCGATTGTATCGTGAAAAGCAACTTGCAAGTATTCAAAGACATGATTAGAGGCTCCTTGGCTGTATCACTTAGAGTCGATGGATCAACTGATCGCGCCGCAAATCACAATATTTTCGTTATGGCTAACATCGTCACATTTGAAGCTACCATCCAAACAGTGTTTCTGGGATTTGTTTCACCTAAAAGCGGTTTAGCTATCGACTACTTCGAATGTGTTAAGAAAGTCATTGGAGACATCATTCCTTGGCCAGAGTTTTTAGAGCTGATGACACCTCTCGTCACAGATGGCGAATATCTGAATACCGGCGATTTCAATGGGTTATTCACTAAAGTAAGAGCAGATCGATTGTTGTCCCCTCGACCGGAATCGCCGTTACTTGTTGTATGGTGTATTGGTCATAGACGGAATCTTGCCTGGAAATCAGTGTGTAAGACTAGCATAGTTCAAAACGTTATACTAAGCGCGAGGAAATTAGCGGCACACTTTCGAAAATCTGGAAAACGAATCAAAGCTATGAAAACGATAGCTGCTGCCATTAACTTTCCAAAACCATTGAGCTATCCAGCATTCTTCGAGGTTCGGTGGTCGGAGTTCACGTATAATTTGTTCAACGCTGTGTTACGCAACTGGCGGTCATCGATCAAATACTTCGAACATACGCAGTTCATTTCACTCAAATATCAGTGGCGTTCAGTTAAAAAAATTCATTTGTTGACATTTTTGACTGACATTTTGGGATTGTTAAAATCGTTTCAAAAAGCTTGTCAGGCTGACACCAGTTCTCTGCTTGACCATGTACAAAAACAACAAGATCTTTTTGACAGATTGGAAAATTGCAAAAATGACGCAGTCGAAGGAGGGTGGGAAGAGCTGTTTTTACATGATCTGGAAAAAGTCGGAAATAAATACTATTTGTATGGTATACCGTTGACAAAGGCAGCTCGTCGTACAAATTGCACACTCACTTCGGCGACAAGAAGTTTCATCGTATCCAGATTGATTGGTCATCTAAAAATTCGTCTCGGAATCGATGAGCCTTTTCAGCAGACATTGCGTCCATTAATCAATTTAAATAGTGCATCGAACACAGAACTTCAACAATGCCATGCATTCTTGTTACCCGATTGTGACGAGCATCAATTTTATGAAGAGTATCAAAACGCTGCCGACATATTGAAGGATTTTGACGACTGCAAAACAACACTTTCACGTTTACAAAAAATGCAGCAACTTTGCCCTAACAATTTGGAAATAATCAAGCGAGGCCTCGCAAGAGTCGCTGCAGCAAAGCCTCATTCAGCTGATGTAGAACGACTAATTAGTAAGCTCAAAGTTACTTACGTAACCAAACAGACATGTAAACTGTTTCTTCTACTTCAGATGTATATAACAAATTCAAAGAACCTGGTCGATCATCACTGTCACCTGCGTCACTCTTCAACTATCTGCATATAAATACAAATATGACAACGGTCGAAGAATTCGATCCTCCACCGGCAACTGATTTGTGGCTAACAAAAAAGAAAAGGCACTCGCATGGGAATAGTCGCAACCAAAATTCGAGGGTGTATTCAAGGACGCAGGATTAAAACACAATCATAAATCGATAATAAAATTTTGAAAATGATCAAGCGAAATCTATTGAAGATTACTGAAATTCGCAAAAATTCTCTGAAATTCACCGAAATTCACGGAAATTCGTAAAAATTCAACAAATTCATAAAATTCAATAAAATAGGCCCTGCTTCCCATACAAAAATTACGAAAAAAATAAATATTTTTATTTTCTATCAATTTGTGCTCGACGTCCCGACGGCTTATAATGTCGGGACCTTTACCATTAGCCAGCACAAATTGAGCACTAATTAGGGAAACCAATTCGAATCTTTAAAAATTAAAATTGAAGGAACTTCCCATAAAAAAATGACAAAAAATGGAAAATTCTATTTTCAATCGAGTCGTTCTCGGCTCCAAGAACAGCACAAATTCTGGGACCGGTACTATTCGACAGCACAAATTCAGGCGCAAATTATAGACCCTCTTTTAATGCTAGCACAAATATGGGGGTGCTGACGACATACACCTCAATTAACTCTTTTTCTATTTTTTAGATGTTTTGCTATTGTCATTAGTAGATTTTGCAACTGATATATTTTTTAATCTTCTCAAATCTCAAATTAATGCTCGAATTTCGTTCACTTCAGTCACTGATAAGTGAAAAAATGATTCAACTCTCTGAACTGTTATAAACTGTTCGACAAATGTGAGTGAAAACAATAAAATTCAACTTTATACAAACAAAAAAGTTCGTCTAGTTGCATTTTCATACAAACCTTACACGATGCGATACGCATCGCAGGCAATACATCGCTTTACGGGGCGGACGTTCCGAGACATCGAGTTCAATGTTGTTTAATGTTAATGGTTGTTTGGCATGTTCTTTTAATGTAGCTTTTTGTAATTTTACCTGTATGATTCAACTACTGGAAAATTTTATAGCGTGAAAATAATGAATGAAAATTATAAGCCAAACAGCAAGTCCGCAACTGTGCGTATATGAAATTTATGTTGTCATTATTGTACCAATGAGCAAAAAAGAAAAATTTTGCTTTGCTTACTAAAACTCTACAATTGTAATTGTTGCTAAATTAATTTGTACCTATAATTGAGTAATTATATTAATTAAACTCTTTATTTTCATTGCAATTACTATAATTTATTTATTTCACTCGTACATTTCGATTGAGATTTATCATTTTCGCTACTGTGGGAAATCAAAGAATATTACCGTTTGAATATGAACTTTCCCGCGTACAGACTCTTTTTTCAGGTAATATACTCACACAAAAATTGCAATTTTAAAGAATTGCATAATTTTCGAATCACTTATTAGTCTCACACGTTTGCAGAATCAATGATTCGAAAATGATAACAAAAACCATTGGGTTCCATAACTTGATGGGTAGACTGAATAAAATTTTGCAATAATATCTTAACCACATCTGTACGTGTGTATATACTTCTGTATGCGAAAAAAGGCGCGAAATTAAAGAAATTTGAAAAATTTGATGCGTTTTCAAAAGTGCATCGTAAATGGAGTTAAAAAACTCAAAGTGTCAACCCACCACGCAAAAAGTGCATTTAAATAGGAGTTATGTTACTATTGTGAACTGTCCATGTCGAGGTTACGTCATTGCAATTTATGGTAAGACTTTATAATATAAAAAAAGGTTACATTGTAAACCAATAATTTCTTGGAGCATTCTGAAGAGGATCCAATTCCACCTTAACAAGAAATGTTATTATCCGCTAGATATGTTCAATTTTGCTAAGTCTAGATCATCATTAGGGGGCGATAGTGATATTGATTATCGATAATTATGGATTATCGATTTCGATTATCGATACATTTTTTTATCAAAATCAAAAAAATATCGATAATCGATAATTGATTGAAAAGTCGATAACTATCAAAATTCGATATTTCGATATAATACCGAAATAAAAAGTATTCAAATCAATAATACGTACATACTTGAAAATGTTTTTTGTTAATAAATATCGTTTGCTTATAAAAAGCAACAAAGCGCGCGACTGTGAGAGTCCTAGATTTTTCTGTTCATTCGGATAAGAAAACTTTCAATTCATTGCAATTTTAAACTCTTTTGCATACCCTTGTTTTGTTTTCTAAAAATACTCTTGCTGTGTTATATTGTTATATATACTCATTTGGAAGAGAAAAACCAATTTCAATTTTTTCGAGACGAAAGTCCTCCAATTTTTTCAAGACCGATGAGCTTAGTCAGTGTCGAAAATCTATCGAAATATTTTTTTCATGCCTAGGAAAACAGCTAGTTTCAGTTCTAGAAGAAAACAAAAAAAGCGGATTCTGTTTCTCCTTGTGTCGAAAATATCAAAGCGTACCTAAAACGTCACATTTCCTCACTAGATGTAGAACTGAAACCTCAATATTTTAGCAAACTTTGTTTTGCCCGCTTATTTCGTTTAAATTTTTTCTTCCTACTTTTTTCGTCTCTGAAGTGTCATATTTATTGTGTGAATTTTAACGCGATTCCATGTTTATATTATTATTTTGACTCTTTACTAGAATATTGGTTTATCGATATAATTTTTATTTTAAGCGAAAAAAAAGACTGCTCACATTGGCGCAGCCAGTAAAACAACGATCTTTTCAACAACAAAATAATTACAATAAACAGAAATCATCTACTCTATTTTTCCATAATGTTGCCAGTATGCATGCCGAATTGCCTCTCTGAATTGCAACCGAAATCCTCTGTAATAGGAAATCTTTCGAGCGTGACTCCCCAGAAGCCGTCCTCATCAACGACCCTAACTTTCCTATAATTTTTTCGTTTCTGGACCCATACAACCGAGAGTTTCAAAAGCAACAGGAGTTAAAAAATAGTTTTCCTTTAAAGATATATAATGATTATGCTTAAATCTTTCCGCTTTATCGGCTAATGAACGCGATTTCTACGAAGATTCATTAATATAAGAAGGAGCTAAAGTGTCTCGAACAGTAACATCCCAAAGAAGAGACTTCCCATGACTCCATGGAATTAGAGTCATACCATCAGGTCGTTTTCCATCATCCCTAGAAATTCCTGGTGGTTGTATTATGTTTGGAAAACCTGCGGAAGAGAATGCGTGAGAAATAATTTTATTAATTTCATCGTGTCTAGAAATTATTCCTGATTTCTTCTTGCAAGACTAACCATAACACCACAAATGCATTTATGTTCTTCACATAATTGAGAACCTAACCGAAGACCAACAGCGATTCTCGCGTAATTGCTATCTAAAAGCAAACCGGTATTACTTGATGGGACTACCTGCAGCCACTTTGAAGATTCATTAGTAGATGACGCAAGTAGTCTTGCTCGAGCAACAGGTTCACTAGTATCAAACATCCTAGAAAACTTGCTGTTGATCCCTCGGAAGATCCCAATTTCTCTGTTCCTGCTTCTGTTTGTCATTTCCTGGAATAAAATCTTGAGGGATTTCCTCAACCAATTCTAAAATATTATTATCAATTATTTGAATATTAAATTTTTCTAACAACTTATTTGACAAATCAGATGAAGAATACACAGACGATAAATAGGCCGGTAATGCTAAATCATCAACCTTTCGAATACCTAAGCCCCCAAAAGCTAAAGGAAGAGTAGCCTGATCCCAAGAAAATTCTGACATCCTAAAATTCGTAATCGCTTCAATAGTTGAACGGAAAATCTCGTCAACATTTTTTTGAATGATTACGCAATAGAAATGTCCTAGAAGTTCGTAGCAAATAATCATGCTTGAAGCGGTAGCGGAGAGCGTGACGCAGTCCCCACACCCCAAAAAAAAAACGTCCACAAACCCAAAAACCTCCATACAAAAACCTTTGGGACAAGCACAATGTATAGGCGAAGTTTCGAGTTTTTTCCCCTCGCCCCCCTCCCCCTCCAAATTATTTTTAAAAAAAACTACGTCGCAGCTATTGAACAAGCCCTCACTCGTCAAAATCGGTTGAAAATTGGCTGAGATATCGAGGTTTGAAAATGGTAATTTCCCATACATCTTACCAGAATTCCATTGTTCTCATTATTACGTAAACTTTTTTTCTGATCTGTCGGTTTCTATATATCTATATATTATATATTATTATATATTATATATTATTATATATATATTATTATTATTATATATTTCTATATATATGTTCTATCTATCTATCTATGTTCTATCTATCTATCTATCTATCTATGTTCTATAAATAATTTTCGATCTCGAGAACTAGACAGCCGATTTTGATAAAATTTTCAGGGAACGTCAGAATCGGTCCAAAATGAAAAATTTCATATGCCGCTTTTCCGGGAAAACTCTGGAAAAGCCGTGGCATGTGGAAAAGCGGTCAATTTTGAGGGTTTTTCAGGTAATGCTCGGAGTTTTCGAATTTTAGCTCCGGAGTGACAATACCTAGAGAGTTGGTGTCTTCTAGAAAGTTTTAGAGTATGGTCGGGAGAATTTTTTTGGGATATTAAGAAAATGTATGTGAGCTATCAGAGCGACGCCATCTTGAATTTTCCCAAGCGAAAAATTGTGAATTTTTTGGTTTTTGAATTTTAGCTCCGGAATGACAATACTTAGAGAGTTTTCTTCGGGAAAGTTATAGAGATTGGTGAGGAGAATTTTTTGGGATACTAAGAAAATGGCTGCCAGCTGTCAAAGGGGCGCCATCTTGGATTATCGTAAGAGAAAAATTGTGTTTTTATGGTTTTCGAATTTTAGCTCCGGAGTTACAATACCTAGAGAGTTGGTTTGTTCCGAGCGATTATAGAGTTTGATCAGGAGAATTTTTTGGGATTTTCAGAAATCTGCCAAAAAGTGACGCCATCTTGGATTTTTGTAAGGTATAAATTATGCTTCTTTGGGTTTCGATTTTTAGCTCCGGAATGATAACACTTAGAGAGTTGGTTTCTTCTAGAAAGTTATAGAGTTTCATCAGGATAATTTTTTGGTTTCATTAGAAAATGGCTGCCAGCTGTCATAGCGGCGCCATCTTGGATTTTCGTTTATGCTTTTTCGGTTTTCGAATTTTATCTTCGGAATGACGCTACTTTGAGAGATAGTTTCTTCGGGAAAGTTATAGAGTTTCATCAGGAGAATTTTTTGGGATCATAAGAAAATGGCTGCCATCTGTTATAGCGGCGCCATCTTGGATTTTTGTCTATGCTTTTTCGGTTTTCGAAATTTAGCTCCGGAATGACGCTACTTAGAGAGATAGTTTCTTCGGGAAAGTTATAGAGTTTCATCAGTAGAATTTTTTGGGATCATAAGAAAATGGCTGCCAGCTGTCAAAGTGACGCCATCTTGAATTTTTTGCTATCTTCTGAATTAGAATAGCCAGACAGTTGGTTTCTTCGGGAAAGTTATAGAGATTGGTGAGTAGAATTTTTTCGTTATCCTAAGAAAATGGCTGCCAACTGTCAAAGTGACGCCATCTTGGAATTTTTGCCATCTTCTGAATTAGAATAGCTAGAGAGTTGGTTCCTTCGGGAAAGTTCGATAGATGACTTGGGCATCATTTTGATGAATAGAAAGCGGGGTCGCCGAGGCGCGGAAGTTGGCCAAAATTGAGGTCAAAGTTTTCGCCAAAAAATTTTTTTCGTCGGAATCGATAGATATTGACTTGCGCATCATTTTGATGAATAGAAAGTGGGGTCGCCGAGGCGCCGAAGTTGGCCAAAATTGAGGCGAAAGTTTTCGCCAAAAATTTTTTTTCGCCGGAATCGATAGATAGTGACTTGCGCATCATTTTGATGAATAGAAAGTGGGGTCGCCGAGGCGCCGGAGTTGGCCAAAATTGAGGCGAAAGTTTTCGCCAAATTTTTTTTTTCGTCGGAATCGATAGATGTTGACTTCCGCATCATTTTGATGAATAGAAAGTGGGGTCGCCGATGCGCGGAAGTTGGTCAAAATCGAGGCGAAAGTTTTCGCCAAAAATTTTTTTTCGTCGGAATCGATAGATATTGACTTGGGCATCGTTTTGATGAATAGAAAGTGGGGTCGCCGAGGCGCGGAAGTTGGTCAAAATTGAGCCGAAAGTTTTCGCCAAAAAATTGTTTTCAAAAAATAGAAATTTTTTTAACAACTGAAAACTTCCAAAACGACTGATATCACAACAAAAACCTTTTAAAAGGTAAAGTGCGACGCAGTCCCTAATGTCCACTTCCAAAATTAATGATATCAGTGGAGGTGACGCTTGCGCTGAAAATACGCATAAATTTCCTTTACGACATCGTTACCCTGTGTTCAAAAAATCGCGTCACAAATGTCAGACCCAACGACGAAATAATTTTTCTGTACTTTCAGTTTTTACGCTGCAAAAATTTAACATTCGTGTCTTTTTGCGAAGATTGTTTTGTGTTTTAAATTTTTGCGTGTGAAAACTGAAAGTGTTG
>CM055406.1:123577712-123646678 GCA_029228625.1 Pseudolycoriella hygida
TCTGTCTGTCGGTCTGTCTGTCGGTCTGTCTGTCGGTCTGTCTGTCTGTCCGTCAACACGATAACTTGAGTAAATCTTGACCGATTTTCAAAAACTTTTTTTTCCTGAAAGGTAGTCGAAGAATATTTTATGGGATTGAATCTGGGCACTGTCTGGGCACATAACTCGAGTATATCTTTTCTGATTTTCATAAAAAAATTTTTTGTTTGAAAGATCTGGGCATGGCCGATAATTTATGGAAGAAATTTTTTTTAATTTGAGTCCTTGTACTTGTACTCGTTTTTAGTGCCCTAGCTAAGTCCAAGAGCCCAATCTCAAAAAAGTTTATTCTACAAATTGTTGGGCTTTCATAGACCTGTCGACTAAAAAAACAATTATGAAAATCGGAAAAGATTTACTCGAGTTATGTACAAAAGACACGTTTGGCCCTAGCAGAGGCTCGTTTTTAGTACCGTAGCTAAGTCCAATGACTCAAATCCAAAAAAGTTTCTTCCATAAATTGGGGCCATGATGAGATCTTTCAAAGAAAAAAAAATTGTGATAATCGGAAAAAATTTACTCGAGTAATGTACAAAAGACCAAAAACCACTTAAACGGCCCTAGCTCGGCGGCTCGGCTCGGCGCGGCGGGGTAGGTCGAGGTGGGAGTTGGGGGGATGCATCTATTATCGTCTAAATATGACGAATCAGCAATAAAAAAAATGTCCGTCTGTCCGTCTCCATTTTTTTTCCAAACGGCTCAACCGATCAGCTTAAACTTTTTTTTCCCTGAAAGGTACATGTCTCCCATGATTCAAGTTCGAAGATGAGCAAAATCGATCAAGTGGTTCCGGAGATATGGTCGAGGAAGTGACCAAAAACAAGGTTTTTCGAGGGTCGGTGAAGCTTTTTCGCAAATATCTCAGCAAGTATAGCACGGAAATTCCTCATTTTTGTGTCAAATGAAAGCATTTGATGTCACGAAACTGGGAAAAAATTTTGTGGGAATCGGGTCAGGGGTATGGGCACTGGGACCAATGGAATGGACGAAATGGAGATTTTTGGCTATATACGAAAACAGTTTTTCGTCTATATTTCCTTAACTATGCAATATGGAGATTTACTGTATAAGTCAAAGTTGTAGAGAATTAAATTTAAGCGCATACGTGTTTCAGGGTTTTGGCGAAATATGGCCCAATCCTGATATATGGCCACTTCCATTGTTGGACAGAATGACCCAAATATCAAGAACTATGAGAGGTACAAAGTTGCTTCGAAAGGCAAAGTTGTAGAGAATAAAATTTTAGAGAACACGTGTTTCAGGTGTTTAGGGAAAAACGACTTAGTCCTTGGATATAAGCTTTTCTAGATTTGAATGGTCTGAGACGTACTTCGGTAGGGCCTTTGACATTACCTTGGGTAATTTCTATGGATCTTTGAAATTCTTACAGTTATAAAAGAACAGAAAACGTTGGATTGTTTGCTTATTTGTATATTTAGGTACGTTTGAGTCACTTTGCCACATCTAATCTGTTTGTCACATCTATTCTGATACGTACGGGTCTTTGGTTATGTTTTTATTCGAAACTTAGTTGTTAGACACACAAAGTGCCTATACTTTGACTATAAGCGCAATGTGGCATGTGCCGCAATATTCTAAAGAGCCAGTAGGCACACACTGTGCAAACAGCCTTTTCGCGGTACGAACCTTTATACAAACGGAAGACGGTTCGTCGACGAGGGTGCGATAGCGTTTCCATCACAAAAGTTCAAAATCTCAATCGATATTGAAACGAAATCCATCTCAAGGATTATTTACTTCTAAGATTTGTTTATTATTATAATTGAAGGAATAAAACATTTTATGAGACTTTTGTTGTCTGTTAAATGTTTGACTCTTCAATTTCGAGATATTAATTTATTTTGTAATATAAAAGTTAGCAACTTCCTTGTATACACACATTTTTCATTTTCGTAATACAAATTTAAATTCAATATTACTTTCTACTTTAAACTTCGTTGCTTAATATATTCAGAATATTTGGCTGCAGACGATACCCCGAGTAAGAATATTACAACTAAAGCATATTTTATTCATTTCCACACAATTTGTTGAATGGAGTATAGACACAAAGTTTTTTTTTCTTGCGTAGTGAATAACATAAAGAAGATTACCATATAAAATGTCTAAAGAAAATGGCTATGACACAGCCACTTGTAGAGCATCTCATCTCTGATAAAATTATAGCCATTTCTCGCTTCCCATGCTCTCATTTTAAAGGATATCGAATCAATTCCAAATCGTATTCGTATATAAATAGATGTTGGTAACATAATAAAGAAACAAGATAATAACAAAAACGAAACGTACCTTTTATAGATTCGATATGGAGGAAATCCTTTTTTCAAAGTGTGTTAGATATAGCGTTCGCATCGCATATAAATATACGAAATGTATTGCAATTTTAGGGGATTCTTTTTTATTCTCTCGAATTTAAAGCTATTTTTAGTCGTCGTAACAATATCCTGACTGAGTCAGTTGGAAATGATTTTCATTTTAACATAAAACATGTTTAGTTTTCCTCTCGAAAATTTTCACTTGAATGACAAATTATCGTATTTGTTTCGTGCAGATATGGAGCCGAACCCAACCCAAACGATGGTGGTCTATCTCCAGTATTGGCATTGCTCGACAAATTGGTCGAATCACCGAAAAGGCGATACTTATATCAACTTGTTTCATGTCTTAAAATACTACTGCGAGCAATATCTATCATCGAAATGCCATTTAAAGTACTTTAACCTTTCATAAAATCAATAACACGTTATCCAAATCAAATATCATTACATGGATATACGGGTTTCTTCTCGTGTAAAAAACCGTCGCAAGAAATCGTAAATAATCTATTTTTATTGCAGCCATATTTATTTGAATATCGCAAATCCATGTTCATAGAAAAGTATGAAGTACTTTTTGAGGATGCTCTTATCAGTCAGGAGCAAGTGTTCGGAGTGGTGCGGTTGAAACATTTATGCAGGTAAATGCTTTAGTTACAAAAAGTTTTTTTTTAGATAATAGTCAATTGAGTTAGAGTGTGTATGCAACGCATTTTTAACTGAAAAAGAACATTATACTGAACAAAAAATTGTTCTACAGCATACCTCTAAAATGTACAGTTATATTTCTACCATTTTTTGAAATTTTTGTTATAGGCGCACAGAAGACGCAGTTGACAGCCGCCAAAAAAAAATCGGTAACGTGGCGAGCGAAGCCAAAAAAAAAAATTGCTGCGAATCGAGACTTCCTATCACTTATGTCTGTTGTTTAGGGAATAAAAATTACAAAAGCTGCAAAAACTCATCGGCCCTTTCATTTTCGTATTTCAGGCGGCTCACAGTGCTCGTCTTAATTATATAACTGCTCAGGAATTTGAGACAGAAATGTTTTGTCTTCAACAAAGTTGTTCACCATGAAATGAAGATTAACTTTGCTTAAGAAACTTTTTTTGTATCAATTATATTTCAGACGTTACTGAATGTTGAAGTCGAAACTGCCGAAAAATGCAGTGTTCTGGTCAAAATTACAGAACTATTCCGGAGTTTGAGATAGAAATTTTTAGTCTTCAGCAAAGTTGTTCGCCATGAAATGAGGAACAACTCTGCTAAAGAAGCAATTTTTCCATCAATTTTATTTCGGAAGTTATGAACTGTTATTCCAAATTAACAGAATTCAACAAGTCATAACTTGCGAAATAAAATTGATGGAAAAGCTTCTTGAGCAAAGTTGTTACTCATTTCGTGCTGAGCAACTTTGCTGAAGACTAAAAATGTCTATATCAAACTCCGGAAGAGTTCGGCAATTTTGACCAGAACCAGAACACTGCATTTTTCGGAAAGTTCGGTTCAGTAACTTCTGAAATATAATTAATAGAAAAAAAGTTACTTAAGCAAAGTTGATCCTTATTTCATGGTGAACAACTTTGCTGAAGACAAAAAATTTCTATCTCAAATTCCTGAGCAGTTATATAATTAAAACTATTACCAAAACGAGCACTGTGGCTGTACCGTTGTACCGTACCGCGTATAGCCCAGATAACAATTGACCCCACGAAATGTACATAAAGTTCCATCGGAAAATGTGCTGATCCCATTAAATGTGCTCCAGTTCCAGGTTCCAGGACATTTAATGTATATTAAAAACCGCCCTTACCGTTACATCTTTTCTTCTGAACGTGAAGTGCATTTAATGTACATTAAATGTGAATTACATGTACATCTAATGTACATTTAAAACACTTTGAATACACAACTAATGTACCTTTAATGTACTTTTTAGTGTGAATTACTAGCACATTTTATGTACATATAATGTTATGTAAGAAAAGAAAGGAAAATTTAATTTAGTTTTCCGACTTTTCTATTTCGGTTTTTCTTATTCTGATGATCGCTACGTCCTCCACCTACATTTTTTTATGCCAAGCTCTCATTTTTTTATTAGAAAAATTTCTATTATTTGCGGGGCTTGAACCCAAGATGCTCGGGATTATGAGCCGACTGCTTTACCGATTGTGCCACCGGTTACTTATGTGTTAGTGTGGTAAATTTGTATAAAGTGTTAAATTATAGAAAGTACATTAAATGTACTTTTTTTGCACTGAGAGAAAAAGTTTTGGAAGATATGCTAGTAAATGAAAATTAAACAAACTCCACAGAGTGTTATTTAATTTTATTTGATCGAACACACTGTAGCGGTTGTACTTTTACAAAAACGTTTGATATCCCTGCACACGTTGATGCTGCATTCAAATTATTGTATCATCTTCATTGTTTAATTGTTATTTGAAATTGACTTTTCGATACTTTCGATACTTTTTCTTTAATGTTACCCAACCAAAAGCAGCCGTGATATCACGGACTAAAAGTATACATTTTTGAAAAAATAAGATGAGCATTTTTCGAAGCACATAATCTAAAAATGTACTTGTAATCTAGTGCAATAATTTCGAGCTTTAATGGCACAAAAAATGTGCCTTTTATTTACATCGAAAAATGTACTACATCACAAGCACATTTTTGGTACATTAAATGTGATAGGAATAGTGTACACCTTATCACGCACATTAAATGTGCGAAAAATGTACTTGTGATCTAGTGCAATAATTTCGACTTTTAATAGCACAAAAAATGTGCTTTTTATGTACATCGAGATATGTACCACTTTCCAGGCACATTTTTTGTACATTTTATGTACATATTCTCAACAACATTGAATTTCGCACATTTAATGTACATTCAGTGGGCAACCACATTAAAAAGTGTGATCTGTGTTATCTGGGAGTCTAGTTGTTAATGACAATTTTTTGAATGAAATTAATGAAATAAAAATAAATTTCTAATTTTAAGAGTCATGTCGTAGAACAATTTTTTGCTCAGATTAATCTTTTTCATCTATTAAAAATATGATAACTACAATTTTTAACCGTACGCTCTAACTCAATTGTACACCCAGTAACACAATGTGAATTTTTATGAAATTTGTCCGAAAGCTGCACTAACGAGTAGGGCAATCGATAATTTACTCGTACACACTGAAAGTTTCATATCTTTCATAAGTTTGCAGATTTCCGTTACGTCACGTTGATTACATTCATCACTATATGTTCGTTAAAATAATAATATGATAATGGCAAACATATTTCTTCAATTATAAAATATTTCCCGTTATTTTAATAAAATTCTATGTAGAATGCGTCTAGTCGAAAATTAGACGCTTTATTTATTTGAAATTGCACCAAATCCTTTTATTAAACCGACCGGTTTCGTTTGCCAAGCCTGATTTCGACTAATTTAAATTAAATAGAAACACTTAAACAAACAAACTCATCTAACTACACATGCAAAATCACTAGAAGAAAGCATAATCAATTACAAAGAAAATTATAGTCAAAGGAAGTTGATCAGTTCATATCATAAAATAAGTAACGAATAAAATAAGGTAAAACAAACAGTTGACTGACACAGGGCATTATCACAAAATGTTCACCGTTGTACACTAAAAGACTCTCTTCTCTGATGTGTTCTCTCACAACGCGTCTTTTGTCCGTCTATTCTTCACTCTCACAGTCGTAGAACGATTCATGGTCACCTGTATTAGGCGTGTCATTTGTTAAATCGATTACATTGTCGTCAATTTTTATTTCCTATGTGAATAACTCTAGCAGAGGCGATTTTATGTTGCCGTCGTCAATGTTGAGGAGATTCTCGTGTTTGTACTTGTATATGTGTATGGCTTCGAAATAATCGATTTTCCACATTTGTCTGACGGGTTGAATGAGTTTGAGTTCACTGATATGAACTTGGTGGTTTGCGCTGAAGATGTGTCTTCCAACTGCCGTTTTTGCATCTGGCTGACTTAATATGTTCGTTGAATCTTAAGAACAGCTTTCTGATAGTCATTCCATAGTAACATCAGCCGCAGTCTGCGCATTGGATCCTGTATATTCCAGATTTGTGAAGATCTAATTGGCTATCTTTCGTTGTGCCGATGAGGTTTCTTATGGAACCTTCGTTTCTGTGCATCAGCTCTATGTTGTGTTCATTGAAAATTTTTCTCAGCAGCTTGGTCACTTCTGGGAAATATCTTACGCTCACTCATTTCGGTGGTTCAGGTTTTTCCTCGAAAAATGCTGAAATATCTCGCAGTTCTTTCTGGCGCTGGTGTTTGTCGATGATATTCTCTTTGAAACCATTTACTAATCCAATGTCCAGTATTTTACGTGTCTCGGCTTCAACTTTTTCCGATTTCAGCGGAAGACTCATCATTAAATGCGCTATTGTGTGATAGGCAGCCATTTTGTGTTTGATATCGTGGAACGAGTCACTCGTTATCAAACGCATTGCGTCTTTCGGTTTCCTGTATACAGAAAAGGTAGTTTACCATCTACTTGCCGCTCTATGGTGAACCTAATGGCTCTCTTCTTTATCGAGTCTATTTTTTCTTCGCAAAGTTTCTTGACTGCATCGAACATTCTTCTGTTTTGGATTGCAAATATATCGTCGATGTATCTCCTATAAAACCTCGGAAACATCGAGTGATTTTTCAAACTGGTCTCAAAGTGACACATGAAAATTTCTGCCGCAAAACTAGACAGCGCATTACCAACACTAGCGCCATCTGTTTGCATGTACCACTCTTCTCGGAATTGGACCACGTTTTGTTTCATGCACACTGTCATTCAACGTACGCACCTACTTTTCTGTAAGTCACACCGTTCTCGATAAGCCATCCTGCAAGCAGTCTCATAATGAAATCAACTGGAATGCTCGGGTAAAGGGATGTGACGTCATAAGAGCCCATTTCTTCGTTTTTGTTATCCTGTCTTTATAAATCGGTTCCGTTTAAAACCCATTTACCTTTGGGGTTGGGTAGTTCGTTGAAGATATTTGACAAGTTCTTTGCGATAGCTTACGTAGGCGCATTTGTGTTTGACGCTACAGGTCGGCCCTTCAAGTCTCCATCCCCATCCGGTTTTTTCTATATGTGCTTTAAGCAGTACGTATAGACACGGTACGTTGGGATTGCGTCTCTTCCACTTCCTCAGCTCATATTTTGGATTACCACACAAAACGTCTTTATGTTTATCTAACACATCGTCGACTTCATCAATCATCTTTCAACGGGTCATTTTCGCACTCGACAAATAGGCCCTGGTTAATTGTCTTGTAACACGATTCTCTGTAATCTAATTTGTCCAAGACGACGATGTTGTTGCTTTTATCGGTCTTTGTGAAAATTACGTCTCTCTCGTTATGGTGAGGACACTCTCGTCTTCGAGAAGGTAGCTTGGTGTCAAAAAAGTTCCTACGACAATAGGAAAACGAATACTTTAATGTGCATTCGGTTTCGACTCGGCATCAGGTTGCGTACTTGAACAGTATGACTACCCTTATATTATACTAGCCATCTATTATACTCGTTACGTCGATATCACGAAAAAGAGATAGTCTGCTCCAAATGTCAAAATTCTCAAATAAATTAGTCTACTTCAAATATCAAGTGTATAGAATGTGCTGGCATCAATTTTCGTTAAGAACTGCCTATACGTCATATAAATTTCAATGAAGCACCCGACTGCTGCCGCCCTCTACATTAACAGTAGAAAATCTTGAAAAGACAGCCTGGTTCCAAGTTGAAATTCATATGACGTATTGTATTCGTTACTGCCGGTACGATAACATTAACAGATTTTTGACACCAGGCTGCGTTCTTTATGGTTATATATAAACTTCACAAGTACGCAGCCTGATGCCGAGTTGGAACCGAGTACATAGTAATGTAATCGTTTACCACTGCCTCTCATAGAAACGTTTTTGGAACCAGGCTGTTAGATTGCCCTTGAGTTGAACACGTCCTGTGTCAGAAGAACTTATTAAGTAATCGCGCGTATCCAGAACAGCTTTAACCAAATTTCTCCCATTGTCGAGGAATTGAGATGAGTCCAATTCATGCGAGCTTACTAAGCTCGTCCTATACGATCAGCGGGCACTGTCGGTGGTACTATGTGAAGACCGGTGTACTATCATCTAACTACCGCGTTTTTCTTCTGCCTACAGTGCCTACTTTTCAGCGTCATAGGCAACTCAACCAGTGTTGAAGTTCAGGCATCGAGGACTTACCCCAACCCCTTGTGAATTTATATCTGTCAGAAAGTGACCTCTTTCAAATTATCAGATTGTACCGAATTTACCCTCGGTGCGGGCTTTCGCAGCTGAGCTACTAACCCAAACAATTTGGTGAGATGCTATAAATTACCTTAGACTTAGTACCACATCAGCTGTCGCTACGCGATTATTGCTCAACGAGGTACGACAAACAATGCCCGCGGCCGTTTCTGTAGCCAATTAGATTGCATCTGAACTAATTCTACTAGCCTGGGACTTTTCACCATTAATAACCATAACAAACAGGTTAAGAATTTGAAAAAAGATACAGTTTCGAATTGGCGGGAAATTCAAATTACTGTAACAAATCTTATCTGTTCAAACCTGTTGTTAGACAGAGAATGTACTTTTGTAAGTTAATTTTATGCTCTACTCTCTACTAAGTATATTATTTGGGAGAAAGCCTGGTACAGTCAAAACCTCTTCTCCAAAATTTCTACTTATGGAGTTATCAACGATTGGCAATCATCAATCACAACAGGATATTTGCAAACGAATGGGATTTCCCTTTAGATAGAAACATATTGCTATTCTCATTATTAACTTTAATCCTACTTTTCGATCAACATTTTCAATTTTCTACATTTTCGCTAAAATACGAAAACTGAATATATTGACGATTCGTCCGAGGAGAAAATTAAAATTTATTTTATAATTCAATCAAATTCGAATATCGACTTTATTATCTTCAATAAAACTTCTTTCCTCATATACTTTCATACGTAATTGAATAAAGCATACGGTGACTGTAATATGAAGCGAAGAGTATATTCACCTCGATGGCAATAAATTATTCAAAAAAATCCTTTCACGGCACAATGATACATACGATGCAAAAATTAAACTTTTTTCATTCAACTTATGGCTGGAATTGCTGTTTTTATGAACTGGAAAACTAAGTTGATAAATGAATGTACGAAAGGAAACGGTTAGTTATCAAGAAATTTTACACGACTCAACAATTTCCATGTGTTTTTCCTCCGTATAAAATCGCATTTGAAATGCAGCTGGTATAATATTCTAAGTGGCACCTTTGAAAACTCGTTTCCGTGAAAAGTGTTACGTATGAATATGAAGGATTCAATTTGTTTAGTTGAGAGACAAACAGACCTGCCGATGTAAGTAGTTAGTGGTTGAGAAAATAGAAATCGCGAAAAATGATTTTGTTTTGTAAATGGAAAAACAGTGACGACTTCAGTAACTACCTTTCGTGATATAATAATAATCCGCCGTTACAATCCGTCGGGGTCATAGGATAGATCATTTTTTTAGTTACTAGTCTCGCAATTTTTCTATGAGGTTTTGCTCCGATGGAAGATGGATTCTTCTTACAGATCCTTTCGTTACCGAAGTTTTCACTGTGTCATTTGTAGATTGCACACAAACCTAGTGCCATCTATGATGTTCTGCGGAAACTACTAGGGATTAGAATGCCGGTTCGCCCCATCAATGTGTTTTACTGGAAGGCATTTTTTGGACCACATATTTCCGCCTAAAGTCAGACTCAGATATTTGTACTCAGAATTCATCGAATATGGGTGACGCGTCGCTAGTAAAATTTAAATAGCCTTTTTTATTAAAAGAATTCAACCCGAAATTCTTTCGGGTAATAGAACTCGATCCGAAATTTTTTCGGGTAAGAGAACTCGACCCGAACTTTTTCGGGTAATAGAACTCGGCCCGAACTTCTTTCGGGCGGTCGGGTTTTGGGTTTGAATTTCGAGTAGGGTCGGGTCGAGCTACCAACAAGACGGGTCGGGTCGGGTATCGGGTTAAAATTTTTGGTCGGGTTAGGGTCGGGTCGGACTACAAAAAAAAGGCCGACCCGCTCACGACGATTTATTAAAACTAAAAAGAAGTTATGCAACAATAAATAATTACATTTTAATTCAACAATATGAAACTCAAAATATTTCAACCGCACACAATAGATTCAATTTCCACACTGCCTCCAACACGTCAAGTATGTGAACAAATGGAAATTATGAAGGATTTAATTCTAAAATAATATTTCACATTTGTTAAGCGAAAATTAATATTTTCTCACCTCAAATGAGGTGCGAAAATTGATTTTTTCATGAGTAGTATATTTTCGCCCCTCATTTGGAGGTGCGAAAATAAAACGGGGTGCGGAAATATTTTTGCACTTCCAAATGAGGTGAGAAAATAAGTTCACATGAAGTATAATGGCAAATAAAAAAATTATTAATTTTTGACTCGACGGATTCCAACCAAGCAAAATGCAAGAATTGCTTAAGAAGGTTGATGTCTGTGGCCAAAGCAGAGAAAATTGCAACGAGAGTAAAGCTTGTGGCTCTCGCAGAGGAAATTGCAACTCGAACGAAACTTCACTCTCGTTGAAATTTTCCCTGCTTTGGCCACAGACATCAACCTTGTCAAGCAATTTTTTATTTTCTCACATTGTCATGACAATAACTATTCAATAGCTGAGAACACGTGATATTTAATTTACATGTGACGGGGCGAAAATGGGAGCATTTTTTGAAGTTTTGCTTGATTTGGTTGTATGTAAAGATGTATGTGATGTATGCGCACCTGTTTTGGACGATTGTTTTTAGGCGTTTTCGTCAAATTGCCTAAAATGAATCGTCCAAAACAGGTGCACATTACTGCTGTGATTTCCATAGAAACAAATCCTACAAATAAAACAAAAGAAATTTTTTGTCTTATTTGTGGGAGTTATTTCTAATGAAAATTAATGCAGATTTAGGGTGCATCGGTTTGAAAAAAAAACTGTTTTTTTATTCGATTTAATTTTTAATTTTGCATCTTTGTAGTTCCGATACCGATCGTTTATGGAACGAAACGAAAAGTTCCGTTTCGTTTCATACATTTTTGAAATACGTTTTGTTTCATACATTTTCGAAACAATCGTAGAATTTCATAAGGAATCCGAAAAAGCACTTGGAATTGAAATTAGTTTTCGAAATTTTCATTTTGTTCACATTTTCTGGGAAAAACACCTGCAAATTTTGGTAATTTTTGGCTTCAAATAACGTTAAAAGTACTTTCTACGGCGTTAAACAACGTGTGTTCCTATTACAAAGTTACAACCAGTATCTTGCGGTCCCAAAGTTCAAGAAACAGCACTTCTTGTTCTTACTGGAACTTAATGCCCAAACAAATTCGATATCTCAAGCACACATGAAACAATTTTTTATAGTTAACTTATTCTATTCTCTCTATGCGTTGATTCATAGCAATTTTTTCTTTGGGCATATGTCAGCATATTTTGCTCCTTCTCAAATGCTAAATACGATACATTTTCGTAGGGACTGCGATGCAATTTCTTCTCATAATCAATGCATAGAGTGTAATTTTAGAAAGAATAGAATAAGTTTACTGTTTACGAGTTTGGTTAGGCTTTAAGTTCCAGAAATGATGAAAAAAAAGTGCTGTTTCTAAGCATGTTCAAGGAAAAATATAACCAATCGATGATAAAATTATAAAATAATCGATGCGGTATCGATCAAATGAATTATCGATAGTCGATATATACCGATAATCATCGATTATTGATATTTATCGATTATCGATAATAATCGATTATCGATTTTCATTGGTTATCGACAATTATCAATTATTGATATTCATCGATTATCGATAATCATCAATTTTCAAGAATAATCAATTATCGACAATCATAAATATTGAAGTTGGTCTCGACACAGGTGCGAGTCATATCCCTTGACTATTACCCCCTAATTTCAAGTTCCGATTACACTAAGTAAGGTCAAGCAGGAATGGGAGGACTTATCGAGCCAGCTGTGGATTTAGTAATAAAATCTTCTATCAGTAATTGGTATTCATTCGAAGTAATAGTCAAGAGATATGACTCGCACCTGTGTCGAGACCAAGTTCAATATTTATGATTGTCGATAATCGATTATTCTTGAAAATTGGTGATTATCGATGATCGATGAATATCAATAATCGACGAGTATCAATAATCGATGAATATCAATAATCGATTAATATCAATAATCGATTAATATCAATAATCGATAAATCATTCCTTTGATACTGATTACCAAAATTTCCAAATTATTTACCGTTTGCGATTTTGCAGGAAGTGTTTTACCCAGAAAATGTAAACAAAATGAAAATTTCGAAACCTAATTTCAATTCCAAGTGCTTTTTCGAATTCCTTATGAAATTATAGGAAGAAGTAAGCTTTCGCACGGTATCACTGCAGTATAAAAGTTTCTGTATATATGTAAGTTCAAAGTTGACTCACTCATAGCTGTGAACCAAAATTCAACTTTGACGACCTGTAGTTCTCACATACTTGATTTTGGTATAAAAAATGTTCAGACAAACTAAGCTTTGGACTATTGCTGACATTTCTCCTGAAGAAACCTAGTGCGTAGCTGGCGAACCTTTGGCACAGTGATCGCTTCGAAAACCCTTTACATGAACAAATTTCGCTACTCGAAGACTATCGGCACTACAACGATGCAAAATTAAAAAAAAATGTTCTTCCATAACATTTTCTGGGGACCATGACGGCCACTAGAAACTATATCGAAATCGAAAAAAAAAACAATTTTTTACAAACCGATGCACATACAACTTTACATACATAGGGGCGAAATCCCAAAAAAAATTAAAAAAATGTCCTCATTTTCGGCCCCGTAGCATGTAAAAAAATCAACCTGTGCGTGCAGCACCTCTCACACAGGGTTGTACTTTTATACTTCCATACCTTGTAAAACAAATAACTAAAACATTCCATTCTAAGACTGCAAAGAGGGCACCACACTCTAGTGTGGTTTTTTATAGCGACAGTGCGGCGACTACCTTAGCTGCTGGTAATTTTAAAGGCTCTGCACTCTGTATGAAGTTTTCAAACGAGTGTCGCGAGTGTCGAGTGATAAGAACATCCGATCCTTAATGACTTGTAACAAAAACCACTTCACTGAGAAAATGTTTTTGCATCGATTGTACACAACGAGGAAAATTATTGTAACTTCATTTTTTAATTCTTTACTACAAAGAAATGGAAAAAACGCTGCATTAATGCACCATTCTCGGTAGCAGCATGAATTTAATAAACGCTAACATTTTTGCATGCTTTGAACTCTTTCGCCATTGCATGACAAAATATGATGCATGTGCTCTAAAACATTTAAAATATTCCAATTTTCTTCTCGTGTCGGTTGAGTCGCTTAGACGTCGCGTCGTTTTTTGTTTACTTTTTGAATGAAAATTCCTTTCTGGAAGAATTCCACAAGAAATTTTTCTATTCAACGATGTACATTCTTTTAAAACCGAAATTAACTTTGTCATCTCAACTAGAAGTGGATGCTAAGGAGTCGTTCATAAAGTATGTACATAGAAAATTCCGTTTTTTGTCACCTCCTGCCTCTTCGTGCAAATTAAGGCGCACCTCATCCCCCCATGTTTGTTTGTTTTTATACTCTCCAAAAGTCCAATTTCCAGTCGAAATAACAGTCTAAAGGAAAACTTACTTAGCATATTAAAGGTAGTCACCATCCAATACAATTTATATTTGTCATGCCTTTCTCGAATGCTCGCATTTTTTTTCAAAAAGGAAATTGAAGAAAATCGGGAAGACTCTGGAAATAAATTGCATTATGAGGTTGATAGAACAGACAACACCACCAATTCACGTGAAGTTACTGTAGGTGATACGATAATTTTAGCTCTTACGTCAGCCCTCCCACTACCGCTGCAGAAGTACGTATCTTATGAACGGCCCCAAAGGTAGAATGCAAATTATATTGAACACGTACTTTGTGACCAAAGCCATTACTTTATGGGTAGAAACAAAATCTTTTTCAAAGAAAAAAAATTGTTACCGTCGAAATAGTTTGCTTTGAAACGGTAGGATAGACTTTAGGACTTTTTGTTGAGGAATTTTTATATAGGTTTGGTGATTCCACGTTCAGATAAATTGTTTATGCTAAGTTTTTATACAACGACATTAAACGCATATAGATTTATGGGTACTGAAGAATCATGGGCGCGCGGTAGCGATGCGCCCGTGACGCAAGTCCCCTTACGAACAAAGAATCCACAAAAAAAAATTCGTAGACTTTGGTGCCATATATACAGCTAAGTTTTGACTTTTTTCTCTTGTGTCGTACCCCCTTAGACCTAGTTTTTCGGATTCTACGTAAAATTTGATTGAAATTGACAGTTTACTCATTAAAATCGGTCCAGTGGATCCGAAGATATGACCTCTAGGAAATCGTCATTTTCCATACAAAATGAGCTATTTCATAGAAACCAAAGTTAATGGAAACATCTTACGTTAGTTAGTTAATTAGTGGGTTAGTTAGTTCCAGAGCCATTTGTATGAAAACCGACTTTTTTGGCTCGTGTTCGAAAACGACTTTTCTTGAAATTTTGCAGAGACCGGGCATTTGAGATTTAAAAAAAAGGGGGGGGGCGTTCCGGTCTCGTTTGGGCGCCAGGGCTCTTAGAGGGGCCCTATAAAGCCCATATAAAAGAGTAGATGTTTGGTGTCAAAGGAAAAGTTGATGGGTTGGGTGTGTAGTGTGTCAGGGTGACCAAAAAATGGCCGAAGGTGATATGGGACGGACTTAGGGGGAAATTTTTTTTTTTAATTTTTTTTGTTTAAGTTAGATGTTTCGTATCAAAGGAATTTTTTTTTCGCCGGAAATTTTTTCCGCTGAGATTTTTTTTTCGATGAAACTTTTTTTCCTTTCCCCCTGCCTGACAAATTTTTTCTCTGAATTTTTCTTCGCTGAAAATTTTTTTTCGCCTGCAAATTTTTGTTCGCTGAAATTTTCTTTTAGCCGAAATTTTTTATCGTCGAATTTTTTTTCGCTGAAAAATTATTTATCTTCGGAATTTTTTTTTCGTTGGAAATTTTTTTTGCCGGAAATTTTTTTTCGCAGGAATTTTTTTCTCCAAATTTGTTTTCTCTTTTCTTCCAAAACTACTGATATCGCAACAAAAACCCTTTTTAAGAGGGAAACGTGACCCAAGTCCTCGTCTATTCTTCCAAAATAATTTATATCAATTTGGGTGACGCTTACAGTGACGCTTTTGAAATATTTTCATTTTTGATTAAAGAAATGCGTCATAAATGCTGGACCCTCCCAACGTAATAATTTTTCTGCGCTTTCAGATTTCGCACGCCCAAAATTTGGCTACCCGTACTCCACACATCACGCAAAACTTAATTCTTTTTTCGTGTCAAATCTGAAAGAACAGAAAAACTATAACATTAATCAAAAATGAAAATATTTGCAAAAGAATTTTTTGCGTTCCGAAGGTGTAAGCGTCACCCAAATTGATATCAGTTGTTTTGGAAGAAGAGACAAGGACTTGCGTCACGTTTCCCTTTTAAAAAGGATTTTTGTTGTGATCATTGAATTGTGTAATTGTTCTACTAGCGCTGACCCTAATATTTTCGTTCCTATTATAAACTTCTAGTTTCCGTTCGACTGAAAGAAGGAGGTCAAATAATTAGTTGACTGAGAAGACCGCAGTAGTAGCCTTTATCTTTCTCTATGTCCTTAAATATATGAAGGACCCCGTACGTATCAGAATAGATGCGGCAAACAGAGTTGATGTTACGAAGAGACTCGAACGTATTTAAGTAAATATTGCCTTAACTCTTAAGTGTATGAAATTACGTCAACGTTTAATTGTATTGGAAATCAATATTGAAAAACCCGTCCGAAAGCACAAAATTGACCCCCAAATATAGAAAAATGTTCCACTCAATTTTCTCTACAACATAGCAAAAAACCATTTTTTGGCTAGGGTCTACCTTAGTGCCGACCGACCTAGGGCCCTAAGTAGAGGCTTCGGACCCATAATTCCATAGACAAAAATGTTTTTCTCAATTTGCTCCGAAACATAGAAAAAAAATTTTCTTTGGTTAGGGCCGACTAACCTTAGGACCAACCTAAGCCCCACTTGAGCCCTAAACACAGGCGCCGGGCCCAAATTTGTTTTTTGAATATAACTCGGTACTCGATTACCTCTTAAATAGAAAAAAATTAACAAAATCGGTTAGGATTTACCCGATTTATGTACACAAACACATTGGGCCCTAGCAGAAGCTCAGTTTTAGGATTCTGGCTAAGTCCAAGAGTATACAGTCTTAAATTTTCTTTCATAAAATTAGAGACACCCCTAGACCTTTCGATTAAAGAAGTTGAAAATCGAAAGAGATTCACTCAAGTTTTGTACAAAAAACATGTGGGGCTAGGGCAGAGACTCGTTCTTAGTGTCCTAACTACGTTCAAGGGCTCAAAATCAAAAAAGTTTCTTTCATTAATTGTCGGCCATGCCCAGACCTTTCAAACAAAAAAAAAAAAATTATGAAAATCGGAAAAAGTTTACTTGAGTTATGTACAAACTTAAACAGTCCTAGTTCGGCGGCCCTTGGGTCGACAGTACCCAGATTCAATCCCATAAAAGATTTTCCGATTACCTTTCAGGGAAAAAAAGTTTTTGAAAATCGGTTCAGTTATCGTGTTGACGGACGGATGTACGTAAGGCAGCCTGCAGGGTGTTACTAAGCTCGCCCCAGGCATGGGGGTGAGGGGCAAAGCCCCCAAAAATAAATATATAAACTTTTCCATACAAAGCTAGTCGTCTCGAAATCCGAAACTTATGATCAAAATTTAATTCTGATTATGAGACTTCAGTATTTTGCGGATTTTGTTGATAGGGGTTTTGTATTCACTATTTGGTGGGAGAGCCAGGAAATAAGTACTCACTATAATCGGTAAGCAGAGCTGCTAGTCCTTCCTCGCAAGAGATTAGAATATGTCTTGCGTCTTAGCCTCCGCTCAATGTGCAACTGTGACTGTCCACGTGATCTCGATGGAAAATCGTTGGTAGCCCCTTTGTATGTTTGCCTCACGATTCTCCCAGTAGTTACTTACGATAATGAAACGATTTACCAGACACGTCATCTTGTCACCTCATTTAATTAAGCCACTTAGTTTCGCTTTTTTCTTTAATAACAGAGTTTATTTTTTGTACAACATACGTAACCCTTCGATGCTATTTTTATTGTCCTGTAAACGTGCCATGTATACCAAAAAACAAAAAGGTCAAACTAGCACGAATTACATATTTCAGTGTTGGAAATGTGACGCATGAAATATTAAATATTCGTTCAACAAAATTTGGAAAGTTTCTTTGATAGGTATCCCAGCATAAAGTGTTACTACCCGTTCATATCAACATCATAGGATAATCAGAGGGGTCTAGCAATTACTTTAAGCAAATGTTTATTCAAAAACTTACGCTCTATCAAATTGCGATTATGATGTTAAAACGGAATAAATAATATTTTATGATACAAATTTCATATCATGCATTGCCGTTAACCCACATTATGTAACTTATTCGATGAATTGATAACCGACTCCAGGGCGGTCTCCATTAATATTATTATAAAGTTTATGAAACTTTCACCATATCTTTTTGTCTATATGAATATGGACTTAGGCTTACATCATACTATGTCAAAATATGCTGGTTCGAGTCACTACATGTACTTTCAGATTTACGGTATAAGTTCTTTTATTAACTTTTCGTATATAATTTTGCAAAGTCTGAAATCAACTGACAAGAGCAAACTGTTTAACCAACAGATTGATTCAATGGTTGTTGAAACAAATGAAAGTAAAATTAAGGTTTGATAGTATCTGGCAAACAACAACAAATAAAACTACAATTTCTCAGCATAATTTGCCAATAATTATCAAAAGACAATGTTCTTTCTTATGCAAATCGTCTTCTTGTGTAACTTTAACCAATAATTTCCATGGCATCAGTGTAGTCACGGAGTTGGTACAAAAGAGTTTAAAGAACTGAAGGTAATTTTTAAAAACAATTTCCGCTTACTAGGCCGCACGGAAAGTGTAATTTTTGCTGAAGTGAAGGTATTTAGAGAATTGTAGGCAATTTGCAGGCACAATTCTGAAAGGCTTATCACCAGTTTTGACTTTTGACTCTTGATATCAATCATTACGCGAGACACCAACTAAAGAAGTAAGAAAAATCGTTAGTGTCTCCCTCCGGACCGATCTACGTCCAGTCACAAATTACATCACAACAAAGATTAACAATTCCAATTCACAACCCTCATCGGGTGATGACAGGACAACAATCGTAAACTGAAACATTGGTAGTGGGAACAAATATCTTCTATGTACTACTCTTATGTATTACCCTACCGTAAGTTGTCTCAAGGCATAATTCACTTCAGTAGATCACTAGTAGATCA
Organism: Pseudolycoriella hygida; assembly: GCA_029228625.1. Lineage (NCBI taxonomy): Eukaryota > Metazoa > Arthropoda > Insecta > Diptera > Sciaridae > Pseudolycoriella > Pseudolycoriella hygida. Next base: position 123,596,679 of record CM055406.1, read on the forward strand.
ATAGCAGATCACTAGTAAATCATTGTAAATCCAAAGGTGGCTCATGCTAAAAAATCAAAGACGTTCACGTAGGCATATTACGTGAACAGTTGGATGGGTGGGTACTGGAAGTGTTAATCTGTGTTAAAGATGTGAGCACAAGGAATGATGAAAAGTCTTTGCTGCAATTTTTCAGGTTGCGAAAGAAATTCTCCAAAGGTATTATCCATGTTCTCGAAGCGCTCAAAATAATATTCGATAAGGTAGAATAAATAAGATGCGCTTTAGTCATAGCCCGGTCAGTGATGAGTGAGTGAGTTCTGTTATTGCTGATGGTTTCTGACGATGCATACATGAGCTGGTGCTTTCAGTTTGCGTTAATTGTCAACGTAGCATGTTGATCAGGCACCAATATTGGCTCATAGTTTATAGGGAAAGTTATACAATGAAATGATAGATTCTAGACTTAATTGGGCGAGAGCACTGAGCTGCCGTCCGTCATCAAAACAAAAGGATAGTTTCAAATTGAGAGACTTTTCTTTTAGAACGGAGATAATTTCAATTGTTTGGGATATAAAGCGATTTAAAGTGAATGTTGTCATGGGGTGAGATCGGGGTCAGTATAAGGGTGACAATTCAAAATTCAGAGGCCAACAATCCGGAAGAAAATAATGTAAAACATAACCAAAAACACGTACGTATCAGAATAGATGTGGCAAATAGAATAAATCTTTCAAAAAGACTCGAACGTATCTGAATATAGTAATAAGCAAACAATCCAACGTTTTATGTTCTTTTATAACTATAAGAATTTAAAAGATTCATAGAAATTACCCAAGGTAATGTCAAAGGCCCTATCGAAGTACATCTCAGAACACTCAAATCTAGAAATAATTATATCCAAGGATTGGGCCATTTTTCCCTAAAACCCTGAAAGAAGTGTTCTCTAAAATTTTATTCTCTACAACTTTGCCTTTGGAAGCAACTTTCTATCTCTTATAGTTCTAGAGATATGGATCATCCCTCCCAATTCTAGAAGTGGTCATATCCCAGGATTGGGGCATTTTTACCCAAAACCCTGAGACACGCGTTCGCTAAAATTTTATTCTCTACAACTTTGCCTTTGGAAGCAACTTTTTACCTCTTATAGTTCAAGAGATATGGATCATCCCTCCCAATTCTATAAGTGGTCATATCCCAGGATTGGGGCATTTTTACCCAAAACCCTGAGACACTTGTTCTCTAAAATTTTATTCTCTACAACTTTGTCTTTGGAAGCAACTTTTTACCTCTTATAGTTCTAGAGATATAGATCATCCCTCCCAATTCTAGAAGTGGTCATATCCCAGGATCGAGGCATTTGTACCCACGACCCTGAGACACGTGTTCTCTAAAATGTTATTCTCTACAACTTTGTCTTTGGAAGCACTTTTTACCTCTTATAGTTCTAGAGATATGGATCATCCCTCCCAATTCTATAAGTGGTCATATCCCAGGATTGGGGCATTTTTACCCAAAACCCTGAGACACGCGTTCGCTAAAATTTTATTCTCTACAACTTTGACTTTGGAAGCAACTTTCTACCTCTTATAGTTCTAGAGATATGGATTATCCCTCCCAATTCTAGAAGTGGTCATATCCCAGGATTGAGGCATTTGTACCCACGACCCTGAAACACTTGTACCCTAAAATTTCATTCTCTAGAACTTTGCCTTTCACAGTGAATTTCAATATTGCTTAGTTAAGGAAATAAACACGAAAAACTGTTTTCGTATATGGCCAAGAAACTCAATTTCGTCGATTCCATTGCTCCCGGTGCCCCGACCCTTGACCCGATTCCTACAAAAATTTTTTTCCCAATTTTCTGACATCAAATTCTTCTATTTGACACCAATTTCCGTGCTATATTTGCTGAGATATTTGCGAAAAAGTTTCTTCGACCCTCGAAAATTTCATGTCCGACCTCCACTTCTTCGACCATATCTCCGGAACCACTTGATCGATTTTGCTCATCTTCGAACTTGAATCATGGGAGGCATGTATCTTTCAAAAAAAAGTTTAGAGTTTTCGGTTGAACGAAATAACTTTGAGGGGGCTCTGTTTTTATCCATTCGTGCTAAATGTCCTGCCTCAGCCCTTGGACTTTCACCACGGCTCGCCAAAATCACGTTCCAATTCAAAGTTATATCGCCGTCGCCACCTTCCACCCTTGCGCATCGCCACCTTCGACTCGGGCATCGCTCCAAATATGTTGCGACGTACCTTGCGATCGTACGTGATACCCTCACATAACGGTGTATTAAGTTTAATGACGATGATGTAAAGTAAAAGTCACATTTCATCTGTTTCCTTTGAACCTGGCGTGAATTATGGACGGTTTCTTATCATAAATAATCCATAAAATGGAAAATGTATCTGGGTCATTCCAGCGTTCTTCACTTGACGTTATGACTTTCTTTCTTAGATATCTTCAGTGTAGGAAAAATGTGAGCAGAAACCTTTTTTGAGAACATCGTGAGATGTTGTTGGCTGTAATTCATGGAACACAGCTAGAGTGTCATGTAGATAACGCAGGAATGGCCCATGTAATACGCTTCAATAACAGAAACGTTTCAACATGCTATGTACTCTTTATCTAACATTCTAAATCAGATCCGATATTCGTAATACGTCAAATTGAATCACTTCATTTGGTTAATAAAATAAGAATACGAATTCATTCTCCGAAATCTTTTTAAATCTTTCATTAGTTTTGATTCAGTTCCTTTTGATGTAAAAGGAAAATTACTTTCACATGAATTGTTCGTGACAAAAATGGCATAAATGTGAGGGATATAATTTTCAGTTCCTGGGAAAAGAAATGAAATAAGTTTTGTCAACCTTTAAAAAAAAGTCGACGCAAATGGAAAATCAATCGGAAACATTGCTAGTCAGTAGATATGGTGAAAGTACTTCTTTCCCAATCAAATCACAAAATCTTTCGGGTTTTTTTTAAAAAGGGATATCAATTTTGCGATTCATGGTCATTAGATTTCATTGCTGGGTGTAGGATTTCAGAAGGTGAAATAATTGAGAGGGATTACTCATTTTATGAGCAACAATATAACAATTTTCGCTGTCCAGTCCCACCACTTTGACCAGTAGCATAACTTCGACGCTTAGTCTAAATACAATTTCTTACTTTAGCTTTTTTTGTTGTTATTTCTTTTATTGTTGTAGAAATGCATGACCTTTTCTTTGTGTTATGTGAATTATTCAATGTTTGTAGCTTACATTTTTGTAAGGGTTACATTTTGGTAAAATTCGACTTTGTTCATCAAGATAGAGGTGCCATGTTAGCCTCGGGACTTATTGACTGGTAAGATATTTCAACGATCGAGGGTTTCTTATGAAATAATGCAATTTCTTTACTATTAGTTGCTGCTACCTTTGTTTTTTAGTTTAAATTTAGTACTTGGGTATCAAGAGGTTTTCCTGGCTTTTCTCCTCCACTGCTCTGAAGATTTCACGTTAAGTCAATTTGTAATTTAAATTGTATCCGTAACTTATTTAGTAAGCTTAGTTGAAAAACCCTTAGCTGTTGAATGAATTATCACAACAAAAACCCTTTTTAAAAGGGAAACGTGACGCAAGTCTTCGTCCCTTCTTCCAAAACAACTGATATCAATTTGGGTGACGCTTAACAGCTTCGGAACGCAAAAAACTCTTTTGAAATATTTTCACTTTTGATTAAAAAAATGCGTCACAAATGCGCAACGTAATAATTTCTCTGCGCTTTCAGATTCGACACGAAAAAAAATTAATTTTTGCGTGATGTGTGGAGTACGGGTAGCCAAATTTTTGGCGTGCGAAATCTGAAAGCGCAGAAAAATTATTACGTTGGGAGAGTCCGGCATTTGTGACGCATTTTTTTAATCAAAAGTGAAAATATTTCAAAAGAATTTTTAGCGTTCCGAATCTTTAAGCGACACCCCAAATTGATATCAGTTGTTTTGGAAGAAGGGACGAGGACTTGCGTCACGTTTCTCTTTTAATCAAGGTTTTTGTTGTGATATCAGTAGTTTTGGAAGAAAAGAGAAAACAAATTTTGGAGAAAAAATTTCCGACGAAAAAAATTTCCGGCGAAAAAAAATTCCGACGAAAACAAATTTTCGGCAAAAAAAAATTTTCGGCGAAAAAAATTTTCGGTGAAAAAAATTTGCGGTAAAAATGTTTCCTTTGACACGAACCATCTATCTCCAAAAAAAAAAATTTTAAAAATTTAATTTTCCCTCTAAGTTTGTATGGGACCGTCGCGTCGGCCGTTGGTCACTCTGACACACTACACACCCAACCCAACAACTTGTCCTTTGACTCCAAACATCTGCCTCCAATAGAAAAAAATTAAATTTTCCCCCTAAGTTCGTCCCATACCATCGTCGGCCGTTTTGTTGGTCACCCTGACACACTACACACTAGGGTGGATCGAAAATGACTTTTTTTTAATTTCTTACCTCCCCACCAAAAAATAAGATCTACGGAGCGCCAGGATTCCGCTGATATAGATATTTTTTTTAAAGTCAATTTTAAGGTATGCGCCATAGCTTTGACCGAAAGACCGATTTTAACATCAAAAAAGAATATTTTTTATTTGAGTTTGAAATCTTAAAAAAATCAGTGCCGATCGGATCTCCATGATGTCCTCAACATTTTAGGAAATTTTCAGCCGAAACTAATTTTGAAAATTTTTGCATATATTTTTTCATATAAAATGCTTAGGGACCGTCCTCCTTTCCGGCGTTCAGTGCGACTTTTCAATCGGACTGCCGAGATCGAGTTTCTGATGATTCTGTCACTATTTTCACGAGCCGTTCGGTTGCCTGTGATTCTTTTTTGATGTTAAAATCGGTCTTTTAATGTCATTGTCAGCTCCTATTATTAGAATATTACTAAAATAAGTGAACTAGAGACAATAGGGTGATGTTTGATAACTTTTAAGCGATCTTTAGTCGATTTTTCTACAAAGGATGCCATAGGCGGGAACACTTTTCGACTTTTTTCTACAGTGAATCGACACATTTCGAAAAAGGAAACTTTGCGCAATCGTTGCCCAGGTTCTAGAGTATATTTAGACATGCCACTCGATAGTTATGTGTGCTTAGACCCGAAGAGAAGTGTCCATGTACCACTATAAGTTGACAAAACTATTCAAAGCGATGGCGCATACCTTAAAATTGACTCAAAAAAAAATATCTATATCAGCGGAATTCTGGCGCCCCATAGATCTTATTTTTTGGTGGGGAGGTAAGAAAGTAAAGAAAAAAGTGATTTTCGATCCACCCTAATGGGTCACACACTCAACCCAATAACTTTTCCTTTGACACCAAGCATCTATCTCCATCCTAACACAGTCCAAAAATTTTGCTCATATTCGACCCATACTTTGAATACACTCACACACACTAACAAAACATTCTTTTATATGTGCCCAAACGAGGCCGGTACCCCCCCCCCCCTTTTTTTTTTTTTTAAAAATCTCATGTGGCGTAGAATGCCCACCAGAAAATTTCAAAAAAAGTTATCGAGCCGTTTACGAGCACGAGCCAAAAAAGTCGGTTGTCATACAAATGGCTCTGGCACTAACTAACTAACCCACCCACTAACTAACGTAGGATGTTTCCATTAACTTCTATGAAATAGCACATTTTGTATGGAAAATGATGACTTTCTAAAGGTCATATCTTCGGATCCACCGAACCGATTTCAATGAGTGAGAAGACACTTCGCCTTAAAATTTTCCGTAGAATTCAGGAAAAATATTTTCCGGGAAGTACGTCGCAAGGGAAAGAAGTGAAACCTTAGTTCTATATGTATGGTTACGCCGTCTACGAAAAAAAATTCTAAGGACTTGCATTGCTATAGCGTGCGCCCATGATTACGTCTAATATTTTGTGAAATAAATGTCTATTGAATGAATGAATGAAAGTACTATGCCAGCTAAAAAGTGAGACTCGATCAAGTTCGATTGCTGGCTACCGGGGCTGATGTACCAACGACAGACTGGTTGAGGTGGTTCCTATTAAATGCACGACTTGCAGAATTTTATTGTATACGGGCCATAGATCCTAACAAATAACTGAGTGAGCGATCAAAAACGATCGATCAAACAAAACAAACTTTGAATGCACAAAATTTGCGAACCTATTCATATGAAACTGGACAAGCTACTATGTTTGTCATTTCACACTAACATTGAATGACTGAGAGAATCATATAAAGTTTCTTATGAAAGGCCCAGTATAGTGCACTAAGTGCACATTTTTTTTCAAATTCTGTGCACAAAATTTCTGAAAATGTGCAAATTTTCCTTTGTGCGCTTTTCATTTAACGGAATTTTACCGAACTGTGATCAACAACAGCAATGAATCACTCTAACCCCAGTTAACTCAGCACACTTTTCCGATGTGATTTTTTATTGAAAAATGTACAAAAAGTGTGATTTATCCGAATCACATATGATGAAAATTTGTCGTTGTACATTCGCTAAAATTCCAATCGAAAAAAATGTGAATTTTTCTACTCATTTGATGCACACAAGGTGGCGCTGCAGTAGAAGAAAGCAGGCTGGTATTAAAAAATGATGTATGGGAAATTCGAATGCAGTAGCCAGTACTTTACGGCGCAAAAATTTTCAATTTCACACTAGTCCGCCCTTTATGTGCCCTTGAACCATGACAAAGACGGCAGCCTGGTATCAAAAAATGGTGTATATCACTTTTTTGGTATTGACGAATAATTTATAATTCACTAAATTTCAATTTTACACCAGGCTACCGCTGCCATCTACATTTAAAGGAACATAGCTCAAGAACGCAGCCTGGTGTCAAGACGAAAATCGGTACGGCATTTCTCAATGCCGTCACAGTTATATGCTTCATTTTTTGACATTTCGACGCCGTTGAACCATTTTTTTAGATTAATCCATTCCTGGTCCTTGTAACACAGATCTGATGATCCTTTGTTTCGTATCCCGTTCATCATGTAAATCTCGAAAACCTCCCAGTTTCTACAAGGAACCTGTCTAGAGCGGCAGGTCCTATTTTGGGTACTGTTGCAGGTTGGACCACATGACCTCCAAGAGTCCTAAGCCTCAGTGAGGAAAACTTCGGGCATTCGCATATAACGTGAACGCCCGTTTCCTCACTTAGGCCGCAGGTACAGTTGGGATCGTTAAAGATTCCCATTTTTGCCAGGTGCTTACTCAGTCCGCAATGCCCGGTGATCGCACCCACCACCCTCTTGATGCGCTTCCTGTCCGTGTTTAGCAGTTCTCTGGCCCACCTGCCATCGGGCACCGGGAAGAAACGCTTCGTGTGCATTCCTCCTTCATAGGCGCTTTAATAGTTAGCGAATTTCGACCTCATTCAGCTCTTCACGCTGGCTGCGTGTGGGATGGGTATAAGAGGTTCCGGCCCGCAACTCAATGTTGCCGAGCCTCTTCTCGCTAGCTCATCCGCTTTCTCGTTTCCCTCCACACCAGAGTGTCCGGGAACCCAGACCAGCGTGACCTGATTTCTCAGTCCCATCCGGTTCAGGGTTTCCTTCAGCTCTTTTTTTAGCTTGGATGTCACGATAGGCGACATAAGCGCTTTGATCATCGCCTCACTGTCAGAGCAGACTGTCGCATTTTCTCCACATGCCTCTGCTGGGAGTGCCTCATGCGCTCCCATCAGTGCCGCGAACGTTTCAGTCTGAAAACCATCGGCGTATCCACCTAGGTGGTACCATCTTTCCTCCAACGGTTCCGAAGAAAATATTCCGGCTCCCGTGCCTCCAACCATGAAAAAGTGCGTGGCCTGACGCCAAATTGACAAATATTTTCCCATAAAGTACGCGTTATTGGCTCTAACATTTACTAACATCACTTTTTGAAGGCTGCGTACTTCAGATTCAAAATCTTCAAAATGCGTTAGTTTCATTCACTACAGGAAAGATCAATCTAGTGCTTGAAAGAAATATAATTGCTGAATGTATTGGAGATTCTCAGTAAAACTGTAATAAAGTACGCCACCAATTTTTGAAACACCACCTTAATACATTAGTGTGAGTTTGTTGACTGGGAACCGTACATTGCATCGTTCCCCATTTTCTCGAAGGAGGAAAAGGAAAACAATCGCAAATAAGATAAACCTCTGTCAAAGCTACTCGCCTTCAAACACCTTAAATTTCGTACTTCTTAAAGCTTTAATCTTCAAAATAAACACAAAAAATTTTTCACTTTTCCATCGGTTGGGGATATTTAGATAAAAAATACGAAAAAGAGATGACAATAGTTTGTTATGCGCTCTTTTGTGTAGGAGGATTCTTTAAATAACTTCATTTTATTGATTCTAGATAATTTTCATTAAAACATATGCAAAGGACCCGTACGTATCAGAATAGACGTGGCAAACAGAATAGATGTTGCAAAAAGAATCGAACGTACAGCCTGAACTCTCAAGTATATAGTTCTCACTAAATTGGTCTGGAAATTGCCGAAATTGCAATATTGAAAAACCCTTACGAAGCAGCGGCGATGCACCTAGGGAATCAACTTCTTTGAATTCACTTTACCGCTACTTTACTATATCAATATCATGCGGAATTCGTGTTAAATAACAAACTCAACGAAAATGTGGAATTTTATGAGGTACAGACGATAGTCACAGGGCCATAGGGTTATATGAAGGTGCATACTTCGTCGTTAGATTATCTTACGTCGAATGATATTCAATGTGATGAAAAAAATCGAAATTCACCACTAAATGAAACGATATACAAATATAATTCGCTAGGAATTTCCTCTCTAAAAGGATACACAAAACACACAAACAAAGCCGATTGAATTGAATTTTGTTCCCATATACAACTGAAATACCAACGAAAATTCGAATTTGAAATGTTGTTTGTTGTTCATAAGCTACAGTATTATATCAACTTGAATGGGCATTCTCGATGTTCTTGAAAAACTTTTTCAAATTTGAGTTTTTGTTTCAAATTGAATTATCGCACATTTAACTTCTACAGTCTGCAACGCTTCCACATAAGTTTTTTGGACCCGTACGAACTACGAGTCCCATGCGTTTACCACTACGTTTGTAACTAGTCGATTCGAGGGGGAGTCGGAGGGGAGCATCGATCATGGCCGTTAGATGCCAAATCAGCAAAAAAAAAAAATTGTCCGCCCGTCCATAAACACGATAACTCGAGTAAAACTTAACCGATTTTCAAAATATTTTTCCCCTGAAAGAAAATTGAACAAATGATTACGAATTTCAATTTGGGCAAAATCAGTTAAGAACTTTCGAAGTTACGGTCGAAAAAGTAGTCAAAAACGTGGTTTTTTGAAGGTTGGAACTTTTCGATTTATATCTCTGCGAAATTAGAACGGAAATCGCTCTTGAAGTTTTAAATAAAAGACATGGACATCAGAAAATCACAGAAATTAAATTAGTGAAAATATGTAGGGTGGTTCGGGCTGTAGAGTCCTAAACGATATTTGGTGGTTTTTCGTGAAAATTTCTTTAATAATGAGATTTTTGTTCAGTGTTGTAAAGAAAAAAGTAGCGAACATTTCTGTCCATGGAAGTATGGGTCAGAGGGGCGACTCGACAAATCTCCCAGCTTTTTTTCGTACACTGCCTCAAATATCGTTGAGTCCTATTTTGTACACATTTCAGTTCAATTTCTCACACTACAATTTCGTACTCTTCCTATTTCGTACACTTCCTTTTTCGTACAATTCAATTTCGAACACTCCGATTTCGTACACTTCCTATTTTGTACACTTTCATTTCGTACACCCCAGTTTCGCACACTTCGATTTCGTACACTTTCCAATTTCGTACACTTCAATTTTGTACACTCCGATTTCGTACATTTCAATTTCGTACACTTTCATTTCGTACACTACAATTTCGTACACTTCAATTTCGTACACTTTAATTTTGTACACTTTTCTATTACCGCTAGCATTAATTGTATTCTTTCGGGAAAATATTAAACCAATCATTCGGGAAAAGGTGGCTAACGAATTAGAGTTTAATTTTTCTGTACACAAAAAATACATTTTGTACACAAAAAAAGATGGTTTTGTACACTAACTCAATTTATTTTGTATACAACAAAATGAAAATTCTGTGCATGAGGTATGTACAAAATAAGCGTTGGTTCAATTTTGCATGTTCATTCTTAGCGCTGCAGGCCGTGAAAATTAAAAAAGCGGGGTCGAGGGACGGCAGCCCCCGTAAAGGGGGGTCATGGGGGGAATATCACCCTTTGCGGGGTCTAAGGGACAGAGCCCCATACACAGGCCGTCTCATTTTCTAAGTTCAAACAAAATTTATATTACAAAATATAAAATGTGGTCCACAGACTGTAATAATATCAATACAATATTTGTGTACAAAATTAAATTTTTTGTGCACAAAATCATTTTTCAATTAAAAAAATTTTTTTTAGCGTACAAAAAATTTTTTTTGTGCCGGTGGTGCTTTTTGTGTGTAAAAAATGAGCCGAGAATTAGAGCTTTAATGAAACGCCACAAAAACTAGGCTGCTAACGAAGCTAGGGAGCTTTTCCTTATACTAAGTGATACAAAAACTAGGCCGCTATCAAAGCTTAGTAATTTTCCCTTTTACGAAATGTCACAAACTAGCTGGCTGGCTAACGAAGCTAAGGAAAAGTAAGTGTACAAAATTAAAGCGTACGAAATTGGAGTGTACGAAATTGAAGTGTACTAAATTGGAATGTAGGAAATTAAAGTGTAGAAAATACTAAAGTGTACGAAATCGAAGTGCACGAAATTGGAGTATACGAAATTGAAGTGTACGAAATTGGAGTGTACGAAATTAAAGTGTACAAAATAGGAAATTGTACGAAATCTAAGTGTACGAAATTGGAGTGTACGAAATTGAAGTGTACTAAATTGGAGTGTACGAAATTAAAGTGTACAAAATAGGAAAGTGTACCAAATCGAAGTGTATGAAATTGGAGTGTACGAAACTGAAGTGTAATAAATTGGAGTTACGAAATTAAAGGGTACAAAATAGGAAAGTGTACGAAATCGAAGTGTACGAAATTGGAGTGAACGAAATTGAAGTGTACGAAATTGAAGTGTACGAAATTAAAGTGTACAAAATAGGAAAGTGTACGAAATCGAAGTGTGCAAAATTGGAGTGTACGAAATTAAAGGGTACAAAATAGGAAAGTGTACGAAATTGAAGTATACGAAATTGGAGTGTACGAAATTAAAGTGTACAAAATAGGAAAGTGTACGAAATCGAAGTGTACAAAATTGGAGTGTACGAAATTGAAGTGTACGAAATTGGAGTGCACAAACTAGGAAGTGTACGAAATAGAAAGTGTATAAAATCAGAGTGTGCGAAATTGAAGTGTACGAAATTAGAGTGTACGAAATGGGAAAGTGTACGAAATGGGAAAGTGTACGAAATTAGAGTGTACGAAATTGAAGTGTACGAAATGAGAAAGTGTGCGAAATCGAAGTGTACGAAAATAGAGTGTACGAAATTGAAGTGTACGAAAATAAGGTGTGCGAAAACAAATTGTACGAAAACAAAGTGTACGCAAATATAGTGTACGAATAACGGTTGGAAGATTAGTCATAGCACCGGTCAGAGGGCTTCCTAAGTGTTCTAGGTCATTGCATATGGGCAATTCCATTGGTAGGTTGTGTGCAAACATTGTTTTCTTGCTAAACAAAGCACATACAAGGCTTGTGTTATATGAAATAAGTTTCTACAAATTTACATTTTACACGGTAGAGCGTTTGCACGTAACGCATTTTGCACTTTTTGCATGAAATTGCCCATATATTTAAGAGTTAAGGCAATATTTACTTAGATACGTTCGAGTCTTTTTGCAACATCTATTCTGTTTACCATATCTATTCTGATGCGTACGGGTCCCTTGAATATGTTTTTTATTTTGCTCTGAAATTCTAAAAGCTTTTTGAACGTTGGTTGTAAACTATAAAGAAGATAAACAACTGCAATTCATGATAGAATTGTACGAACAACTTGACGAATTCCGTCTCTATTGAATGTGGAAATTTACCATTGTATCTTAACACTGCGGTTACTTTGGCATATCCTTTAATGGAAAATCTATTTAGTTTCATACCAAAATATATTCGGTTCGTGTGCGGTAAAAATAGAAAACTTCCCTTCGTTCGTTAGGGTTGTCACGTTGTTGTTAGTTCATAAATGAGTTAAAAATAGAATTATTTTGACATATTTCGTACAAACATTTTGCAATGAAAACTGGAGAACTTTCAACAACAACTAAACTGTCAAAATCACTCAATATACGAAACATGACTATAACAACAAAACGCTCCACTGTCTCTTCATTTGCATAAATTCGGATTCCCCAGCTCTCTTCACAAGGCTTTTAAAAGTATGAAAAAAAAATCCATCTTCAATAATAAATTGGATTCCATTGTCAATTTCAAATTCATCATATCCATAACACAAGAGTGACACACATACGCCGCCAGGGGTATATATTTGTTTTATCTCCGAAATCCATAAAAATTCATATAAAATCGATGCCACATTCTGATAAATTGAGATTTTCATCTAAGAGAATTAAAAGATTCTTTCTTTTTTCATTTTGTAAAAACTGATGCATGTATTATATCATGGATGGATATAGTTAATACTTATCTACGAGCAAGTAACGCGCCAACATATAAAAGGAAATTATGTCGGAGCGAAATGCCAAGTTTCATAGCTCTGCGTCAATTGAAATATACCCGCAAGGCTTGTAACGTTGATTTTGTTAATTTCTGTTCTTTCGCCTTAAGAGCAAGAAGTTTGAGATATTTTTTCACGAAAGAAGGAGAGATATTTCAACGAGAGCGAAATTTCTGTTTCGCGGATGGGAACGGTTATTTCCATCGCGCACACACAGAGAACGTTGTGTTACCCTCAGGCAAAATACGAAATTTTAACTCCAACAGTTTTCTAGAAGATTTTGCCAAATTTTTTCCACGTGTTTCATCCTGTCTTCCTCTGACAAAGTTCTACACAAATGGATAACGGAGCAAATGAAGTCTCTTTCTCTGCTATTACGGTGAAAAATACTCGGTGATAAAGACTCTCTTCTGCCCTACAACGCATAAAAAACCTAGCGACGCTATCAGATGAGAGATTTTCATATATTTTCTCTCATAAATTCTCGTCGCTACCGTTTTTGTTACAGCCTTCATTCTCGTCACAATTTACTATCCTCACAAGTATTTTGAAAGTATCATTTTAGACCGTCAAAGTAAATAGTTAATGGGACGGGAGCAATATCAGTCCCTACCCTATCAGTCCCCTTCTACCTGTCATCTTTGAAAGTATCTTTAAAATACACACAAAAAAACTTGCAAACAAACGAGTAGGAAATGTATACGTTATAGTGCTATTCCTGAAAGTGTCCAAAGTTAAATCGACTGTTGCTGTGTGCATTTACCAATGAGCTCAGATCTCCTACAGAAAGAGAATCGAAAGATTGTACAAATATTTCCCTCAAAAAGCGGTTTAACAGGAAGAAAATACGCGAAAAGAGTGCACAAGCTTATGGCCCCCTGTATACTTTAGATCGTTGTATACCTCTTTCAAATAGATTCAGCAACCGTCGATTTTTCAAAAATGCTTTCGCACATCCCTGAGTATTTTTGTGCGACGTAACAGGCTCTACATTTTTGTAAGATGCTAATGCTAAACAGTGCTAGACAGTTCCGGAAAAAAAGGTTTTTCAAATCGATTCCTTAACACGACAAAAAATATTGTGTAGCCTCAAAAACGCCAGAATTATTTTTTTAAAGTTTTTTGGAAGAAAATTGTCAGTGAGAAAAATCAAACTTTGTCAGTGCCAACTATTTTGCCCAATGCTTCCAAATTTATTTTTTCCGTAAAGACCTTTCCAACGATACACCACATCATGAATTTGATTGAATTGAAATGAGTTTTATGGCTCTAGGACCGATTATCCCCAGTCAAAATATCCCTGGACAAAATGTCCTCAGACAAAATATCCCACAAAAAACGGACAAAATATCCTCATATGTAATGTCTACTCAGAAATGGTATTATTAATTATATATTATTTGTGTGTAGGGGATTTTGTAGGCCTTGCAGGCGGCCTTACGTACAAGGGACGTTGCCCCAAACCCCGCTAGGGGCTCCGTTCCTTAGACCCCGCAAGGGGGCCCCTCGACCCCGCTTTTTTGTTTTTCGTTGTTTATTTCAGGCCTGCGGCGCTAAGTATATTTCACATTAAGAGCACTTCGCAAAAATGTGAACTGTCAAATTTGCGATGCTTTTTTAGAAGAGAATCCTGCGTAAATAACAAATTATTCAAAATTATAGCTGATGTACTGTGAGAGGATGACTCTTATACGAACAATAGATGAGTCATAATTTAAAAAGTTTAAGTATAGAGGTACAAATTTGCTGCGAAATAACATCGCAACCTAACTTAGAATGCGATGATTTTTCAAAGCAACTTTCGACCTTCATGCTCAAACTTTTTGAATTTTGATTCATCTACTATTCGTGTAAAAGTCATCCTCTCCTAGTACATGAGCTTAATTTTGATTAATTAGTTATTTACGCAGGATTCTGTTTTAAAAAAACATCGCAAATTTGACAGTTTATATTTTTGCCATGGTATTCTTAAGAGCGTGTCAGATATTTTGACAGTTCTATGTTTTGCGATGTTTTTTCATTCCATATTTCTAAGGCAGTGATCATCAATTTTAAATTCCGAAACATCTACTGTCTGCATAACACATCCCTTTATAGATTCTATGCTTCAGAATATAAAATTTTTGTCAAAATTTGATCTGAAAAAACATCGCATTGAATTATGCAGCCGAGTACTTTGCGATGTTTTTTCAGATCAAATTTTGACACTTAGACTCAATAATTATATATTCTGATTCAGAGAATCTATAAAGGGATGTGTTACGCAAACGGTAGATGTTTCGTAATTTAAAATTGATGATCACTGCCTTAGAAATATGCAATGAAAAAACATCGCAAAACATAGAACTGTCAAAATATCTGACACGCTCTTAAATATTCTTAATTTTTTGAGTGTGGATATTTCGTCTGAGGGGATATTTTGTTTGGGGAAATTTTGTCCTTTTTTTAATGGAAAAATTGTGGTTATTATGTCCGGCTATTTTGTCTGAGGATATTTTCTCCACGGTGATATTTTGGCTGGGGATATTTTTTTGGACATTCGGTCCTAACCCTGAAACCCCGAGTTTTTTGTACCTAAAGGCATGTCATGTGAATTTTCTTCAGAATTTTCAAATTAAAATTTTCCTAAAAGAAAATTTAGGCTGACTTCATATGGAATCGAAAGAAACTCATTTGTCCATCAAAGTCGTGTGGGGTATTGTAGCCTTTACGGGAAAAACGTCAGATTAAAAATGTTACCTGTGGCTGGTAAATTTTCTCCAGTTATTGTGAATTACTCTTTGAAATATACTTGAAAACTACAACTCTATCAGGTAATGGAGGGTAAATTAGATGAGTTTGAAGATAAAATTAGCCGACACAACAATACACAACGCAACTAAAAATAAACTTTTTCTTTCTATCGAATGTGAAGTTTATGAACCAAATCGATGGTAAAGGGATGTTTCAAGAGAAAAGCCACAAAATTACGCGAAGTATCTAAGTTTAGAAATGCCGCGGGACTTTAAAACAAATACATCTCGGATGTCAAATTGATGTCTGAAACCAATCACATTCTTCACAAAACACCCAAATCACAACCAACGACTTTTAATATTGAGAATTGCATTGCGTCGAATCATTTCCCATATCTTTTCTTTTGCATTTTTATGGAAAAGTTCGGATAGTCGTTTTTGTGAAATTCCAATTACGACTGAAATCTTGTCAAACAAATGCAATAAGAAAGTTGTGATGATGTGGTATTGTCAACAATGGAACAAAATGGTTGTGTAACATGAATGTTATAACAGATCCCTTTACCCGAATAAAAAGAGAAGTTGTGCCCCAAGGCTTTATTATTCACATGAAAATTTCTGGGTTCTTGGTTCGGCGTCATTAGTAATGCAAAAATAATGAGATGTGGTCGTAGCGTAAGATTTAAATATTTTGAATTACATTGTTCGATACTACGGCAATGCAATTATACAAATAGGACTGTGAATTTTCGTAATATTTTAAATTTTTGATGTTGTGACATTGCAATTATACAAATGAGATTGTGAGTTTTCGCTAAACTCTGAATTTTTAATTTAAGTTGAGGCGTTTAGGAGATTAGCTTTCGGTTGGTTTGGTTTACTTTTATTCTGTGGAGAATAGGGAATGCAATAGTGTGCTGTTTTTTTTTCAATACCGGTATTCGGTATTTAGAGATTCAAAGTCGGTATCAATACCGGTATTTTCGGTATTCAACAGATTGATGTAGTTATTAGTGGATAGAATTTTAACAAAAAATATTTATACGAAGAATAATACAGGAAAATCCATATCCAATACAGGAAATGTTCGCCTCAATTTCCTCTACAACATAGCAGAAAACAATTTTTTTGTTAAGGGGCCGACCTAGGGCCATACAGCTAAGAGAAAATGTAAAACTACACTTTGACGTTTTCGTTCGTTTCGTGTGGAACCCATATTTTCAATGTAAAAAATCATACAAAAAAATACTCCACACGAAACCCACAAAATACAGGAGAGTGTAGTGGTTTATATTCTCTCAGCTGTAAGGAAAAGCCTCTGACACATACATCCATAGACAAAAATGCTTCTCTCAATTTGATCTGCAATATGACAATTTTTTTTTTGGTTAGGGCCGACCTTAGGACCGACCAGAGGCCCAGTTGAGCCCCAAGCACAGGCCCAAATTTGTTTATGAATATAATTCGGTACACGGTTACCTCTCAAATAGAAAAAGAATCAACAAAATCGGTTAGGATTTGACCGATTTATGTAAACAAAAACATGTTGGGCCTAGTTTCAGGGTCCTGGCTGAGTCCAAGGGCAGACATTCCTAGACCTTTCGACGACAAAGCGTGCGTTTAAGTGGTTTTTGGTCTTTTGTACATAACTCGAGTAAATCTTTTCCGATTTTCATAAATTTTTGTTGGTTTGAAAGATCTGGACATGGCCGACAATTTATGGAAGAAACTTTTTAAATTTGAGTCCTTGGACTTAGCTAGGGCACTAAGAACGAGTTTATGTTATCGCCCTACGTGCTGTATGTACATAACTCAAGGAAATCTTTTCCGATTTTCATAATTGTTTTTTTGAATCAATCGACAGGGGTCTATGAAAGCTCTACTATTTGTAGAAGAAACTTTTTTGAGATTGGGCCCCAGGATATAGCTAAGGCACTAAAAACGAGTCTCTGCTAGCGCTCTACATATTTTTTGTACTAAACTCGAGTAAATCTCTTCCGATTTTAAAATTTTGTTTGATCGAAAGGTCTAGGACTGTCTACCGTTTTATGGCAGAAAATTTTTTGATTTGAAACCCTTGGACTCAGTCAGGACCCTAAAACTGAGTTTCTACTGGGGTCCAACGTGATTGCTTACATAAATTGGATAAATCCTAACTGACTTTGTTGATTCTTTTTCTATTTTAGAGGTAATCGAGTACCGAATTATATTCAAAAACAAATTTGGGCCCGGTGCCTGTGCTTAGGGCTGAAGTGGGCGTCAGGTCAGCAGAGCAAATTGAGGGAAACATTTTGTATTTGGAAATATTTGTCCGAGGCATTTCCTTATGGCCCTAGGTCGGTCCTAAGTTCTGCCCTAGTCAAAAAAAATGGTTTTTCACTATGTTGTAGAAAAAATGGAGTGAAATATTTTTGTCTACGTAAGTCTTTGTCCGAGGCCTCTCGTGAAGACGCTAGGTCGGCCCTAAGGTCGGCCCTAGACAAAAAAATCGTTTTTTCCTAAGTTGTAGAAAAAATTGAGATGATGACAAAATGTCTATTTGGGGGTTAATTTTGTACTTTCGGAAGGTTTTTTTTACATCGTTTCTTCGGACGGGTTTTTCAATACTGCCCTCTCTCAATTTCCAATACAATTTAATATGGAATTAATTTCATACACTTAAGAGTTAAGGCAATATTTACTTAGATACGTTCAAGTACGGGTCCCTTGTATATGTTGCCTAGCGTGACAGTTTATGACAGGGGGGAGGGGGGTCTGAACATGTGTTACGTAACGCAAAATCTTTGAAAAAGCTTACAAATACTGGGTCCATTGGAAGCTTCACCGAGCTCTTTGCAGTGCCTGCTTTTCCATATGGGAGTAGTAGTATTGTGGTAGTAGTAGTAGTATTGTGGAGTAGCACTGGCTTCAAGCGTGGATACACGTTTGACAAACTTCATATTTGAAGGCTTTTTTAAATGTACTGAGGTTCAGATTTCATATATTTTGTGTTTTGACTCATGCAGCGAGAGTTATCTAACTCTACGATAGTCACTCACACTACTGCGAGTTTATGTTCCACTGCCCCTAAGGTCTGCAGTTGTTCATTTTGGGCTAACACTCTACAAGCGAAACTAACATTTTTCGTGTCTGGAAATAAATCAGCCGTTTCAGCACCGTGTTAAGTATGCGCAAGTAGGTTCCAAACAAAACACGTGGGGAAATAATAAATCAATAAAGTAGGGAAATATTTGGCAGGTGGGAAATAAAGTGGTGAAATAATATAGAGGATGAAATATCTTCCTCCGAAATATCCTAAGAATATTTTTACCTTTCTTTATCAAAAGTGTGTGTGTGTTTACAAAAAGTGTGGAAGGCATTTTTGGGAGGTGCCGGTATTCCACTCCTACAAGTTTCGCTCCTAGTACATCTCAAAGATGGCACTGGGTTTGTCGCACAGCTTACCACTGGTACAGTAACAGTATGTCTTTTATGTGAAGGATCAAAATGGACTCGAAGACACTAAGTAATTGTTACAATCTTATGACGTCACAAACGCATAATGTACACACATTACCTTAAGAGCACGTCGCAAAAATGTGAACTGTCAAATTTGTGATGTTTTTTTTAAACAGAATCCTTCGTAATAGAAAAATGGAATATATTTTTTGGTTACAAAAAATAAAACTTTCGTTACAAAAAAAAAACTTCTTGTTCCAAAAAAAAAATTGTTTTGTTCCAATGTTGATCACTGAATGTTCCAGTAAATAATAGAAATATTCCAACAAATAATACAAATGTTCCAAAAGAAATTGATTTTGTTCCACAAAAAATTGGAATTTCACCCTTTTACGAATTTTGGAACAAAACCATTTTTTTGTGGAACAAAATCAATTTCTTTTGGGCAATTGTATTATTCATTGGAACATCCGGTGTTCAAGATTAGAACAAAAAGATTATTTTTTGGAACAAAACCAATAAATAACGTAACAAAAACATTTTATTTTGGAACATTTGAGTTTTTATTGGAACATTTAAATGATGCCAATAACAAATTATTCAAAATATTAGCTCATGTGCTGCGAGAGGATGACTCTTACACTAATAATAGATGAAAGAGAATTCAAAAAGTTTGAGCAAGAAGGTCGAAAGTTGCTCTAAAAAGTCATCGCATAACAAGTTCGATTACGATGTCATTTCAAAGCAAATTTGTACGTTCATATTCAAACTTTTTGAATTCTGATTCATCAATTATTCACGATCATCCAATCACAGTACATGAGCTACAATTTTGAAAAATTTATTATTTACACAGAATTCTCTTTTAAAAAAAACATCGCAAATTTGACAGTTCACATTTTTGCAACGTGCGCTTAATATAATACAATATCAATTCGATGTCATTCACGCATAATACACATAAAGAACGTATGTAATACTTGTGTGCTGTTCGGACGTATGATATATAATTTTTTGTTCCGGGTGTATAAAAAGTGACATCGGTGAAACACGTGACTGGTTTAATGAAAAATGAAGTGAAATGAACAAAATCACTTGAGAGGCCGTCCAGAAAGTACGTATGGCATTTTTGGACTCCCTAGCTTTCAGTACTCCGGTTTTTTATATACTTAGGGAGGAAAACCACTATTTTCCACCCACAACTGAGAGAAAAACGATTTTTCATACCCTTGGCTTATAACAATTTTTATGAAACCAGGGACAAAAAATCCGATTCACGTAATATCATCCTTCTGCTTCGGCTCGTGCTAACTGCCGTCCAAAGGAAAAAAAACTTAGTGACAAAGAAAAAAGAGGGTAAGGCAAAAGAATTAATTTGTCTCGTTCTTCAATAAAATTTTAGACTCCTGTACATATGTGTACGCTTTTGAGTAACCCCCTCTCCCCTAAAACACGTACGTCTTTTATGAATGTCCCCAAAAAGGATCATCCTACACAAAGCACTAAGAGACTTAGTCGAATTTTATTCAGTGCACTGAACGAAACCAAAATCTGGTGCATTTATAATCGCTTAATCATTTCATTGTTGAAATTCAATGAATGCTGTGTAGCTCAATTTGCGGCTAAAACTTTTCCTACCATTCCATTGCTATTGTTATTTATTATAAATTAAGTGGTTGTTTATAGCGGTTTTCAACATTTAAAATAATCTCGTTCAACTCCAAATGCTTATCTCTCCATAAATTGTTAATTAATTCCACATCTGTTGAGAGTTATGTGCCGATGTCAAAGCTTTGAGGACAATATTAATAAAACGAGAAGCTGGACAAAAATTTAATTCGAATTTTCATGTGAACATCGATAGAGTTTTGGCTATCATAAAACATTTGGTTTTATTTCTCATGTGAATAAATACGAAATGCTTATGGATACATTACATTAAGAAGGAATATTATTTATGGATGGAAAAAGAGGGTGAAAAATCCCGCATATAAATCTAAAATATTATGATTTTCTGCTCGCATATAAGAATTTTGATGGTTTGTTGAAGAATAATCGAACCATAAATATTCAACTTTTCGATATAAATATTATCATATGCCAAAATGCTCGAGTTTGATCGAACTTGATATTTTACGATATGCTTTCATACACTGGCGCAAATTTAGAGTGTGACGGTAAACATTTCGTACTAACGAAAGATGATAGTTATTTACGTCACCAGAGAATAGCGTTTTTTTATTTAGAAGTTTGACGTTTGTTTGTAGCATTATTCATGGGCACGGGAATTTGAGTTCAAAAAGCTTTTTCCAAATCGTATCGAATTTCACATTACATTCTATTCTATTTTTGAGCATAATCAATCGGGTTTGAGGGGGACAGCCCCACGATGTAGGGTCAAGGGAACAGGGAAATGTAACACACTATGTGGGGTGTAAGAGGCAGAGCTATCAATGGTTAATGACGAAGTCCCATAGATGGTAGCATTCGGCAGGAAGGGCGTCTTGTCGATTATTCCGCTAGGGGGCATTGCAGACTTTCTTAAATTCTGAATTTTATATATAGATATTCCGTCCATATTCATTTTGTCTATATACACACCTGCTTGCTACTATGAAACTCAACCGCAGACAGATTTGTTCCTATGGTCTGATTTTTAAACAAAACAAATTTGATTGATTGATTGATTGATTGATATTAATTTTATTGTCTAACTATGCACTAGCTGACATGGAAAAAGAGTGACTATGACTGCTGTCATAGTGCTCGTTAAAAATCCATGAAAACGTTAAAATACTTAAAAAAAAATATATAACATTTACATAGAGGCAAACAATTGAAAATTATACAAAATAATTAAATCGGTCCAAGGAATCATTCATAAAGTATGTCACTCGTGACGATTATATGCATTAGGTTAGGTTAGGTTAAAGTGGGTGGACTGCTGTCCTGCACCTAAGCCTCCAGTGGGCCTGTTGTGCATACGCACAATCGATTACCTAAAATCTATCATGCTCGGAGCGGTAGCGGAGAGCGTGACGCAGTCCCCACACCCCAAAAAAAACGTCCACAAACCCAAAAACCTCCATACAAAAACCTTTGGGACAAGGAGCCATATATAGGCGAAGTTTTGAGTTTTTCCCCTCGCCCCCTTCCCCTCCAAATTATTTTTTAATCGT
The DNA here is from genome assembly GCA_029228625.1 of Pseudolycoriella hygida. NCBI lineage: Eukaryota > Metazoa > Arthropoda > Insecta > Diptera > Sciaridae > Pseudolycoriella > Pseudolycoriella hygida. The sequence goes on from CM055406.1 coordinate 123,618,744, forward strand.
CGCAGCAGCTTTCAAACAAGCCCTCACTCATCAAAATCGGTTGAAAATTGGCTGAGATATCGCCAATCAAAAATGACCAATTCCTAAGGAAAAGTGGTCAAATTACCTTTTTGTGGTGTGTCAACGATCTATTTATCTATGTATCTATCTATCTACTTTTTTTTCTCGAGAACCGCCCGAGCGATTTCCTTAAAATTTTTAGGGAACGAAATTCGGGAAAAACGGGAAATGAAAAATTTCATATGCCGCTTTTCCGGGAAAATTCTGGAAAAGCCGTGGCATGGGAAAAAGTGGTCAATTTTGAGGGTTTTTCGGTAATGCTCGGAGTTTTCGAATTTTAGCTTCGGAATGACAATACTTAGAGAGTTGCTTTCTTCGGGAAAGTTATAGAGTTTGGTCAGGAGAATTTTTTGGGATCTTAAGAAAATGGCTGCCAGCGGTCAAACTGGCGCCATTTTGAATTTTCCCAAGCAATAAATTAGGTTTTTTTTGGTTTTCGAATTTTAGCTTCGGAGTGACAATACTTACAGAGTTGGTTTCTTCTGGAAAGTTATAGAGTTTGGTCAGGAGAATTTTTTGGGATCCTAAGAAAATGGCTGCCAGCAATCAAACCGGCGCCATCTTGAATTTTCCCAAGCAATAAATTAGGTTTTTTTTGGTTTTCGAATTTTAGCTTCGGAATGACACTACTTAGAGAGACGGTTTCTTCTAGAAAAATATAGAGATTCATCAGGAGAATTTTTTGGGATCTTAAGAAAATGGCTGCCAGCGGTCAAACTGGCGCCATTGAATTTTCCCAAGCAATAAATTAGGGTTTTTTTGGTTTTCGAATTTTAGCTTCGGAATGGCAATACTTAGAGAGTTGGTTTCTTCGGGAAAGTTATAGAGTTTGGCCAGGAGAATTTTTTGGGATCTTAAGAAAATGGCTGTCAGCAGTCAAACCGGCGCCATTTTGAATTTTCCCAAGCAATAAATTAGGTTTTTTTTGGTTTTCGAATTTTAGCTTCAGAATGACAATACTTAGAGAGTTGGTTTTTTCGGGAAAGTTATAGAGTTTGATCAGGAGATTTTTTTGGGATTTTCAGAAATCTGCCAAAGTGACGCCATCTTGGATTTTTGTAAGGTGTAAATTATGCTTTTTTGGGTTTTCGATTTTTAGCTCCGGAATGATAACACTCAGAGAGTTGGTTTCTTCTACAAAGTTATAGAGTTTCATCAAGAGAATTTTTTGGTATCATTAGAAAATGGCTGCCAGCTGTCATAGCGACGCCATCTTGGATTTTCGTTTATGCTTCTACGGTTTTCGAATTTTACCTCCGGAAGGACGCTTCTTAGAGAGACGTTTTCTTCATCAAAGTTATAGAGTTTCATCAGGAGAATTTTTTGGTATCATTAGAAAATGGCTGCCAGTTGTCATAGCGACGCCATCTTGGATTTTCGTTTATGCTTCTACGGTTTTCGAATTTTAGCTCCGGAAGGACGCTTCTTAGAGAGACGGTTTCTTCTACAAAGTTATAGAGTTTTATCAGGAGACTTTTTTGGGATCATAAGAAAACGGCTGCCATCTGTTATAGGGGCGCCATCTTGGATTTTCGTTTATGCTTTTTCGGTTTTCGAATTTCAGCTCCGGAATGATAACACTTAGTGAGTTAGTTTCTTCTTCAAAGTTATAGAGTTTCATCAGGAGAATTTTTTGGTGTCATTAGAAAATGGCTGCCAGCTGTCATAGCGACGCCATCTTGGATTTTCGTTTATGCTTCTACGGTTTTCGAATTTTAGCTCCGGAAGGACGCTACTTAGAGAGACGGTTTCTTCTAGACAGTTATAGAGTTTTATCAGGAGACTTTTTTGGGATCATAAGAAAACGGCTGCCATCTGTTATAGGGGCGCCATCTTGGATTTTCGTTTATGCTTTTTCGGTTTTCGAATTTTAGCTCCGCAATGACACTACGTATAGAGACGGTTTCTTCTAGAAAGTTATAGAGATTCATCAGGAGAATTTTTTGGTATCATTAGAAAATGGCTGCCAGCTGTCAAAGTGACGCCATCTTGAATTTTTTGCTATCTTCTGAATTAGAATAGTTTGACAGTTGGTTTCTTCGGGAAAGTTATAGACATTGGTGAGGAGAATTTTTTTGATGAATAGAAAGTAGGTTTGCCGAGGCTCGGAAGTTGGTCAAAATCGAGGCGAAAGTTTTCGCCAAAAAATTTTTTTCGTCGGAATCGATAGATATTGACTTGGGCATCGTTTTGATGAATAGAAAGTGGGGTCGCCGAGGCGCAGAAGTTGGTCAAAATTGAGGCGAAAGTTTTCGCCAAAAATTTTTTTTCGTCGAAATCGATAGATATTGACTTGCGCATCATTTTGATGAATAGAACGTGGGGTCACCGAGGCGCAGAAGTTGGTCAAAATCGAGGCGAAAGTTTTTGCCAAAAATTTGTTTTCGTCGGAATCGATAGATCGGAGAAAAATTTTTTTGGAGAAAATTATTTTCAGAGAAATTTTTTTGGAGAAAATTTTTTTCTGAGCAAACTTGTTTCGGAGAAAAAGTTTTTTTAAAGAAATTTTTTTTCTGAAGAAATTTTCTTTTAAGAAAATTATTGTTTCGGAGAAATTTTTTTTTATAAGAAAATTGTCTTTTTTGGAAATTGTTTTTCAAAAAAATAGAAATTTTTTTAACAACTGAAAACTTCCAAAACGACTGATACCAGCGGAATAATTTTTCTGTACTTTCAGTTTTTACACGCAAAAATTTAAATTTACTCTAAAAAATCTACGCAATAAGAAAAAAAAGTCAAATTTTTGCAGCGCAAAAACTGAAAGTACAGAAAAATTATTCCGTCGTTGGGTCCGGCATTTGTGACGCAATTTTTTTTAACAAAACGTAATTTTGTTTCAAAGAAAGCGCTCTAATTTTTTCAGGAAATCAAAACTTTTAGCACAAGGTCCCACTCATACGAACTTCTGCGTATTATCTGCGATAGCGTCACCTCAAGCGATATCATTAATTTTGGAAGCGGACTTTCGGACTGCGTCACACTTTACCTTTTAAGAGGTTTTTGTTGTTTAGTACGATTTAGGTAGTCCAAAATGTATTTCGGCGGTATACTCCAAATGATATTGTGTGGCAAAATATACGCTCCGATGGTTTTGACTCTGGTTGAGATATATGCGGGGCATTTACAAAGGAAGTGCTCTGCCGTTTCTATTTCGCCACATTTAGCGCTTGTTGAAACAGTGCCCTGTCAGGATTCCTGTTATTCTTCTGAGGTTTCTTCTGCTGAGTGATATGAAGTAACGGGAGTTTTCTGCGCTAATGTTGATGCAGTTTTTCGACTGTCTAGCATGATTAATAGCGTTCCAGTGTTTTTTGAAAGTTGTCTGTTTCCATTTTGCAATACAGCTTTTGACGATCGATGGTGGCGCTTTAATGTAAGGTTCTGGGCCTATGAATCCGTTTGTTGCTCCTGTTTTAGCTAGAATATCGGCTTTATCATTGCCTTCAATATCGCTGTGACCTGGTACCCAGGTTAGTGTGATTGAATTACTTTGGGCTAATAATTGTGCTTTCTCTCTGCATTCTAGTACTAAGGACGAGTAGATTTTATAGGAATCAATGCTCTCTAACTAACGCGCTAAGACTGTCTGAGCATATAAGGATATTGGAATTTGTAATGTTATCTTCTAGCATAACCTCACAGCACTGTGTGATGCCATAAACTTCAGCTAGGAAAATAGACGTGAATTCGCCTAGGGCAAAAGATTTGGAGTTTTGGGTAGCAGAGTTGTATATACCTGCACCAGCGGAATTTTTTAGTTTTGACCCATCTCAAAACCACTTGTGATCTGCGTCGGATGGGATGATTGCATTCCTTGACCATTCCTCTCTGGTAGGGAAGGATACATTGAAGCCGTTGTCACAGCGGTACGTAGGAGTGATGGAGTCACAGGGCATGTCAATGTGTGGCGACTCTTTAACCATAGTACGCCATAGTCTAGCATGACCATAGTTGGCTTCGATTAGTAGGTTGGATCGTTTCAATCTCGCGCAAGTATTTCTAGCCACCGATTCTAAGTATATATGTAGCGGTTCGATGTTCAGAAGCGCTTCTATCGCGGCTGTCTGTTGTGGTTTTTATTGCTCCTGTGATGCTTATTAAGGCTAACATTTGAATCTTTTGTAATTGCTTTTGAATGAAGCCTACATGACAGCGTGGCCACCAAATAAATGCTGCGCGCATATGAAATTTGTGGTCTCACAATTGCTGTATAGATCCACATAAGAACTTTTGGACTAAGTCCCCAGTTTTTGCCGAATGCACTGCGACACGTCCACAATGTTGCTGTGGCTGTCCTGGTGCGATTTTGTAAATGGGTGTTGAAATTGAGTTTTTTGTCTAATTCTAATCCAAGCACATTAGCAGAATCTGATAGAGAAATTTCTTTACCGAAGATTACTGGAGCTCTAAAACCAGCGATCTTACCTTTCTTTGTAAATAGGATGAGTTTGGTTTTATCCGTGTTTACTTCTTGCCCTTGTTCAAGGCACCAATTTTCTATGCTGCTTGCATTAACTCACAGAGAGTGCTGACATACAATCCTACCAGTAACACAGTTAGATCATCGGCAAAACTCAATGAAAAGTAGCCTAAGTCGTTCAGCTTAGTCTGCAAGCTGTCCTTAACTAGAATATACAAAAGGGGTGGTAACACCCCTCCTTGAGGGCACCCCTTACGGATGACAATTGCTTTTTTAATTGAATTTAATTTGGCAGAGACGATTCTGCTGCTCAGCATGACGTAGATCCAGCTTGAGGTGGTGTCATCAATATGATGCTCTCCAATGCATTTGTAATTGAAGTAAATTTAATGTTATTGAACGCATTTGACAGGTCGATGAAGCCACCCAGGGCGAAATTGTCATATTCAAAGGCTTTCTCCACCCTATTGACGATCTGATGTAATGCGCGTTCGGCTGATTTGCAAGGCTGGTAGGCCTAAAATTAGATGGATGCAATTCCCTAAGGGACGATGTTATCTTCTCCAGCCGATTTTATAGGCGCAAATGACTCAATAGCCCATTTTATTCTATCTTTCGATACAATATTCCTAGCTATCTCCCTATCTCCGACAGAAAGAATACTTAAAAAAGGTCCTTCGATTCATTCTAAGATAATTACGCTTCCCGGCAAATATTTCTCCAGCAATTTTTGTTCCCCTGGAAACGATTCTCTAACAACTACGATTCTCAGTGAATTAATAATGACTTCAATATGCATTATAGTGCATCAAGGTATACCGCAGTTCATCAAAGTGTACCGTAGTGCATCAAAGTGCACCAAGGTATATGCAGTTCATCAAAGTGTACCGTAGTTCATCAAAGTGCAGTGAGGTGCACCAAGGTGTAGTGAGGTGCACCAAGGTGCGGTGAGGTGCAGTGTATTTTGGGTTTTATATTATAGATATTATTTGCTCAAATCAAATCCTATTATCACTTTTCGAACTACCTTTTGGGATTTTGAAAATCAGTCAAATTTTACTCGAGCTATCGTGCTAAAACAGTCAGATTTCTCTTTTTCTGTCCCCAAGAACGACTGGTTACAAACGTCGTGGTGAACGCTTAGGATACGTACTTCTCACAGGTCTAAAAAGCTTCAATATTAATGTAGTAATGAGGAGTCAAATTTATGAATAAAAACGTATATCTCTCTGAACATATGGGGAAAAAAATTTCATGTCAATATTGACATGGAAAAAAACTCTGTTCCATCGCAAAAATACATTCAGACATTCCAATGCTTAGCCGTAAGGCATGCTCTTCGTATCTTCCAAACTTCATCTCTATATTTTTCGGTTGTAACATTTTGAAATAAGAATGCTTTAATATGAGGCAATGTATTGATATTTGACACTTCTGTAAATAAAAAAACACGCAGACTTTCGGAAAACCCATTTTTAGGATACGAGGGCTGTTTGATAAGTCCGTGACTTTATTAACTTCCAACATAGCAACCTTGATGAAATTTTACTCCCGTCAAAATGTATCTATTCAAACACTATTCTCAAACTTTGAGCAGGTTGGGTGGTCTAGTTTGTACTTGATAGCTATTTAAGCACACGCCCTCGCGAATTCAAAGCAAAAATGGAGAAAAGTGAATTTCGTGTGCTGATAAAACATTATTTTTTGCGTAAAAAAAACCATAACCGAAACCAAGGAAAGGCTTGATAAACATTATGGCAACTCAGCACCATCGATTTCAATGGTTAAAAATGGTTCGCGGAATTCCGCTGTGGTCGAACCAGCACAAATGACACCGAACGTCCAGGTCGTCCAAAAGAGGTCATCACACTTGAAGTTGTGAATAAAATCCATGGAATGATATTGGACGATCGTAGAACGAAGGTTCGTGAGATGGCTGAGGCTGTAGGCATCTCAGCTGAGCGGGTACATCATATTTTACATGACTATTTAGACATGAGAAAACTATCCGCGAGATGGGTGCCGCGATTACTCACATTCGAACATAATCGCAACCGTGTGATCGTGTCGAAGGAGTGTTTGGCTATGTTTAATCGCAATCCCAGCGAATTCTTACGTCGTTTTGTAACCGTGGATGAAACATGGATTCATCACAACACACCAGAGACCAAGGAACAGTCAAAACATTGGGTTTCTTCGGATGAACGTGCGCCAAAGAAGGCAAAGGTGGGTCTGTCAGCGAACAAGGTAATGGCCACAATTTTTTGGGATGCACGCGTGTAATTACGCGTGTAATTACATATTACATACGTATTACATACGTCATATTTACACCTTAAAAGCAGACCCAGCGCGACAGTACCCATATAAGTTTGGATTTATTGGAAAGCTGGCATCAGTAGCCACGAGGAAAAACAGTTTTTCAATATTTTAGACGCCTTACGGATGCATAGGAATGGTTTGAAGTTAGCCGAAATAATCAAAGTTTTACCCCTACTTTCAACTGCTCATAACTCATTGTGGATGAATTTTAAGCCCAACAAAGCCCTTTTGGCCCAAAACTACGTGCAATTACCTTTCCAACGAGCCCCCACTCGACCTTGTAAGCTTCTTCTAGCCGGAGAAATTTCTGTAAGAAAAGTGCATGTTTTCGGTTTTTGAACACATCTCAATAGCCACACAAACATCCATGATTTTTTTAAAAAATATTTTTGGCTTCTAGGGATCAGTACCTATTCAGGAAAGTATAAAAAAAATCCGCTGGGAGATGCATCCGATTTCGGCAGGCTGTTTTTCAAAAGAATCCCTCTGGTAAATATTCGACTGTTTTTGTAACGTTATGGTTCCATTGTACGTTGCAACCATAGAAAATGTAATAAAACTTTAAAGACTTTTGATGGAGTCGTGCGCCGGCGTTTCGTCGGCTGGGTCTTTAAAACAGTCTCTAGCCTTAGGACTACATCCCACACTTGTCCAATGTTCAGCAAAAATTTAGAAGAGAGTTGTATCTAATCGGCTCTCAAAGACAATTTTGCTCTAAATGTCACTGGAACAAACTATTTTAGTTGCGCCGACTTAAAATCAAACATTCGACCGCATTCGGCTGACAATCGATTTTAAGTCGGCGCAACTAAAATAATTTGTTCCAGTGACATTTACGAGTAAAATTGTCTTTGACAGCCGATTAGGTACAGCCCTTCTCTACATTTTTGCTGAACATTGAACAAGTCTTAGACGTAGTCCAAAGGCCAGAGACTGTCTTGAAGACCCATCCGACGAAACGCCGGCGCACGGCTCTAACTTTTGAGAACTAATGGCACACAAAAATGGGTTCGTACAAATATTTATAGTTCCCATTGCAACTTCCAGCAATAGAAAATTTGATAAGAGAAAAAAATGTGAGTGAAATTTCGACTTTTACACCGTTAATGATTCTTTATGCAGTAACAATGATATTTTTTTCGTGAACTTAAGCCTTTATTGAACGTTGACAAAAAATATTTGAAAATGTATCCTACGGAAGATAATCTTGCTTCAGATAATCCGATTTAACTCGATTTACAAGATAGGTGAAACTGTAGTTTGTTTTCATCTTTTTCGTCTTCCTGTCTCTCTCTTTCTTTAAGGGGCCATCCATAAAATACGCACACTAAGAATGACGAACTTGCGACCCTCCTCCTCCTTGTACCCACAAATTTATAGAAAATTTTTTGAATGCATGGAACACACGCTTAGAAGAAAGTACAGACTTTGTGCATGGTTCCTTAGTTTTGTGTAAGATTTGAATTGGGTCGACCATAAACGTGGAGATCTTTGCTGTTGCTACAATAATTTAGCCATTCCCTGTTCTTAGTTCAACATTACATAATTCATCAAACTTTTCTCAATTTTTGTTGCTTTTAAGAAAATAAGATTTTAAAACCCTAAAATCTGAAGCTAAAAAGTTTCCCTCTACATTTCTATTTCTACTAAAAAAACAGGAAGCTAAAAAGTTTTATGGAATTTCTTCAGAAAATTTTATTTTCTTATCTTGTTTGGTGTGCATTAATAGATGGGAAAACCTCCTACAAAGTGCTACACGGAGTTGCAAAGTGTATGTAGAAGCTAAATGGAAAAAATTGTAAAACAATTACCATGGCGTAACATATCTTTTTACAACTCGTGACGGTTTTCCCCTTCCTAGTGTTTGAACTTTAATATTCGATTGGAAAACGGTTACAGCGACTAACATTTCATTTAGTGATTCTGATTGCCTTCACGTAGCTAACAATTTACTCTAGAAAATGTAGAGTAATAGTTATTTATGTCACAAGGACAAGAGCTGAAGGTGCTTTTCCAAGTGACGAATTATGTTTTGTATTCTTGCTTGTATTTCCAAATTTTCCAAATGATTTCCGAATTTTCTAACAAATTTCCAAATAATTTCCAAATTATTATTTGGAAAATTTTTGGAAAAACGATTTCCCAAAATTAGGCCCTGTTGCTAAGAGAACAGAACTTGGAAACATAGCCAAAGACGCGTACGTATCAGAATAGATGTGACAAACAGAATAGATGTGGCAAATAAAATAAATCTTGCAAAAAGACTCGAACATATCTTAATATAGTAATAAGGAAACAATCCAACGTTTTATGTTCTTTTTTAACTATAAGAAATTCAAAGATCCATAGAAATTACCCAAGGTATTGTCAAAAGCCCTACCGAAGTACATCTCAGACCATTCAAATCTAGAAATTGGGCCGCGTGTTCGCTAAAATGTTATGCACTACAGCTTTGCCTTTGGAAGCAACTTTGTACCTCTTCTAGTTCAAGAGATATGGATCATCCCTCCCAATTCTAGAAGTGATCATATCCCATGATTGGGGCATTTTTACCCAAAACCCTGAGACACTCATTCGTTAAAATTTTATTCTCTACAACTTTGTTTTTGAAAGCAACTTTCTATCTCTTATAGTTCTACAGATATGGATCACCCCTCCCAATTCTAGAAGTGGTCATATCCCAGGATTGAGACATTTTTACCCAAAACCCTGAGACACGCATTCGCTAAAATTTTATTCTCTCGACTTTGCTTTTGCAAGCAACTTTCTACCTCTTATAGTTCTAGAGATATGGATCATCGCTCCCAATTCTAGAACTGGTCATATTCCAGGATTGGGGCATTTTTACCCAAAACCCTTAGACGCATGTTCCCTAAAATTTCATTCTTTACAACTTTGCCTTTGACAGTGAAAAACTGTTTTCGTATATCGCCCAGAAACTCAATTTCGTCGATTCAATTAGTCCTGGTGCCCCACCCCTGACCCGATTCCCATAAAAAATTTTCCCCAATTTTCTGACATCAAATCCTTTCGTTTGACACCAGCATGAGCAACTTCCGTGCTATACTTGCTGAGATATTTGCAAAAAAGCTTCAGCGACCCTCGAAAAACCATGTTGCTCATCTTCGAACTTGCATCATGGTAGGCATGTATCTTTCAGGGGAAAAAAGTTTAGGGTGATCGGTTAGGCCATTTGGAAAAAAAGTGGAGACGGACGGAGGGGTGGACGGACGGACATTTTTTTATTGTTGATTCGTCATATTTAGACGATAATGAACCCATCATCCCAACTGCCACTTCGATCTACCCCATGTTACATTAAAATTGTTTGTAGTAAACGTATAGAACCTTCGTACTTCGGCTCTGTTAGCAGGCATACAAAATTTACTAAAAAAATATCAAAATTTAGCCAACCAAATGAATGTCGTGATCGTTTCGTGTCAAAATTGTGCTCCTTCTTCGTTGTTCTTCTTTAATTCAAGAATCTTGGGTTGATCAAAAGAATTTCATGATAATAATATGAAATTTACAATCAATTCGCATTGGTACAGCACTGACTTCATTGTTCTCTTCGCTCCTCTTCACCACAGAGACCGAAGATACCGAAATACTTTTTCCTAGACCATCACTATTACTTTATAAGTTGGCTAATTCCATCGGTACCGTCACCTGGGTAACGAATTTCATCTCTTTCATTCTTTCAATGTGATTTATATTAACATGAGAACAAACACATTCGTTCCCCCGGTGACATGGTACCGACAATGTATGGATTACCGATGGAATTAGCCAGTTACACTTGCTTAGACCCCCGAGCTCCAAAAATTCATTAATATCTGTTGTTGGCAAGGGCAGAGAGTGGTGCCTATGAAGTCTAAGTTACGTAGTACTTCATAAAACAGCCAGAGCAGAGAGATCTGACAAATCTACAAACCTTTATGTCAGATGTGAGAGATCTAGCACACTAGCAAGCGTGCATAAAAGCAAAGGCATTTTAAAATATTTGGGCCACACAATTTTCTACTCTTGCCAACAACAGATGTTCATCAACCCATTCTCTGTTTTTTGCTGATATGCACATGGTGTTAGCGACAAAGACGCGCTGATGAGACGTAAACGTGGCTGGAAATAATGTTTTTTTCCCGGTATCCAAATCCGATTTCCCATTTTTTCCCGGTATCCGTCTAAAATCGATAAAATTTCCCACTGAGGAATCGAGATTTCCCGGTGAAAAATTGAGATTTCCTGGCGATCAAAATGCGATTTCCCGGTGGCCAAAAGTTATTTCCCGGTAAAAAAAATGTTGAAATGTTGCGAGTGGAGCGAGCGAGATTTTTTTGTCATACTTTTTGACGAAACCGTTGATATATCAATCAACATTTCACGAAGAAAAATTTATGAATCGCGAGCGGAGCGAACGAACTTGTTGACATATCAATCGAAATTTTACAAAGAAAAATTAATGATCCACGAGCGGAGCGAGCGAGATTTTTATGAACGAAGTCATCAAAATCTCAATCAAATATTTTAAGAGTTTATAGAAGGCGCAGGCGGAGCTAGCGAAATTTTTCATAATTTTTTTCAACTAAGTTGTTTACTCACTTTCCATTTTTCAGCCATTTCCCATTTTTTATTTATTTCATGTTTTTCAGTAATTTCCCATTTTTCATTCAATTCCCATTTTCAGCAATTTCCCATTTCTTAGTCATTTCCCATCTTGAAGCGATTTCAAATTTTTTAGTCATTTCCAATCTTGAAGCGATTTCCCATAACGTAAACCGTTCGAGCTTTGCTCGAGCATATTTCCCGAAACGTGAATGGATTTCCCGGTATCCGGCTTTACGGCCCCCAAACTGTCCGGTATCTTAGATACCAAGGATACACACTATTTCCAGCTGCGGACGTAAACGTGCCAATTAGCCAAACTTTGTTCGTTGATATAAGATAATTACTTGAGTAATTTAATTTCTCACTTGTTGCTTGTCAACAAATTTGGTCTTCCCAAGCGATACAAAATTATAAAAAATTTAGAACATATTCTAGCGCGAGAGCATATCTGAGTTTTACAACATATCTGAGCGTGAGAATATATCTTAACGTGAGAACATATCTGAACGTGATAACATATTTAGGCGTGAGAATAGATCTGAGCGTGAGAATAGATCTGAGCGTGAGAATAGATCTGAGCGTGAGAATAGATATGAGCGTGAGACCATATATGAGCGTGAGAGCATATCTGAGCGTGAGAACATGTGTGAGCATAAGAGCATACCTGAGCGTGAGAACGTATATGAGCGTCAGAACATAAATGAGCGTGTGAGCATATCTGAGCGTGAGAACATATCTGAGCGCAAGAACATATCTGAGCGTGAAAATATATCTGAGCGTGAGAACATACCTGAGCGTAAGAACATATCTGAGCGTAAGAACATATCTGAGCGTGAAAATATATCTGAGCGTGAGAACATATCTGAGCTTGGGAGCATTTCTGAGCATAAAAAAATATCTGAACGTGAGGATAGACCTAAGCGTGAGAACATATCTGAACGTGATAACATATCTGGGCGTGAGGACAGATCTAAGCGTGAGAACATATATGAGCGTGAGACCATATATGAGCGTGAGAGCATATCTGAGCGTGAGAACATGTATGAGCATAAGATCATATCTGAGCGTGAGAACGTATATGAGCATCATAACATAAATGAGCGTGTGAGCATATCTGAGCGTGAGAACATATCTGAGCGTGAAAATATATCTGAGCGTGAGAACATATCTGAGTGTAAGAACATATCTGAGCGTGAAAATATATCTTAGCGTGAGAACATATCCGAGCTTGGGAGCATATCTGAGCATAAAAAAATTTCTGAACGTGAGGATATACCTGAGCGTGAGAACACATCTGAACGTGATAACATATCTGGGCGTGAGGACAGATCTGAGCGTGAGAACATATATGAGCGTGAGAACATATCTGATCGTGAAAACATAATTATAAGCATAAGAGTATATCTGAGCGTGATAATATATATATAACCGTAAGAACATAAATAAGCGTGTAAGCACATCAGAGCTTGAGAATATATGTGAGCGTGATAACATATCTTAGCATGAAAACATATCTGAGAATATTCTCACGCACACACACACGCGTATGAAGCACTTATTTGAGCAAATATGTGTCATATTTTATTACATTGGTGGAAGTATTTGCAAACGCATCAATAGTTCACTACTTCAGTAAATTTTACTTAATTCTCTAGTGTAGTAAGTACAGACAAGTAAAACACACTTAATTCACATAACGACCAAAGCTGGAATAAAAAAGTTTTCCTGTAAAAGACCTTAAGAGTGCACACTGCTTACAAAAGAGCCATCTGTCGGAATCTTTTAAACTAATGTAAATTTGTATGGAAAAAGTGTCAATTTTCTGTAACGTTTTTCTCTTAAAGTCTTAAATGAAAACGAATGCTTATGTCATCATTACATACTTAACCTATTCCCAAACAAAACTGCGGAAACACTTTTGGAGAAAACATTTACATTTGCTAGAAATGTGAATTCCAATATTTCCCTGCAAAGTCAGTCTTTCAGCTTTTCCACTTAATAAACACTCGAAAACGCATCATTTTTTCGACCAATGTGTTTGCTCACTTAATCTTTAACTGAATAATAAATTTAAATGACAGAAAACATTTTCTACGAGTCAGAAATGGATAAAAACTTTTTGAGTTGATAAAGATTAAGTGAGCAAGTTGGACATTAGTCGAAAAAATTATGCGTTTTGATGTGTTTATTAAGCGGAAAAGCTGAAAGACTGACTTTTGCAGTGAAATATTGGAATTCACATTTCTAGCAAATGTAAACTTTTTCTCCAAAAGTGTTTCCGCAGTCTTGTTTGGGAATAGGTTAAGTTTGTAATGACGACTTAAGCATTCACTTTCATTTAAGGCTTTAAGAGCGTATTAGATATTTTGACAGTTCTATATTTTGCGATGTTTTTTCATTTCATATTTCTAAGGCAATGATCATTAATTTTAAATTCCAAAACATCTACTGTTTGCATAACACATCACTTTATAGATTCTATGAATCAGAATACATAATTATCGAGTCTTAGTGTCAAAATTTGATCTGAAAAAACATCGCATTGTGTTATACAGCCGAGTACTTTGCGATGTTTTTTCAGATTAAAATTGATGATCATTGCCTTAGAAATATGCAATGAAAAAACATCACAAAATATAGAACTGTCAAAATATCTGACACGCTCTAAAGAGAAAAACGTTACAGAAAATTGCGACTTTTTCCATACAAATTTTCATTAGTTTAAAAGATTCCGACAGATGGCTCTTTTGTAAGCAGTGTGCACTCTTAAATTACCTGACACATCTATTGTTTATAATAACCTAACCTCAAGCAGTGACACTATGTTCTTTTCATGGAACTAGTACTTTCTCTAATGGCGCCATCCATGCTTATACGGACCAATATGAAACTAATTTCTTACTCAATAAGCATAGCAGCTGTGGGTAGTTCATATAACATGGAAAAATTTTACCTCCCACAATCTTCAGAATCTTCTTAGTCTTCATTATTTTATATATGAAGAACAGATATACAGACAACGCGATATTTTAATTGACCTTTCACGTTTACCTCTATCCCATATTCGACAAAAATTATTTAAAGAGATGGAAGCATTTTCTTTGCTGGAAATTGCAAAATTATAATTAATATTTTCGCCATTATTTCGTCATGGCCCCACTTTCTACGTCAAAAAGACATTTGAATATTTTTCCGCTAGGCACCAACTCTTTCGCAGTGATGTGTCGGATAACAATAAATGAATCGTCGACTCAGTTGAGTATTTGGCCTCATCCAGAACAACGATGGCGCCACCGGAGATGCACCTGTAAGTTATATGTTGAACCGTACGGCGCCGTTACGCAATGAAAACTGCCCAAACTTTCAAAATCGAGTGATTGCTGGAAACAAAACTATGTAGACTTTATGTCGCCTATTCCGCTCTGAATATGAAATTTTGTTGATAAATATAGATTGATCGGGTCAAAATGTAGCTTCAGAAACAAATATTTGCAAAACCCTAAATTTTGTAAGCTTCCACCTATCCTTAAATCTCTTCATCTGCTGATGTGCGTACACCCTATTCTATTGCACACATACACAGCATATGTGTCATGCATACGAAAATATTGTTTTCTTGGCAATAAAATTTAACGATATGTAAATAAACCGAAATATAGATTAGATTGAATTCACGTCCAAGACGTCACAAGAATAAAAAAAGGGAAATAAAAGTTTTTAAAAGACGAAATGATTATTATTATTGGACACAATGTTCTGGCATGCGATCATCATAAAATTCATTTGCACAAAAAATACATCACAAGTCCTGATATATTGACGACATTTAAGTCAAGAAGTAATCTCTCCAACTATACATATTAATAGCAGATGAAATCAACAAGTTTTCCCATGAGAATAAAAGCTCCATTTTCGTGCATATTTGAAAACACTCTGAAACAAGGACAAGAAAATTTTTTCACGACATCATATAGCATTCAGTAAAGTGTGTTATGCCAGAAAATGCTCTCTGCGTAAAAGACATCGCTGATGATTACACATGACGAAAATGAATTATACACAAAATAGGCATATAAAGTAGACCGAATAATGTGTTCCATTAGCGGCGTAAATGACAGGCAAATTTCAATGAAAATTTTTCTAATTCGCAGGTGTACGATCCGAGATATCCTCCGCAAGAATAACCAACTGCCGAAAGGAATCAATTCATTGCGATTGCCGAAGACTCTTCGTAAATACATTGATTTGATGGATTGTGACAAATAGTTTTGTGAGACAACAGTGAAGATATTCCCTTTCGAAATTCTTTTTTATGTCAATAAAAAAGAGTTGCGCAAAGAGGATTTAGCAAAATGACTACATAGATTTACATTTTATAATTCTCGCTTGCAAATAAATAAAATATTAACCGACATTGCAAATGCTTTTATCAGTTTAAGTTTGCTGGCTTCCACATTTAACTGTGGAGGCAATCGTAACGCTTGTAACAGAAAACGTAATTCAAATAAGTCATTTCCGTCCTTCCGCTCTGTTTGTCTATACAGAAAACAGCTGCATCACCCACACGAAACGTAATACATTTGCAAGTGAATAGATTTTTTGAGCGAACATAGAACCTTTTTATCTAATAAATTAGAGTTAGAATAATGGAGATGAAGATGAGTTTCTGTTAGCTGGAGTGGTGTGGTAGTGACATGGCGATAATTATTATTCACCCCTTTAACAGCTCGAACAACGTTTATGTAGCTCATACAGCGAATACACAACACCTTTACAACACGCAAAGTCCCAGCACAATTGATGTTTCGGTGTTGTAGTTATAATGAATGGATGTTGTCAGACATCTTTCAATTTCAAATTTCTCTAAAATTCGCTAATGGATCTTACACCTTTCCAGAGACATGAAAGACCAAAGAAGGTTCCGGGCTGTTCATAGAACGTCCATCAAAAGGGGGAGGGGGTTGTGCTAAGTTGGACGAAAAGCAAGGAGGGTAGGGTGTCTATCAAGACGAAAACAGTTGGATGGTGTCCCTGTCGCAAAGTTCAAAGATTAGAACAAAGCAAACACGCAAAAAAATGAAGATTTGGTGGACTATGGTCCTAAGAGCACGCTCGAAATAGTGTGTAAAGAAGGGCAGAGACATTGCTGTGCGGACCACCTAAAAAAACATAAAAATCCCTAATTAAAAACTTCCACATACATACATAGTTATATAATATTAGTCGAAACCCCCGCCCCTATTGTCTATTCAGAGAGACAAAGCAAATAATTTTTCGTTTTAAATAATGCGTAATGTTGAAGGTCGTTATATAACTTCGTTGATATTACCGCTAATAATACTAAAATCGAAGTGGGCGCGAAATTCACTATAAATCAAAGTACTTTCTTTGCAGCAAAATAACTCCACTTCCCCCGTATACCACTTCCCCCGTATACCACTTCCCCCCTACATCACTTCCCCCGCGTTCCACTTCCCCCGTATACCACTTCCCCCGTATACCACTTCTACCGTGTTCCACTTCCACCGTGTTCCACTTCCACCGTGTTCCACTTCCACCGTGTTCCACTTCCCCCATGTTCCACTTCCCCCGTGTTCTACTTCCCCCGTGATCCACTTCCCCCGTGTTCCACTTCCTCCGTGTTCCACTTCCCCCGTGTTCCACTTCCCCCGTATTTATCGTTCACCGTATTCCAAGTTCCCCGTATTCCAAGTTCTCCGTATCCGATTTCCCCCGTATTTATCGTTCACCGTATTCAAAGTTTTCCGTATTCAACGTTCCCCGAATTCAACGTTCCCCGTATTTCCCATTCCCCGTATTACACTTATCCCGTATTCAACTTTCCCAGAATTACACTTATTCTGTCTTCCACTTCCCCCGAATTCAACGTTCACCGTATTCCACTTACTCCGTATTCAACTTTCCCATATTCCAAGTTCCCCGTATCCGAAGTTGCCCGTATTCAGCGTTGCACTTGCTACGTATTCTACACTTCCCCGACCAAATCTCTAACACAACATCTTGACTGACTTTTGACGGATTTTCAATTTTGACCCGTTTTTTACCCATAACTCCTTTATTTCAGAACAATATCCTCCCCCGGAACATGTTTTCTCGACGTTCTGCACCATAACCGACAACATACCAAAAATTAATTTTTCAGTAATTTTCGGGCAGCGGAGCAATTTTTTGTCCATTTTTGCCTCCTTTGAACGACCCTGGACACCGAACCGCTCAACAGATTCGGTTCCGCTACTTTCACACTGTCAAAACCTTTCATTTGACACCTCACTGGCCTCATTCCGGCAACTACCTGCCGAGATATAGGTTAATAAGTGCTCCCGTTCTGGACAAAATCGCTGAAAAATGGCCTATATCTCGAGAGTGGGAAACGTTTTCACCCAACATTGTTCAGCAATTTCGTTGCTCCAAGCTTCCACTAACGATTGGCACTCAAAAACTATTTCTACTTTGTCCAACAGCAAAAGTTCCCTAACAACAATGGGAGGAAACCCCGAAATTTGAACAGTTTTCGCTGTCTAGCTCCTCCGCATGAAGTCGGATCAAAAAGTTTTCTTCTACAAAGTTGTACGCCATCAGAAATTCTAAGACTTTTTTTCCCGACCAAATCTCTAACACAACATCTTGACTTACTTTTGGGCGATTTCAATTTTGACCCTTTTTTTACCCATATCTCCCTTATTTCATAACATTATCCCACCCCGGAACATGTTTTCTCGACGTTTTGGACCATCCCCGACAACATATCAAAAACTATTTTTTTTACTGAGTTTAAACGCAAAAATAACGGGATTGTGACCGACAGACAAATAAATAAATAGACAAATAAATAGACAAATAGACACATAAATAAGCAGACAAACTTTAGAGGTTTATGATTAGTAATATTGACGGATGAAACTAACGGCAGCCTTCCGCCTTCTCTAGTAAGCTTCCACTAAGCGCATTACTAATTCATCTACCTGAGTCTGAAATCTGAAAATGACTAAAAGAAGCTTGAGTCCTTCATAGCTCAAAGCGAATATGGATTTTTCTCGTAGCAGCTAGTATAGTTACGTAAAAAAGTCTACGCGATTGCCATGGAAAATTGACTAAAGTACATATGCCTTAAAAACTCATCCTTGTGAGTTGGACGACGTCATTCAGAACCGAACAAAGCTTCGGACTTACCACCTGAACATAGCTTTTACCGCACGCTGCCCCAGTTACCGCTTTACAACTGCTAAAAATTCAGTTATGCACAGCGAGTGGAGGTCCAGATACGTTAATTGCAATGTAATTTTTTAGGCGAAAGTTCTCGAATTTTTAGGAGTGTTTTAGCCCGAGTTCGTGTGAAGAGTCTCAATTCTTCGGTTTACCCAATCGCATCGCTTATAAACAACATAAATAATAGAGGACCAAGGTGAATACCGAGGAGCACACCAGACATTACGTGAAACGCAATCTTGTTGCAAACCAATTGAAAATTTAGGTTTTTCCTCATTTTCACTAGCGCCATAAGTTTCATGGAAAAACATTAATTCTTGTACTTCATTTAATATTCGACAAAATCGACATGAAGTAAGTGACATTTCTGATGCATTTTCACAGTCTCATTTGACTATTCCGGGAATTTTATCAAACGAGCAATTCAATTAAGTGGTACAACACACTGACACAATGTTGGACAAAATACAAGTCCATTATTACAAGTAATAATGTTGTTACAAATACACTGGCACGTTGATAAATTAATCGATTTAAAAATTGGGCAGAGCAATCCCAATAATCCACAATCCGTGCAAACAGATCCTATAAATGCTGATAGAAAGACAAGAGTACCTTAGAGACGTGATAAGGCGATAAGGACAAACTTACAAATAATTAAGGAACTTATGAGCAGCCAATAATTCATTACGTTCCAACAAAGTACGACTTTCCGAGCGTGAATATATATTTCCAATAGCTGTTGGTTCAAATAACTATCACTTACATTAGGTGTTGAAAAAAACGTTACATTTTACAATCACGATACTCAATCACGACAGATTTACAATAGAATCGTGTCAATATTGGCTCCTAAAATAACGTCATGAAGAGCAAATCATCAGATTTATAGTCTATTTGGGGAACCCAGCCGCTATATTATGTCTTTGACGAATGGGTTGGAATGCTTCAAATTGTTGAGGTCAAGAGTCGGTCTATTCCAGCTGTCAAAATGACGTCTTAAATGTCAAAGTCATAGGACTAGTAAGACGTCATTTCGACAGTTAGAATAGATCGATTTTTGAACCTAGCGGACTGTTCGAAAATTAGCACATTGCTACAAAGATTTTTCGATAACAGTTCCATACTTGTCCTTACCCCACTCTCTGCATTTAACTGTGTACGTCTACAAATACCTGTGTCATTTCTTCTAAGAGCTTTGGAGATGCCATAGAGGTCGTGCATATATGACGTCACACTCAGACGACATTCAAAACATAAGCTTCGCGGACCCGTAGGAAGCCCGTTCAAGGATTCCCGTTATATTAAATTACTGATTACATATTAAGCTGCACTTCAAATTGCCGAAATGGCAATATGGAAAACCCCGTACGAAGTACCGCCCTCAGGTGAAAAAAAACCCTTCTGGCACCTCACCTCGCTTTAACCAATAACATTTGACATTTCGAAAATCGGTTAAGATTTGATCGAGTTATATACAAGAAACCCAACGGGTTAGCTCAATGGTTACGTACTGGCTTTCCATTAAGAATACCCGGGTTCAAACCCCGGTGAAGACAAATTCTGTATATGATTTTTCTTCAGTGCTTATCATGAAAGTAACGTCCCTAAGCCATCCAAGCTTCATAAATGGGTTGTTGGGGTAGCAATATCGTAACGATTTGTACACAATGAAGTATGACGTCACCCATATTCGATACACTGTGTACGAAACAAGCAGGTGTGTGTAAACGTCAAAAAAAGTAATGACGAACTCCATATCGTTAGGGTTGTGATTCGATTCTGTTCGATTCTCGCTTAGGTGTTGCCAGATGTACTAGCGCGCGACAAAATCGTAAAAGATATAATATTTCAATCGAAGGCGTGGTTCGGAATACACGTTAAGCGTGTGGTCCCTAGCGTGGTTAATCCACACTAGCTGGCAGTTACTCAGTGCAACACACCGGCAGTCGAACCAGACACGTAACAGTGCTGCTCCCGACTAATCAGTGCCATTGGGATTATTATTATTTAAGAAACCCAAAACCACTAAAATGGTACTCGCCGAGCGGCTTATGGACCTATATTGCCTATTTTCAATCCCAACTCGTCTTTTGGGATTACTTTTCAGGGGACAGATTGACAGACGGACGGATGTATGAGCTGACAAATTTTTCTTTCGCGGTTTCGGTATCTAGGGACCATGATCGATGCTCCCGCTATCTCAAATCGACCGGTTACAAACATAGTGGTAAACGCATAGGACTCTTACTTCGTACGAATCCAAAAATGGCCTTATTGATGAAAAATTTTGTACAACTTCCATGCGAATCATACTTGTGTACCACATAATGAAAGAATTCGTCCTAAATGGTGAAAATATTTCGAAACGTTGGTGCTGTTAAAAGATTCCGTCAACGTTGTTCGAGTTTCAGACACTTAAGAAGGTAAGAACGATTCCTGCAGCAGCTCAACAAATGCATTGATGACGAAAGTATGACGATAAACATGAAGATTGAAACTGTATGTGATAAACACTGTAGACGTAGACGAAGGTAGCAGACTCAGAAAAGGCCGCTATGGAAGAGTACATGAGCGGTGCATGGGATAGTAATGAAATTAGATTGACAACTAAACAAAGTTTTGTTGCTATTTTTGGTTATTTACAATTTTTTTGGGGTATTCAATATGTGACGTAGTATTTAGGGGGGTCAGCTCAGTGTGACAGGTGGGGGTGTCGAAGATTCCAAAATTTAGAGTGACGTCATAAGTGCACGGCCCCATTTTTATTGAAAAGCCAAAAGAACTCTCCACACTACAATTTACCATCTCGAGCTAGTTCTCGATACCGAAATACTAAACCGAACGTTTTCGCTGTTTTGTGACTCATATATTTCAATTGAGACCTCCACTTGTATTTTCCGTGCATCCTCTCCGGAGATGCGTATAGAACCTTCCATTCAATCCCTTCTATCTCTTTGGTAACAAAACTGTACTGGAAAATGTTATAAAAGTTCCGAATAATGGAGTTCTCTAAGTAATCCTACCGCAATAGAAAACAAAATGAAAACATCGACATTTCAGTATGAAAAATTGCAACTGATTTTATCATTACCTACCTAACACATTAAACTATGCAAAATGCGCACGTAATCCAAATCATTGAGTTTAAACCTTCCGCTCAATGTGTCGATACAGAAAGCAGCTGCATCACACACACAAAACATAATAAAATATGTATTTGGAATGAAATAGATTTTCTGCTTTAAACAAAATCTTTTCGTTAAATAAATTAGTGTCGGAATAGTCGAGTTGAAAATGAGTGTACGAAATCAGTTGGAATAAAGTAACAGCGACAGATATTTATGGTCTCGTTCAAAGAATGATTTATGGACTAATTACAGACAATGAGAGAGTCCGACACACAAAAAATTTTGTCATACATTGGGGTCTGAAATATAGAGGAGGCGTACTAAAACGCCAAAAAGCTCAAAATCGCTTTTTTGGAAACGATAAAAGTTTGAGGGAAATTGGTGATGCCATCAATTTGTCCTAAACTCTTGACACTTTGAAATTAGTGTAATGACACTTTGGTAGTGTAATAGTACATTACGTACGTACCCCTTCGGGTCGGGCCGTTACCTTCCCACTCGTCAAAATAAAAATTTGGAAAATTAAAAACGCTTCAGAAAATACTTCAATACTTCAAGACAGACAGACAGACAGACAGACCGACAGACCGACCGACAGACGGACATTGTTTTTTTCGCTGATTTGTCATCTGGAGGCAACAAAAAAAGTTTCCACCTTACTCCCGGGTTCGAATTCGCAATGTAACAAACGTGGTAGTAAACGCATCAGACCTTCGTACTGCGTACGGGTCTAAAAACGTGGTTTTTTGAAGATTGGTGGAACTTTTTTACTGATATCTCTGCCAAATTAGCACGAAATTAACACATCAGAAAGTCACGAAAATTAAATTAGTGGAAATCTATTGAGTGGTACGGGCTCTAGTGTCCTTAGTGCGAGCCAAACTCACGCTACGCGACCATACACGACATTTGATGATTTTTCGTGAATATTCCTTTGACAATGAAGTTTTTTGTGCAGTGCTGTAGAGAAAAAAGAGGAGACTTTTTTGTCTAATGTTTATGGAAGTATGGGTCAAAGGGCTCTCCTAAGCGCTCTAGGTCTTCTCTAAATTCTGGGCTTATTTTAAAAGGGATTGTAGAGGCTCTTCGCGCCGCTGCACAGTGGTCCAAAATCTGGAAAAATCGGCACTAACAGAATAAATCGGTTGGGTGATGCGATATTTGTGATTTAAGTTTTGTTGAATAGCTTATACATGGGCCTATCAGAATCACGAACAAAACTTCTGAAGTGATTAAAACTTGGGGGTCTCGGGCATGATCAAAGTTGAAAATTTTTTACGAAAATTGGAAAAATGTCCTGAGGCCTATAATGAAAATAAATCAGTCAATGTTTCATGTCGAAAGAGGGCATCAATAGCTTTCCAACGATACCAATATGACCTCGCTACAAGGTCTCTAGCGAGAGGTAGGAGGTCTTAAATGAAAACACGTTTTTGCCCTGAAACCCTGGATCCCTGGAACCAAATGCCGGACAGAAACGAATAAGGTATCGTTTGAAAGGCCTTTCTAATACCTTTCAAATGATATCGTATGGGTCTGAAAATATGTCCTCAATTTGTCCTTTGCGTACAGTTACAGAAAGGTGCTGGTGTGCTGGTTGTCATTTTTCTGTCTCTGTATGTGAAATCAGAAAATTGCATAATGACGTAGATAACTACAGGAAGGGAATCATAAGATTGTGCAACGCTTCGTTTTAACTATTTCAACCGAAAAACCGGTTTTACTTGAGAAAAGTACAAGCGAATACGTGAAAAGAGCGATAAAAGAGAAATTAAAAAGTTGCACAAGCTTACGATTCCTTTCCTGTAGAAAATAGAGTGTATTCAAAAAACGATAAAAGCTCTTCGAAAGCTCCCAAACCATAAAATCGCTAATAAGAAAATGTATTAACAGATTATTACAAAAATATGTCCCTTCGATAGGACGAAGTTCAAGTTTAAATTATTGCAAATCTGACTGCCGAAAATTGTTTTCATTGTTTTTGTCGATGGTCAAGAAAGGATAAAATAGGGACATAATTGTCGCCCCATATATAGAGAAGACAAGGTCTAAAAATCTCCTTCAACGAGACATATGAGAAAGTTCGCTTGGGATCCCTAGCGTCGCTGGCTCAAATCCGAACAGCGGCACTTTTTTTGCCTCTGAAATTGAATTGGCAGCAGAAACATGTCCTCATTTTGTCCTTTCGTAACCATCGAAAGAAACAACAAAAAAAAGTGTCGCGTGATAGGGCGAACCTGGCTAGAGACCGGTTTTAATAGTCAGCCCTAAACTAGCCTTAAGTCTTCGATTATTTTTGAACTAAAAAATCTGCTCCCATCGCTGAAACAACTAAAACGACATACTTTTTTGAGGAAAAGTTAAATATCTTGGACATCTGATGAGCTCTGAACTTGTGGCTGGTTTTAATCGTCAGCCCTAAACAAGCGCCAAATGATGAGTCATCTAACAAGCCCAAAAATATTCGTTTTAATAGAATGACATGTTTGACTTTTTAAATCGTTTAGGACTCGTGTTGTGTAGCAGCCCTAAACTTAATTCTTGCAGTCCTAAAAAATTAGCCCTAATTCGACCTGATACTGAGAGGTGAGGGTGCCAGCGGCATGTACCTGCCACTAATTACAGGTAGGTTTTGGAAACGTTTCATTTTTTATTGTACATTGTACAAGAAATTATGTGAGCATAAACGTAAGAAACAAATAAAGAATTACAAACGAAAGTAATTTTACATTAAATCCTTTTCCACTTACGAAGTCTCAATTTCACAATGAGAATATCCCTCACATCACTTCGAACTTCTTGCCCAAAAATTTCCATGGCTCCTTTCTCTGAACTCCACGAATCTGCTGTCCAGCCAGCTCAAAATCCAAGTCGTTCTTAACGATCATCTGCTTATTATCGAACGTCATAGCAACGTAACGACAATTGTGTCTGTCGATTTTCTCCAATCCGATGGCTTTGAGTCCATCACCGACAATGCGCAGATGCTCCTTCATATTTTCCTCATTCGAAGCCATTAGCACCATTTTCTCTACGAAAGCCTTGCATGCAACGTTCTCTTTCGAAGATATTGGAAATCCCTTTTCAACATTTACTGCTCGTAAAATTGGATCCATACAAAGTCCCAACATCATGCGTGATAAGTCGCAATCTTGGCCGCCCACAATCCCATGGCCTGGGCGTCCTAATCCTTGACTAGCCATTACAATTTGTCTCATGAAATTAGCAATTGACAGGCCTCGAATGGCTTCCAAAATGGCTGGATGCGCAATGTTATCGTATGGCTCTTCTAGTTCCAGGAATACCATGTAAAGGTTTGTCGACGTCTGCTTTGCTCTAGCCATTGACACATTTACCGTTGTTGCAATTGCCCAAACTCCATCAGAGTACTTTTTGAGATTGGGATCAACAGAAGGCGCCATGTTTCAGATCGATACGATCTGAATTTTTCGAAAATTTAATTTTTGATAAGAATCACAAAAACTTCTATCTTTACCTCTAACTATAGAATTCAAGTTCAAAACAGAAGATCTGTGTTAATAAGATGAAAGAAGATTCAGTGAGTTTGATAAAAGTTATACGATTGGAAAATGTGAAACATCAGATACTACGTTTTTTTGTCCTATGAAACACTCTTCAGGCCGAAATGACAGCGATTCTCACCGCCTCACAACACTCACACAATGGGAATACCGATCAGAGGGCAATACCGATCAGGGCAATGTTTCGTAATTGGCGCTTTTTTTAAAGAGTGGAGTGGAGGTTTTCCAACATTATCAAAGCTTAGTGTAATATATTTGATTTATTTCTGTTTATAAAATACGAATTTTTTGCCGCACTGAGGGGTATTTGCGACCATGCAAATATACATAGGATTTCATGAATGCAAAATGCGTGTTGAAATGTGTTAAAATGTCGTACATTTTTCGGATGCGCAATTCAGTTTGTTTTTGAACAGTTTTCACGAAACACTGTTTAACTTTCATTACGCTAATATAAAGAAAAGAAATTCATAGTAATCCGTGAGCTCATCGAGCAACAGCCCCCTAGCACGTGATCTCCAAGCCCACCCCGCTTGCATAAGTTCTTTTTTCATTTGAAGACTTCGGGAGAAAAACAAGATAAAGCAATTGAAAGTGGACGTACTCTCATATATTATACATGGGAGCAGGTTCACTTTCAATTGCTTTATCTTGTTTTCTCCCGAAGTCGTCATTTTATATCAGGGTCGTCACACCCCCCCCCCCCCCTGAATTTGTGCTGAGGAGATATTAACGTCACTGAAGCGCCTAAATTTTTGCTGACGAATGGGACCAATTTCAGAATTTGTGCTGCTCTGGTGACCCAGCACAAATTCATCAAAAAAGGAAATTTTGATTTTTGTATGGGAACCTACTTCAGTTCACAAATTCCGGGGGTGTGTGACGACATGCACTTGTGGAATAGAATGTTTGACAAGTGTTGAAAGCGTAACACTTACTGACGCCATATGATTAAAGTTGTGTTTATTTGTGAATGGTTACAACAACGACAACGTATACACACTAAGTCACAGACAGTCGGTGGCGTAAAGCGGTTATCTCAGAAACTAATTGATTGATCTATTGTCATCGATCTGGTCGCCTTATATCAAAAAATTTGTCAACGCCAGAGACATGTGGGCTCCCCACATTACATAAAAATCTCATGACACAAACTGTCATAGATATTTTCTTTACCTTTGACGACTGGTGACGAAATGTCAAATGATGATTACATTTGCTCATAGTTTAGTTTATCTAGGGAAAGCAGCCGCCATAGCAAGTCGCTGTGACGAGTAGTGCCCGCTTAGGTGTTCGTTTAGTTCTTCGCCTCCGTTTACATGACATTTGAAAGTTTTCCGTTGCTAAACGGACGACAGCGGTTAAACCTTTTCACAATCCATCCGAAAATTTCGCTTGCTGACGCATCTCACATTCAACGAAAACATATTCAAAATAAGTTAACAGCACGTTGCAAAAATGTGAACTGTCAAATTTGCGATGTTTTTTTAGAACAGAATCCTACGTAAATTATAAATTATTCAAAATTACAGTTCATGTATTGTAAGAAGATGACTCTTACGCAAATAATAGTTGAATCAGAATTAAAAAAGTTTGAGTATGAAGGCACAAATTTGATCTGACGACATAACATCGCAAATGATCTTGGAATGCGATGATATTTCAGAGCAACTTTCGACCTTCAAACTCAAACTTTTTGAATTCTGATTCATCTATTATTCCTGTACGAGTCTTACCCTCACAGCACACTAGCTTTAATTTTGAATAATTTGTTATTTACGCAGGATTCTTCTCTAAAAAACATAGCATATTTGACAGTTCACATTATGCAACTTGCTCTTAAAGAAATCATAGCATCTAATGTATCTGAACGTACTCATTTCTGTCGAAAAGTAACATTTTTAACGGGTTTAGTATTTGAAACTGACGCTCTCTATTGTGTGAAGAGAAGGCAAATAGAATAAATCTTGCAAAAAGTCTCGAACGTATCCTAATACAGTAATAAGCAAACAATCCAAGGTTTTATGTTCTTTTATAACTATAAGAATTTCAAAGATCCATAGAAATTACCCAAGTTAATGTCAAAGGTCCTACCGAAGTGCATCTCAGACCATTCAAATCTAGAAATGGTTATATCCATGGATTGGGCCAACTTCCCCTAAAGCCCTGAAACACGTGTTCCCTAAAATTTTGTTCTATACAACTTTGCCTTTGGAAGCAACCTTCTACCTCTTATAGTTCTAGCGATATGGGTCATCCCTCCCAATTCTAGAAGTGGTCATATCCCAGGACTAGTAAATACCCCCGCCCCTAGGGGCTGCGCGGACATTAAGCATTCTTGTCCGCTAGGTCTGAGATTTGCGACATTAATATTAAAAGGGTGTGCAAAGTTAGATGTAGATGAATAAGAAATGGATGTAGTAGTATTTTAGTAGTTACCATAAGGTTACGCAAATCTGGTTTTCCCCCGTACTACCAATTTCCCGTAAAACCGTTTTGCCGAACTACCGTTTGCTATATACTATCATTACGTCTGTACTACCGTTTTCCCCGTGCTACCGTTTCACCCGTACTACCGTTTCCACCATACAACACTTTTCCCCGTATTACAATTTTCTCCGTACT
>CM055406.1:123650667-123699900 GCA_029228625.1 Pseudolycoriella hygida
GGGGGGGGGGGGGTAGGCGAGGTACTATAAGCAAAATCTCTGACCAGTTTGCAGCTATGGACTTTTTGGATTTTATAGCAAGTGTGACGTCATATGTGCACGACCCCTTATTGAGTCTTAGTGTCAAAATTTGATCTGAAAAAACATCGCAAAGACTCGGCGAATGCGAGGATGTTTTAGCGATGTTTAATGCAAACAGTAGATGTTTTGGAATTTAAAATTAATGATCATTGTCTTAGAAATATGCAATGAAAAAATATCGCAAAACATAGAACTGTCAAAATATCTGACACACTCTTAAGAGCACATTGAAAAAATATGAGCTGTCACATTTGCGATGTTTTTTCAAAACGAAATTCTGCGTAAATAAAAAATTATAAACAATTATAGCTCATGTACTGTGAGAGGATGACTCTTCCACGAATAATAGATGAATCAGAATTCAAAAAGTTTAAGTCGAAAGTTGCTCTCAAAAGTCATCGCATTCCAAGTTCGAATGCGATGTTATTTCAGAGCAAATTTGTATCTTCATACTGAAACTTTTTGAATTCTGATTCAGCTATGTTTTGGGTAAGTGTCATCCACTCTCAGTACATGAGCTATAATTTTGAATAGTTTTTTATTTACGGAGGATTCTCTTCTGAAAACATCGCAAATCTGACAATTCACATTTTTGCGACGTGCTCTTAAAACAAGACTGTCACGCACCTGCCCCTGGTAATGATCACATACTTGCTGGGTAAAAACATTTACTTTCAGTTTCATTCGGAAAATAGATTTTTACGTTTGCCGCCCAAGTGATGTGCGCAACTTCCAAGAGTGCAAAAGCGTACGACCGTGCCGGAGAGGTGTGTCAAAAACTTATAAAATATTGCTATAAAATTAATTTAAAGACTTCGCACAAAATTTTGAGTGGAAAAGGAGCGGATGCCGCCGATCGACCATAGAACGACGCACATTTCTACTCCCTTACAGAAATAATTAATAACGAACATGCGAATTCCCTTAGATTTGAAGTCTACATTCATCAAAAGAATGATTCAACAGTCAGACTTTGTGTGCGTCGAATGGCACCATACAACACTCACACAGCAATACACAAGATATTATAACAGTCATCACCGGGAATTTCCCTAATCCTTTATGATGATACAAGTAAAAAAATTGCCCCGAAAACAACTCTCTACCGAAATGAATTATCTTCGTTATTGCCGTATAAGATTCGGTCATGCAACAAAATTTTATCGATACTTACTTGTAGGTTTCTTCACTGACATTTATCCGCCCTGGAACGCCCGTCGTTTCAGTTCGGCTCGTTAAGTTAACTGTATTTCCAAACAGACAATATCTTGGCATTCTATGTCCTATTACACCAGTGACAACCTCTCCAGAGTGTATACCAATTGTAATTTCCTGAAAAGCAAAAATAACTACAATGGAAAATGCAAACAATTTCGAAAGCTAATAGTCCGGTAGAAAGTATAAGATTTTCTTTAAAAGAAAATGAGAATGAAATCTTCAATATGGCTTTTCAGTTGTCGCGATTTTGGGTTTCATTTGAAGTTAAACAGAAATCATTGAATGTAGCGAAAAGTACGACATTACATACAAGAAAATGTTTTGAATATCGATTTTTTACGTTTTTTTGTTTTATTTTGAAGATTGGGATTTAGTGGGAGTAAAATCACCCATTGAATTTAGATTTAGCAGAATATTCCTTCTCTTGTGTTTCGTTGGAATATATATTACATTTTCGATCCCACCGTGTTAAAAGCTAATGGTAAATCTGCATTTATATACTTGATTTATTCCCCCTCTGTGAGCAATTTCGCCTCAACTGAATCATGTTTTGTTTACACGCAAAAAATTAGAGCTTTTAATTCGTTATTATGCCTCTGTGGTTTTCAGATGAATTTGTGGCATAATTCGTTATGAAAAATCGTAAATTTCACAACTACAAAGATTCCATTTTAATTTGTCCGACTTTTTCATTTTTCATAATTTGCAGGGGATATAAATTGGTTGATTGAGATCGAAAAGAGTGTGAGGATATAGAGGATTATGCAATAATTTAATGAAGAGAAAGATATTTGCATACGATTGCAACTCATATTTGATTAACTTTATTACCGCTATTTGGCGTACGCGTAATACATTTTTCATTTTAGAACAATTTTACGAACATCATATGGTGGAGCAGCTGCTGACAGCATTAGCGTAATTGATAAATGTCGATAATTGATGATATTGATAATCGCTACATTGAGAATATCCATAAACGAAAAAAATTATCGACAATAGCTTTATCACTTCGCATTCGAAATGCACAAAATTCAACATATGCAAGAGACACAGCAGAATAAACGTTTCACAAAAAGACTCAAACGTATTTCAGTAAATTTGCCCACGGAGTGTCCTTATTCATCCAATTATTCTTTCATCATGCCCGCAACGGTAGCGGAGGGCGTGACGCAGTCCTCACACTCCAAAAAAGAAGTCCACAAACTCAAAAAACGCCATACAAAAACCTTTGGGACAAGGAGCCATATATACGCTGACTCGCGACCTTCCTCCTCCAAATCATTGAAAAAAAATTACGTCGCAGCAGCTTTCCAAAGAGCCCAGACTCATCCAAATCGATTGAAAATTTGCTGAGATATCGAGGTTTAAAAATGACATTTTTATATGGCCAATGGATTTTTCTATTATTCTCATCATTACAAGTATGAAAACTTTTTTTCTGATCTAGACAGCCGATCTTCCTGAAATTTTCAGAGAACGTCAGTCTCGGCCCCAAATGAAAAATTTCATAGGCCGCTTTTCCGGGAAAATTCTGACATGTGGAAAAGTGGTCAATTTTGAGAGTTTCTTAGGAAATGGTCGGAGTTTTCGAGTTTTTGCTCCGGAGCAACGGGTGTGATCAGAGTTGGTTTCTTCGGGAAAGTTACAGAGTTTCATCAGAAGAATTTTTTTGTATCATTAGAAAGTGGCTGCCATCTTGGATTTTCGTTTATGCTTTTTCGGTTTTCGAAGCTCCGGAATGACACTACTATTGACACATTTTTTTTGGAGATAAATTTTTTTTGGAGAAAAAATTTTTTTTATTTTTTGGAAAAAATTTATTTTAAGTGAAAATTTTTCGGAAGAAAAAAAATTTTTTTGGAGACTTTTTCTTCTTGAGAAAAATTTTTTTGGAGGAATTTTTTTTCGAAGAAATGTTTTTTTAGAAAAAACTTTTTTCTGAGAAAAAATTTGTTGTGGCGAGAAAAATTTTTTCTCAGAAATCTTTTTGTTGGAGACGGGAAAAATTTTTTTGTGAGAAATTTTTTTGTTTGCTGGAAAAAGTTTGTAGTAGAAAAATTTTTTTTGGAGAAGTAGAAAAATGTTTTTGGAGAAGCTTTTTGTTTTTTTTTTTTCGGAGAAATTTTGTTTTTTGGAGACGAAAGAAAGAAAAAACATTTTTTTTTAGATACATGTGTTTCGGAGACAATTTTTTTTCAAGCCAATTTTTTTCCGAGAAAATTTTTTTTTCGAAGACATTTTTTTTTTTTTTGGAGGTATTTTTTTTTCGAGGAAATTTTTTTTCTGAGAAGAATTTTTCGGAGAAATTTTTTTTCTAAGACAATTTTCTTTTCTGGGAAAATTTTTTTTCGGAGAATAATTTTTTCAAAAAATAGAAAATTTTTCATATGATTTTTAGTCATAACAACTGAAAACTTCCAAAACGACTGATATTATAACAAAAACCTTCTAAAAGGTAGAGTGAGACGCAGTCCGTAAGTCCGCTTCCAAAATTAATGATATCACTTGAATATCACTATCACACGCTGAAAATACGCCAAAAATGACGATGTAAAAAAAAACTTTTTAAAGAAAATTCAAATGTCTGAAATTGCGTCACAAATGCCAGAGCCATCAACGTGATAATTTTTCCACTTTTTCAGTTTTCACATGCAAAATTTTCTCAAAAAACTATGTTAATAAAGTTACTTGGATACCTTTTAGAAGAATTTGAATAATTAATTTTTAATTCAGTAAAATTCTTCTAAAAAATCAGGCATCAATAAGGTCAGATTTTTGCTATGTAAAAACTGAAAGTACAGAAAAATTATTTCGTCGTTGGCTCTGGCATTTGTGACGCAATTTCAAACATTTGAATTTTCTTTAAAAAGTTTTTTTTTGCGTCGTAATTTTTTGCGTATTTTCAGCGTAAGCGTCACATCAAGCGCTATCATTAATTTTGGAAGCGGACTTACGGACTGCGTCACACTCTACCTTTTAAGTGTGATAATTCATTATTGCCGAGGAAGAAACAATCGATTTGTAACTCGATTCGGCCATGCAAGTAAATTTTTTGATATTGCCGAATCCTATAACAAACTGAAAATTAAAAAACGGTATCTATAAAATGTAGACGAAATTCGAAAACTCCAAAAAATCGGAATAAATTCGATGAAAATTTTTATAATAAATGATTTTGCCTTAACTTTTAGGAGCACGTTGCAAAAACATTAACTGTCAAATTTGCGATGTTTCTTTTGAACAGAATTCTCCGTAAATAAGAGAGACGATGACTCTTACACGAATAATAGATGAAGCAGAATTCAAAAGTTTGAGTATGAATGTCGAAAGTTGCTCTGAAAAATCATCGCATTCCAAGTTCGCTTGCGATGTTATTTCAGAGCAAATTTTTACCTTCATAATTTTGGAATTCTGATTCATCTAGCATTTGGGTAAGAGTTTCATCATAGCTGTAATTTTGATTTATTTGCTAATTACGCAGGATTCTTTCTAAAAAAAAACATCGCATATTTGACAGTTAACATTTTTACGACATGCTCTTGTGTGTCCAGTCCACATTGAACTGGAAATTGCCGAAAAGGCAATATTGAAAAACCCGTCACAGAACTCCTTTAAGAGTACTCGGCTGCATAATACAATGCGATGTTTTTTCAGATCAAATTTTGACACTCAGACTCAAAAATTATATATTCTGATTCATAGAATATATAAAGGGATGTGTTATGCAAACTGTAGATGTTTTGGAATTTAAAATTAATGATCATTGCCTTAGAAATATGCAATGAAAAAACATCGCAAAATATAGAACACGCTCTTAAAACCCAAATTTTTGGAAAAAAAGTAAAAATTTTTTTTCAAAAATCCAAAAAATGTAAGACGAAATTAAAAAAAAAATCCTAACCAATTTTACAAGTACAAAAAATTTTAACACAAAATGTTTAATCAAAAAATTGTAAAACAAATTTTGAAAAAAAAATAAAACGAAATTAAAAAAAAAAAAAATTAAGAAAAAAGCCAAATTTTTGCGTTACATAATTTATGAACGGCCCCAAGCAAATATTTCGATATGTCGTAGAACACCTTTTTGCTCAAAATTAAGTTCCTTATTGGAAAAAAATTCAAAAGTTGGTGTTCCCGGCTCATTCTAGATGTGACTAAGTCCCGGGATTTGGTAATTTTTATTTAAAACCCTGAAACACATGTTCTCTAAAATTTTTGTCTTCAACTTTGTTTTTGGAAACAATTTTCTAACAGTCACAGTTCTAGAGATATGAGTCATCCCTCCCAGTTGTAGAAGTGGTCAAATTCCAGGATTGGGCCATTTTTCCTATAACATGTGTTCTCCAGAATTTTATTCTCTACAACTTTGCCTTTGGGAGCAGCTTTCTACCTTTCATAGTTCTAGAGACATCCCGCTTAATTCCAGAAGTGGTCACTGGTCATATACCATGATTGTGCCATTTTTCTCTAAAACGCTCAAACACGCGTTCCCTAAAAATTTATTCTTCACAACTTTGCAAAACCGTCTGCTTTCTAATATGTCCAAGAAACTCAATTTCGTCCATTCAATTCGTCCCAGTGCCCAGAACACTGACCCGATTTCCACAAAAAAATTTTCCAAGTTTTCTGAGATCATTTAATTAATTAATTGGAAACCAAAATGAACAATTTCCGTGCGCTACTTGTTGAGATATTTGCGAAAAAGTTTCACTGACACTCGAAAATTCCATGTTCGACCTTCACTTCTTCGACCATATCTTCGGAACTTCTTGACCGATTTCGCTCATCTTAGAACTTGAATCATGTACATTTCAGGGAAAAAAAGGGTGGGTTGATCGGTCGAGCCGTTTGGAAAAAAAGCGAAGAAAGAAATTTTTGTGATTCATCATCACTAGACGATAATACATGTGTCCACGTCCACCCACCAACCACCTTGATCTGCCCCATGTTACAATAAAGTTGTTTGTGGTAAACGTATTGGACTTTTGTACTTCCTTTGAGTCCAAAAATGTTCCAAACGACCATGAAATAATGAGTTCATGTAGTAGACTGGCCCTTTGTCTACTGCATGAACTCCTTGTGTAATCGTCGTGTGGAACATTTTCATGGAGGAAAATTGCAACAAACAGAGGTCTGCGTTTCAAGCTGGGCGACCTAGTGCCGAAAAAGTTTATATGACATTGTTTGAGTGGGGAACTATGCACTCGTTTCCAACTCGGCACTAGGCTTACCTACTTGAGAATTTCAAGTAATCATAAAGAATCCAGCATGGTGCCAAAAAAAATGGCATTGTCAGATCGTAACGTCAGTGACACATACTATACTCGGTCGGAACCAGGCTGTCTTTTATAGGACTGCTCATATTAAGTACGCAGCCTGGTGCCGATTCGGAACCGAGTTCACATCAATGTACTCATAGTACTGGAATAATAATAAAACACAAATTTGATAAAAAAAAACTCGTATACTCATTCAACATTGTCGAAGGACCTCAATTTTTTATACTGCTAGCTAGCAAGGGATATCATATCTGATTCAAGTGAATCGGTCTAGACATTATGGCACATCACGAAAAATCGTAGTCTTTTCTTTATACTGATTTGATTCCAAAGCTTTATACCATCCTAAGAAAATCGTCTTGCATGCGTTGCAGTTTTGATGAATGTGCTTTCATCTGATGAAAGATCTTTTCAGTAAATAATGAGTTGACAAATAGAGCCATAAATAGACGGTGCAGTGAGTGAAAGATATTTTTGCTCTGTCAACAAATAATCGTCAAATGCTCTTTGAAAATAATAACTCGGATAAACATTAAAAGTTTGATTCCGTTGATGCGAATATTTCTCAACGGAATAAGTTGTTCCTCTCCACTGATTTTCTTTGTCTTATGTATTAATATCAGAAAATGACGTTCACGTTTGTCTCAAGTAAATAGTTGATTTATTTTATATCCTATTTTATCTGCCTCACATAATTCACCCAAAATATTCCACTTTTGATCTTTCAGCTTTGAAAGGGCGTTCTTTGCATAAGTTTGAATATTAAAAAAAAATATTGCAAAAAATAAAAGACCTATCCAGCTACTGCTTGGAGATACCATGCAATGTTACAAACGAAAGAATCAGGCAACATGGCGCCGTCAGTTATTGTAGATATTTGACTTTTTCGATGACGATTTTTATTATGGAATCGGCCCAATTGTTTGTTTATATCAAAGGACGAACCGTCATCAAATCTTCAAAGACACAGAAGGATAACGAATAATATCGTTTCTTAGTGCGAGTGATTTGTAATTAGAAAATATTTCTGCGATGGCAATTTTTTCGTGTAGTGTGCTGTGGGGTCGTTTTACCTAGAAAATAAATTGTCATTTTCCTTCTCTTTTCTTTCATGTAATTTTTAGTGATTCTCTCATGAAAAATATTCTTTTTGTCGATTTTAACTGATGCTTAACACCAAAAGATTCCATTTTTTGCATAACACCGTTCAATGCCTACACATAGCACTGCGAAAGTGACAGATGCAAAATTTTTCTTATATGACAACACCAAATTACATTCATAACTTTTGATTTATGAATGAAATTCGGGGCTGCCTAGTTCAAAAAATTTCGTATCTGTCACCTTTGCAATGCGGCGCTAGGACCGATTATCCCCAGTCAAAATATCCCCGGATGAAATATCACCGGACAAAATGTCCCTAGACAAAATGTCACACAAAAAACGGACAAAATATCCCGAGATGTAATGTCTACTCAGAAATGGTGATACAGGTAGGTATTATTAATTAGATATTATATTGTGTGTTGGGGGGCTCTGCTCCCTCAGCCCCGCGCCTACGGCGGGCTTTTGTAAGCCTTTAAGGCGGCCTTACGTAAATGGGGCGCTGCTCCAAACCCCACTAGGTGCTCCGCCCCTTAGACCCCGCAAGGGGGTATATTCCCCCATTACCTCCCTTTTCGGGGGCTGCCGCCCCTCGACACCGCTTTTTTGTTTTTGGTTGTTTATTTCAGGCCTGCGGCGCTAAGTACACTTCACATTGAATATTCTGAATTTTTGAGTGTAGATATTTTGTCTGAGGGGATATTTTGTCCTTTTTTTTAATGGAAAAATTGTGGTTATTATATCCGGTTATTTTGTCTTATTAACAGTAAAGAAACACAAAATTTGCAAAGTACGGAAAACACACCTTTGAAACTCAGATATAAAATCAGCCAAGAATTTTCAATGCATGACATAGAACAACTTTTTGTTTCAAATGTATTTTTGCATCTTTTAAAAATAACTTTCGAAAATGTAATCGGCTCATTGATAAATCTTACTATAAAAACTTGAAAAAATGTGGATAGTAGAAGGTTCCAATTGGCCCCGCACCACTATAACTTCACTAACTCAGATGCTAAAGGCATCTCACCAACTCAAAAAGAAAAAACATATGACAAGTTATTCAGTGGGCGATATAAATCGTCGCTGATTTTTAGCGGTTAGAGCGCGAGCGCCCGCCGCTAATTTGTTTGATGGGGAAGAATTTAAACCAAAGAAATGATAAGAATAAGCATGCGACCAGATAGGAACATGTGAATGACAGTTGGCTTTTGCATGAGAGAGAATTCTATCAAAAATGCGAAAAAATTGGTTGAATTCTCTCCCACACAAACGAGCTGTCATTCTTCATGTTCCATCAATCTAGCCGCAGGTGCACCAACTCATCATTTCTCTGATGTAAACTCATTGGGAAGTCGCTTGAGGAGTTCACTGAGGTTAGTGGAGTAATGGTGCCTGGAGAGGGGCTTGAAGGTCAACCCCGACAAAACGGACATTGTGCTTTTTAGTAAAACGAACACAGGACACAATTTAGTGGGGAACTTCAGGCTCTTCGGAGAGGTTGTTAATCCTAGCCCAAAAGTAAAGTATCTAGGGGTTATTCGGGGGAATACCGTCTAGAGCATATTGTGGATCTATGAGACGGTGGTCAGA
Source organism: Pseudolycoriella hygida (assembly GCA_029228625.1). NCBI lineage: Eukaryota > Metazoa > Arthropoda > Insecta > Diptera > Sciaridae > Pseudolycoriella > Pseudolycoriella hygida. The sequence goes on from CM055406.1 coordinate 123,659,946, forward strand.
CCCATGTTGAGCCATGGCTACGTAGTTTGGTGGCCTAGGCTCAACGTGGAGTGAGCGACGAAGGAATTGAATGAAATTCGGAGGCTCGTGTGCAATGCACTGTGCATTTGTGTCACGGGAGCTATGAAGACTACGGCCACAGCAGCCATGAAGCGCTCATTACGCTATCGCCTATCCAGACGATCGTCAAAGCAAGAGCCTTTGCCTCGGCAGACAGGCTGAAGCAAAATGGTCTCTGGATGAGGAATTTTGAATTTGGCCATGGCCATGGAAGGATCTTGAAAGTGGTCAACGATGATTCCACAGTATGATTCAACAGGTCGACTTTGTGAGACGGGAGTCGGGATCTATAAGCAGGATCCGACCAACTGCGACAGTCTCCATTTGGGAAAGTTAGCGAGCGTCCTCGAAGCGCAGACGTTTGCGACGTTGATGGGAGTGATGAATTTTGTTCCAGAAGGAATGACGGGTCGACATTGACATTGACATTGAGTCGATGATAAAGGTGCTCACGTCGCCTGTGACAACGTCAAAACTGGGTAAAGAGCTGAAAGGGACCCTACACCGATTGGGACTGAGCCATTACGGGTCACTGTGGGTTGAACAAGCACTTGGCCAAAATTACCATTTTGGTTGATCCAAGATGTGACTGCGGCTTGGATGAGAAAACGGGCGTCCACGTAATATGCGAATGCCCGAAGTTCCACCTGCTAAGGAGCATGACATTAGGTGGTGGACCTATCGCCCTAGATGGGTTCTTGGTGAGAACCAGAAGGTTTTAAATGATTTACATGATGAACGGGAAGAAAACAAAGGATCAATAGATCTGTGTTTTAGGAGCCAGAAATGGTCCATCCCACTCTGATAAATCTAAAAATGCTCAAGGTCTTATGGCAGTCTGGTCGTTTCCATAAGGCAGCTTGGTGCCAAAAAGTTCCTGCGAAAATGGATCGGGAAACGAGTACAATAATGTGCACTCGGTTCCGACTCTACACTACGCAGCGTACTTGATAAGTATGAGTAGCCTTATAAAAGGGGGCCTAGTGCTGACAGCACGTAAAGTCATTGTTACCGGTAGTAAGGAATATTATACGACATACAATGCTCACAGAGTGAAAAGAATGAAAAAGCTGATAGACAGACTTTTTATAAACTCCCATGGTAATAGACCACAAAGTAGTCAACATATACCTTGGAGTACAATCTTTCACGTTTTTTGGAACCATTGCTCTACGAGAAAAACTCTCGACCGCGATTTCAACAACGGACTAAAGGCCGCTACCTTACTTCAATCGTTTAAGGATGTTTAAGCATGTTTTGTTTTGTTTCGTTAGATTGTCTTTCCTTAAACGATACGACATACAATTTTGATTTAGCACCAGACCGCTGCTGCCATATACTTTCAAAGTATATTGAGTACGCAGTCTGACTCATATATCTGACTATATGACTCATTGTATTCGTTACTGTCGTTTCGATGACATTTTTGGCACTAGGCTACGTTCTTTATGGCTACTTAAATTTCTCAAATATCCAGTCTCACTCCCAACTACAACGCTGTCATATAAACTTTTTTTGGCATCAGGCTGCGCAGATTGAAACAAAGACATCTGAAAATTTTTAGCCATTGTGTTTTATGTGCTAAAATAACCAAGTGAGGGAGGGCAGCCTACTATTAAAAAATGAAGTGCGGGAAAGTTGAATCTAGTAGCCAGTTCTTCAGAAAGGGGTCTTATGGGTTACCACGACATTTGTAACCACCCCAATTTCGACCTGGGAGTAGGTGGGGAGCATCGATCCTGGTGCTTAGATGACGAATCAACAATAAACACGCTGTCCGTCCGTCCGTCCGTCTGTCATCGCGATAACATGAGTAAAACTCAACCGATTTTCAAAAACGTTTTATTCTTTGAAACGTAATCGAAATATCTTTTATGGGATTGAGTCTGGGCACTGTCGGCCCAAGAGCCGCCGAGCTAGGGCCGTTTAAGTGGTTTTTTATCTTTTCTGCATAACTCGAGTAAATCTCTTCCGATTTTCATAAATTTTCTTTTGTTTGAAAGACCTGGGCATGGCCGACAATTTATGGAAGAAACTTTTTTGGATTTGAGTCCTCGAACTTGGCTAGGGCGCTAAGAACGATAACCAAAAAATTTTTTTTTGCTATGTTGCAGAGCAAACTGAGGGAAAAATTTTTGTCTATGGAAGTATGTGTCCGAGGCATTTCCTTATGGCCCTAGGTCGATCATAAGGTCTGCCCTAGATAAAACATATGAAGGGACCCGTACGTATCAGAATAGATGTGGCAAATAGAGTTGATGTTACGAAAAGACTCGAACGTATTTAAGTAAATATTGCCTTGACTCTTAAGTGTTTGAAATTACGTCCACATTAAATTGTTTTGGAAATTGCCGATAGGGCAATATTGAAAAACCCGTCCGAAGAAACGGGGCAAAAGAACCCTACCGAAAGCACAAAATTGATCTCCAAATAGATAAAAATGTTCGCCTCAATTTTCTCTACAACGTAGCAAAAAAAAATTTTTTTGTTAAGGGCTGACCTTAGGACCGACCTAGGCCAATAAGGAAATGCCTCTGATACATACTTCTATAGACAAAAATGTTTCCCTTAATCTGCTCTGCAATATGACAAAAAAATGTTTTTCGGTTAGGGCCGACCTTAGGACCGACCAGAGGCCCACTTGAGCCCTAAGCACAGGTCCAAATTTGTTTATGAATATCATTCGGTACACGGTTACCTCTCAAATAGAAAAAGAATCAACAAAATCGGTTAGGATTTGCCCGATTTATGTTGGGGCTAGTTTCAGGGTCCTGGCTGAGTCCAAGGGCATCTTATCAAATAAACTTTCTTCCATAAAATGTGAGACATTCCTAGACCTATCGATTAAATTTTTTCTTTTAAATTGGAAGAGATTAATACTCGAGTTATGTACAAAGAAAAAAGGTAGGGCACTAACAGAGACTCGTTTTTAGTGCCCTAGCTAAGTCCAAAGGCTCAAAATCAAAAAAGTTTGTTCAACAAATTGTCGGCCATGCCCAGATCCTTCAAACAAAAAAAAGTGTATGATAATCGGAATAGATTTGCTCGAGTTAAGTACAAAAGACCAAAAACCACTTAAACGGCCCTGGCTCGGCGGCCCTTAGGCCGACAGTGTCCGGATTCAGTCCCATAAAAGAATTGATTACCTTTCAGGGAAAAAAAGTTTTTGAAAATCAGTTGAGTTTTACTCGAGTTATCGTGTTGACGGACGAACGGACGGACATTTTTATTATTGCTGATTCGTCATCTAAGGACCATGATCGGTGCTCCCCCCTACTCCCTGGTCGAAATTCGACTGGTTACAAACGTCGTAATAAACGCAATAGACCCCTTTTCGAAGCACTACATTCTTCGTACGGGTCTAAAAAATGGTTTTTCACTATGTTGTAGAGAAAATGGAGAGAAATATTTTTGTCTATGTAAGTATTTGTCCGAGGCCTCTCCTGAAGGTCGGTCCTAAACTAAAAAATGGTTTTTTCCTATGTTGTAGAAAAAATTGAGATGAACATTTTTGTCTATTTGGGGGTCAATTTTGTACTTTCGTAAGGCTTTTCTTCGGAGGGGTTTTTCAATATTGCGATCTCGGCAATTTCCAATACATTTTAATGTGGACGCAAGTTCATACACTTAATATTTACTTAAATACGTTCGAGTCTTTTCGTAACATCAACTCTGTTTGCGACATCTACTCTGATACGTACGGGTCCCTTGCATATGCTTTTTTATTCGTTTAATGACAGTTAACAGGCCAAAGCCCAATAACAAATCAGTATGTGTCGTGGAATCATGAATAAGAATGCAGCCTGGTGTTGAACATTGGCGCATACCACGTCTGTGGCATTGAGGAATGCTTTACATCGCACTAATTTTCAATTTGACACCAGGATGCAGCTGTCATATAGATTTAGATGAATATGGCTTAAGAACGCAGCCTCGTGTCAAGATAAAAACTAGAGTTTTGTCAAGCATTCGTCAATGCCGTCCAGGGGGGTGACAGTCCTTTGTTCTGAACCGTGCAAATACTATTCAGAGTGAAGTTAGCTGCAGTTGGGATCGTAGTTAACTTCATTACAAACAAATCAGCTGACCTCATTCACAAATTTACCAAAATCAGCTGACTTCATTGATAAATTCAAAAAATCAGATGATTTGTTTCTAATGAAGTTAGCTACGATCGCAACTGCAGCATTTGCACGTTTGAGAACAAAGGACTGTCACCCCCCTGATGCCGTCACAGTGATATGCTTCAATTTTTGACACCAGACTGCCTACTTTATGGTTTTTAACATGACAAAGTACGCAGCCTCATCATTTTTTGATGCCAGGCCTGCCAGGCTCACTAGCCAAAAATACACTCCTCCACTTGTTGCAACCTTCTATAGGCAGCATACTTCAGATTCGAGATCCAGTATCTTCATGAACTAGAGTAAGGATCAATAAAGTGCATGAAGGAATTGTAGTTGCTAGACGTTTGGGAGATTTACAGAAAACTATAATAGAGTTCGCCATCACTTCAAATTCAAATTCTTAGTACAGTAAATATGTGAATTTTTATAGAAACATTAAATATTCGTTAATTTGCTATGCATACTTACAACTGGTTTCGGTCCCATATTCACGTTCTTGCACATGTCCATCATATCCAGCGCCAGTCTGGCTATACACTTTGCATGATTATCACACACTTCTGGTAAGCCGGACACAGCCATGTACTTGTCTCCAACAGTTTCCACCTGGATAAATAAATGAAATTGTAGCTTTCACCCACATAACTTAAAGCGCTTTTTAAAGGAAAATTGCTTTTCGACAATGAAAATCGTTTAAGTTGATTCAAATTCAAAAAGTACTCGAAAAGTTTAAAAAGCTGAGAAATCAAAAAGTTTTCTTTTTTTTTTCTCGTTTGCAATAAACAAAACAATTGCAAGCGGAAAATGTAAATATGATCGGAAAATTGTTCAACCTTGTATACGTTGGGTATCCGTTTGGAATCGGTCAGCTGTAAAAGAATTTAAGAAAAATTTCCCATTAACATTGTTACCAAGAAAACTTGAAATGTTTCAATTGAATTTACCGCGTCGAATACTGTGTACAATTCATTAAGCATTTTCACAATTTTCATGGCCCCTTCGGCGTCTGTATTTGCTGCACAATATTGCCCAAAACCAACAATGCCGGAAAACATTAAAGTCACGCAATCGTACCTGTTGAATAATTTCTTTTTTTGGTCCAAATCGAAAATTCATGTATTTTCAGGTGAAATAAGCGAAATTCAATTCAATGATGTGTATGTAAGTAGGTGGAATTCGGAATGGAAATAGTTTTATGGAACAAAAGCGAAATTTATGGCTAAACGAAGAAAGGAAGAGGAAAATCGTTTATTCCTATACGGAATGAACGAAGAAGGAGGTAATGTCATCATTTTCAATGTAAAATAACTAGCCGCCTTAGAAAAGTGAAAGTTTTTCGTGCGTTGAATGAAAAATCATGAATGAAATAAATGTAAACTCTGGGAGTTAAATTGTTTGCTTACATTGTGTAAATAAATTGATGTGAAATGTTGTTTGTTCAATTGGATTCTGACGAAAGTTTATTTCTTTATTCAATAGTTAGATTGACAATTTCGATGTATCGAAAGAAAGTTTTCTAAATCGTGAGTTGCGTTTACGGTATACAAATAAACGCGTCAAAGAGAAATCGACGAGGAAGGCTTTGCTTTTCTTTTATCACGTACCTCTTATGTAGCCTCATTTTCACAAATCTACCACATACCAACAGTTTGATTTTCGTGGAATTAAAGTTAAACGAAAGGAAAGTATATTCTTTAAGATTTAAATCGTAAATAAAGCTTTGCTGTCGGGTTCGCTACGGTCATGATACGTTACACTTTCGACACGGTTAGGGTAAACATGAATCAGCGACACTTAGAACTGACGAGTGCAGACAATGCCTTAAATTTTGGTATCGGCCAACCCGTTTCTGTTCTAGTGCGATAGTTCACGAGTTAACTATCACAACAAAACCCCTTTTTAAAAGGGAAACGTGACGCAATCCTCGTCCCTTCTTCCAAAACAACTGATATCAACTTTTGTGACGCTTGCAGCTTCGGAACGCACAAAATTCTTTTGAAATATTTTCACTTCTGAGTAAAAAAAGTGCGTCAAAAATGCCGGACCCGCCAATGTAATAATTTTTCTATGCTTTCAGCTTTCATACGCAAAAATTTGATTTCCTGTACAAAAATACACCAGACATCCCATAAATTTTTGCATTGGGAAAGCTGAAAGAACAGGAAAACGATAACACTGGGGGGATCCGGCATTTGCGACGCATTTTTTTACTCAGAAGTAAAAATATTTCAAAAGAATTTTGTGCGTTCCGAAGCTGCAAGCGTCACCCAAATTGATATCAGTTGTTTTGGAAGAAGGGACGAGGTCTTGCGTCACATTTCCCTTTTAAAAAGGGGTTTCGTTGTGATTGTAATGTTTTGCGTTATTTTGAGCCGCCGCCGCCGCCAAACCAAAGTGCGGAGGCTACTACTTCCATGGGCGAAAATAATCCCCTCAACTTCCTCTACAACATATCAAAAGTTTTTTTTTTGAGTCCCCGCCTATTTTCCGCCATTTTGGCGGTCACCCTGAACTTCTATCTCGAACACACAACCATTGCCTCATGCAAAATGTGCTATCATACACATTACACACACACACACATAATATGGGCTTTATATGCCGCCTTCTAAGAGCCTTGGCGCCCAAACGAGGCCGGTACCCCCCTTTTTTAAAATCTCATATGACGTAGAATGCCCACCCGAAGGTCACTGCAAAATTTCAAGAAAAGTTATCGAGCCGTTTTCGAGCACGAGCCAAAAAAGTGGTTTTTCACGGTTTTTCATACAAATGGCCCTGGAACTAAGCCACTAACTAACTAACTCGCCTTAGAATTTTCCGTAGAATCCAGGAAAAATATTTTCCGGGGGTGCGTCGCAAAAGAGGGGATCCAAAACTTAGCTGTGTATATGATTCCGAAGTTTACGAAAAAAAATTTCCGAATTTTTTGTTCGTATGGGGACTTGCGTCACGGGTGCATCGCTACCGCACGCCCATGATCAGTAGCTAAATAAGCAATTGATATATACGAAAGTAGCGATAGTGTATTATTGAAGAGTTAAATGAAACAATATCTATGACGTCATAATATTTGGTTATGTTTGTTACGTCATTTTTGTGACATCGTATTTTTGACGTCATTTTTGTGAGATCGTATTTATGACGTCATACTTGTGACGACATTTTTGCGGCGTCATGAGTGACGTCGTATTTGTAACGTCATTTTTGCGACGTCATTTTGTGACGTCATAATTGCGACCTGTACAAACAGACGGACGGACAGGAAGGGTGAAATCATAAAGTAGCTATCGCTACTTAATAAAGTGATCAGTTACCTATTTATTGTTTCATCTGACCAGTTTGTGTGTTAAAAACATTTGAATTAATTAGGCATTTGTCACTGTCAAACTTTTCTATGGAAAGTTTGACATTGCCTACAACAAACACAGTTTTATTGACTGGGACTTGCTCTCATAACTTATTCGGTTAAACATTCAATTGTTAACATAAAGTGCTAATAACCTCGTCTATAGGCAGTTTTTTAGGAAAATAGACGGCAGCACATTCTATACAATTCACAATCGAAGTGAATTAACTTATGTATACTGCCGGTACTGGCACTGGGTTTAAATAGTCTCTTCTATACACTGCGGCTAGTGGCACTGGGTCGGGTGCGAATAGCCCTGGTATTACAAAGAGACCATTGGCAACCGATGACATTAGCCGCAGTATAACAAAAAAATGATTGGCCAGCGGTGCAATTAGCCGCACCTTAATAGAGGGACTATTGGCACACGGTGCAATTAGCCGCAGTGGAATAGAGACTATTGGCACCTGGTGCAAGTATCTACATTTTTATTTATATACTCTTCCAATAGCATTTCCGATAAATAAATGACTGTAAGTAGCCAAGTCCGCGAATTTGACACTAGGTCGCCATCAATGTGCCCTTGAACCAGCCTGGTGTCAAAAATTAGTGTATATCACTTTTATGGCATTGACGGATGCTTTACAGGGCACTTAATTTCAACTTGACACCAGCCGCTGCCATCTACATTTAAGAGCACGTCGCAAAAATGTCAAATTTGCGATGTTTTTTAGAACAAAACCTTCCTTAAATAACAAATTATTCGAAATTGCAGCTCATGTACTCTAAGAGTATGACCTTTACACGAATAATAGATGAGTTAGAATTCAAAAAGTTTAAGTACGAAGGTCTGAAATAACATCGCAAACGAACTTGGAACGCGATAATTTTTCACATCGGCTTTCGACCTTCATTCTCAAACTTTTTGAATTCTGATTCATTTGTAATTCGCGCCATCTTCTCACAGTACATGAGCTATAATTTTGAATAATTTGTGCACATAGATTTTGTTCTAAAAAAACATCGCCAATTTGATAGTTCACATTTTTGAAATATGCTCTTAAACGAACATAGCTCAAGGACATGAGGGTGTCATGATGAAAATTGATACGTTGTAAAGCATTCGTCAATGCCGTAACTGTGCCTTCGAAAGTGACAGATGCGAAATATTCGAATACGGCAACACCAAATTTCATCTACAACTTTTCATTTTATTTCGTGGCTGTATAGTTCGATAAATTTTTCAGCTATCAATTTCGCATTGCTATGTAAATCTACAATAACAGTGATATGCTTCAATTTTTGATACCAGGCTGCGTACTTTGTCATGATTCTACGGCACAAAGTTGGCAGCCTGGCGTCACGTTTCGACTTCCGGCTGCCCAGACGAAATAGCACTCTGCCCCTTGTTGCAACTTTCTTTCAGATTTAAGGTCCAGTAGCTAAATGCACTTGTGACGGGAATTTTCGCTCAGGGAATTATCCCCCAGACCGAAAAAAATAGGAATTATCACCGACGTAATTATCGCCCAGGGAAATGGTAACTATCACCCAGGAATTATCACCCGAGATGGCATTTTCCTCATACAAAATAGCATTTTCCTTATACAAATTGAACGCCCTAGAACCTATGCATGTGGCATTTTCCTTGTACAAATTTATCGCTTTGAACTAGCTGGGTGATAATTCCCCGGCTGATAATTCTCATTTGTCTGGGCTATAATTCGTGGACCATAATTCCCTGGGTGATAATTCCCATTTTTTCAGTCTGGGTGATAATTCCCTGGGGGATAATTTATGTCGCGATCTAGTGCATGAAAAAGCTATGTATGTTGGATGCTTCAGAGATTTTCAGAAAAACTCTAAGAAAGTACGCCATCAATTTGTCATCTTAGAACTTTGAGTGGAAGAAAACGAAAACAAATTTCTGAATGCACTTCGTGTTCAAAATCAGTCTTTTGGTACCGCAGTGTGCAGTGAACAAACAAACAGTTGAGAAAGGCACTCTAGTTCCCTTTCTATTAAAAGTTTTCAGCTTTGAAATGTGAATACAAAAATAGATGTGATAATGATGATAATTCGTAATCTTCTTCCATTGTTTTAATACAACGAAATTCTTTCATTGTACTCTTCGGAGTGAATGACTCCTAGTCTGTAGAACTTTTATCCTATAATAATTACGTTAAGTTTTTAAAATAAAGAAAAAAATAATGATATGCAGAGAGCAACTTTTCTGAATCTTCACAAATCCATTCATTCGGTTATTGCTGTGGTTCACTTGTTTTCGTTTATGAAACCAGCAACCTTTTCTCGGATTTTATTGTTTCACTGAAGTGTACGAAAAAGAAAAAATTTGAATTAATGAAAAGTTGCAGCAAATTTCGCTGTTATGAAGTCTGTAGACAAGGGTCGACAGCAAATTTTGTTAAATCCTTTCATAGGTATGAACAATCTTCCCTACAAAAATTTGGTGATTGCCTTGCGTCTTTTTAATGTTTTTGACACGTTCGACTTAACCGATTCTTTGAATTTTCCCCAAATTGCCGTCCTACTCACAAAAATATAAAAACGTAAGTTACGCTTACCTGTTCGAATCCCGGCCTTTGTCTACATCCAGGAATTTCGAGAAACGTAATGAAATTTTGTCAAATTATTGATTCATTACTAAATCACATATAAAGCCACATTGGAAAACTCGCCTGAAGTATTCTCATACCAACCCTTCACCTAATCGTTCTCCTAACCTCTTCCAAAATTTTTTCTCATCCTCCGCAACCTGCAACTGAATCTCTGTCCGGACCATCGCTCAACCTCAAACCTAATCTCATCCTATTCATGTAATTCGGAAAATATCGTGCACTGTCGTGTCCATTCTATGAACCCTTTAATCTCAAAACACCACGTTTTTGACCACTTTTTCAACCGTACCTTGAAAAATTCTTAGCCTAGTTACTCCCTGAGATTCAGACAGTAGAGGCGGAGCTCCCTACACACACAAGTAAAAAAACATATGCAAGGGACCCGTACGTATTAGAATAGATGTGACAAACAGAATAGATGCTACAAAGAGGCTCGAACGTGTCTATGTAAATCACAACAAAAACCCTTTCTAAAAGGGAAACGTGGCGCAAGTCCTCGTCTCTTCTTCCAAAACAACTGATATCAATTTGGGTCGCTAAAAATGTGGCTACCCGTACTCCACACATCACGCAAAACTTAATTTTTCAAATCTGAAAGAACAGAAAAACTATAACATTGGGGGGTCAGGCATTTGTGACGCATTTCTTTAATCGAAAATGAAAATATTTCAAAAGAATTTTTTGCGTTCCGAAGCTGTAAACGTCACCCAAATTGATATAAGAAGAGACGAGGACTTGCGTCACATTTGCCTTTCAAAAAGGGTTTTTGTTGTGATATCAGTAGTTTTGGAAGAAAAGAGGAAACACATTTTAGAGATAATATTTTGTGGAAAGATAAAACCTTGTGGTTAGATAAATAATAATAGTAATAATAAATAAAAATGTCCGGCAAAAGAAATTTCGGCGAAAAAAAATTTTCGGCGAAAAAAATTTTCGGCAAAAAAAATTTAGGCGAAAAATATTTCCGCCGAAAAAAATTTCCGGCGAAAAAAAATTTCCTTTGACAAGAAACATCAACATATCTTCAACAAAAAAAATCAATTTTCCCCCTAAATCCGTCCCACACCACCGTCGGCCATTTTGTTGGTCATCCTGACACACTGCACACTCAACCCAATAACTTTTCCTATGACACCAGACATCTATATGGGCTTTATATGGCGCCTCCTAAGAGTCCTGGCGCCCAAATGAGGCCGGTATCCCCCCCCCTTTTTAAAATCTCATATGGCGCAGAATGCCCACCCGAAGGCGCCTGAAGATCCCTGCAAAATTTCAAGAAAAGTTATCGAGCGCGAGCCAAAAAAGTCGGTTTTCATACAAATGGCTCTGGAACCAACTAACACACTAACTAACGTAGGATTTCTATAAAATAGCACGTTTTGCAGGGAAAATGACGATTTTCTAAAGGTCATATCTTCGGATGCACTGGACCGATTTTAATGAGTAAAATGTCGATTTCAATCAAAATTTTACGTAGAATCCGGAAAACTCAGGGGGTACGACGCAAGGGAAAAAAGTCAAAACTTAGCTGTATATATGGTTTCGAAGTCTACGAAAAAATTTTTTCCTAATTTTTTGATCGTATGGGGACTTGCGACAGACGCGTGCCCATGATATTGCCTTAACTCTTATGTATGTGCAATTCCGCCCTCATTAAATTGGATTGGAAATTGCCGAAAGGGCAATATTGACAAAGCCGTCCGAAGCAACGGCGCAAAAAATCTCTACAAGCCAAAAACCAAATATCGTGTTGGATCGCGTAGAGTGAGTTAGACCCACACTAAGGACTCTATAACTCGAACCAATCTAATTTTCGTGATTTTCTGACGTCCATATCTTTCATTAAAACTTTAAAGAGCGATTTTCGTTCTAATTTCGCAGTGATATTAGTGAAAAAGTTCCACCAACCTTCAAAAAACCACGTTTTTCACCACTTTTTCGACCGTAACTTCGAAAGTTTTCAACCGATTTTGCCCAAATTCAATCTCGTAGTCAATTTTACCCGATTTACCCGATTTTTGTTGGAAAAACACGTTTAGCCTTAGTAGAGACTCAGTTTTAGGGCTTTGACTGAGTCCAAAAACTCAAAATCTAAAAAGTTTCTTCCATAAGTTGTGAGGCATGTCCAGACCTTTCAAACAAAAAAAATTATAAAATTCGGAGAAGATTTACTCGAGTTATGTACAAAAGACCAAAAATCACTTAAGCGGCCCTAGCTCATTGGCCCTTGGGCCGACAGGTCCCAGATTCAATCCTTTCAAGGAAAAAAAGTTTGTGAAAATCGGCTGAGTTAACAGACAGACAGACAGAAATTTGTTTATTGCTGATTCGCCATCTAAGGACCATGATCGGTACTCCGCCCTACTCCCGGGTCGAAATTGGGGGGTTACAAACGTCGTGGTAAACGCATAAGACCCCTTTTAGAAGAACTTCGTTCTTCGTACTGGTCTAAAAACTAACAATAATTTTTGGTAATTCTTCATATTCGGATATCGGATTTGATCTGATCCGATCTGATTTGATTCGAAATTATCCGAAACCGAAAATATCGGATTTTCAATTATCTGATCTGATCGGCCCCACATATTTGCATTATCCGATCCGAAATTTATCCGAAAAATTAAGAATTCCATTAAAAGTGAATGAATAAGGAAATGTCATCAGCAGTCTTCACCAGGAATCATCATTCAAAAACGATTGACAATTGACCTAGCGCCGCTTTCATTTTATTTCGATAAAATAGATGTTTTTGAGATATAAATTGTTCTACGACACATTTAGAACATCAATATATTTGTTTTAAACTCAATTCCAGTTTTAAACTTTTGAATTCGTCCCCCAACAGAACAAGCAAGTAGTGTGCTTTAATCACACAGAAGGTTTGGTTAGCATATAAAAATAACTAAAACAAATTGTCAATCTCAACTATTTTATGTCCAAATGGTTAAAGCCTTGGTATAAAATTGAGAACTTGCCATTAGTTTGAGAATCATTCTGTGACCACTTGTGCCGATTTACACATGGTCATTCAAGTCAAGCAAAAGTTGTGCAAAACATCGACCTGAATGTCCATTTCGCTTCTTTTTTCATCACTGAATAATCCTCTAGAACAGAAAAATGCTCCTGAATAGAGATGAGCGGGTTGCCCAAAACTTTGAAAAACCCGACCCGAACCCAAACCCGAATTGTTTTTTTCGGGTTCATGGGTTTCGGGTTTCGAAAATTTTAATCGGGCAGGGCTCGGTCCGAGCAGGGTTTGGAAACAGTTCGGGTTTCGGGTTTCAAAAAATTTTACCGGGTCGGGTACAGTCCGGGTCGGGTTGTTGTATCATTTTATTCGGGTCCCCATCCTTTATTGAATATTTATATTTTACAAAACTCGTCTTTTATCATCTTACATTACACGAATTTTGTTATAGTCTAAGGTCCGTGAAGAATGCAGACGTCGGGCCTTGAAATAATTTTTGTTTCAAAGTAATTTGGGTTGTGAGTTTCGAAAAACTTGAGTGTCTGGTTCGGTCCGGGTCGGGTTTTGAAACAGTTCGGGTTTCGGGTTTCGAAAATGTTAATCGGGTCGGGCTCTGTCCGGGTCGGGTTTTGATACAGCTCGGGTTTCGGGGTTCGGGTTTCGAAAATTTTAATCGGGGCGGGCTCGGTCCGGGTCGGGCTCGGTCCGGGTCGGGCTTTGAAACAATTCGGGTTTCGTGTTTTCGGATTTCGAAAAATTTTATCGGGTCGGGTTTCGAAAAATGGTCGACCCGCTTATCTCTACTCCAGATATGAGTTTAGGTGTCGCACAAAACTTGTGATCATTGTATGAAACGCATGAAAACCCAACATGAAATCAGCAACATTTCGTTCTATCCAGATTTTTTTAACAATATGAATCATATTTGTCATTCTTCTGTGTACGATTCGTTGCGGCACCAAATACACGACTTCCCAAATTATGAAGCGTTGGAACGTTATTTTCATGCTAAACATTAAAGAAAAATCCCATACAAAATTTGTCCCCACCAGGATTGAATCCGGATATTCTTGGTGGAAAGCCGGTACGTTACCACTGAGCTAAACCGTCCTTAGATATGTTTAGTAGTGTTGGTAAATTACGTAAATATTAGGTGGATTACGTATTTTCAGCAGAGTAAAACGGACGTCATATTTAGGGGGTGGGGTTACTGAAACCGGCGATGGGGGAGGGGGGTGTAAAAAACCGGAAAAACAGCGAAACTATCGATGCTGATTCCGGGATGTGCGTCACTAAAATGAAATCAATATTTGTTAGGAAAACGTTTTCCTTTCGGAACATAATTTAGTACGTTGAACACTTGAATATTGAATTAATTATTAATTTGTTCACTTCGACTAGTTTTGTGGAAGTTGCTTTAATTGCGGCTTTTATAAGTTAGTCAAAGTGCTCGCTTTTATCTTCAGCTTAGCGAAACATCTTTACCCTTCACTAAACCGCACATAAATTTAACAGAAATAAATTGTCTTAAATTCGCAAGGCAAAGGATAAATTTATAACCGTGGAAACCAATCATTAATTGATTCGCTTCGTAAATTCTTGGAACGCATGTAAAATATGGAACAATTGAAGTGAAAATTGTTATCTAATTTCGCATCTAATTCGTTACCATCATTCGTCCTTCCCATGCTTTACCTAAGACATTTGTATTCCTTATGTGGCTACTTCCATTGCAACCTTAGCGCCATTTACAAATTTCTAAGGAAATTGGTTGTGTCACAAGATTAATGAGAAATTTTTAAACAAACTCTCAGCCTTATAAAGCATGGTAAATGAAAGGCAATCGAACTCTTCTGTGTTGGTTGTTGGTTGTCATCAAAGCCAGAGTTTCCACGCTACAAAAATCCAGCTACAAGTTGAGAGTTTCAAAAAGGGAATTTCGGAAATTTTGTTGCTTGTAAATTTTCGCATGAAATAAACCGTGGTGTGCGAAACGTTTAAAAGAACAAACATCAATGGTTTTACACAATCGATTTTGCATGCAAATGATTGATGGTAAAATGGGTGTACAATATGTCAAACATTAGCACATGTGAAAAGTATTTCGAATATACTCTTATGTAGGACATCGACACATCACATTTGCATTTTTAACAATTTAGAAAGTCCTTCATTCGAGTAACACTTCAGATGTTTTAGAAGCTCGTAAGAGCTTTACAGAGAAAAGCAGACGGAGCAGCAACTAAAAATCATATTCTTAATTCGACGCAAATCCTAAGCAATTGGGTTTTTTTACATACGCGACGATAAGTCTCTCATTAACCGCAATTTTTTCGGCGTTAAATGTGACTTTGTCGTCCACAGGGATAAACACCGCTGTCTTGTGAGATAAATAACCAGCCAAAGCACAAATATTAAATTAAAAAACGTCTGAGAATCGAATACGGAACTGCGTGGCTGTCAACCACTACACCAAAAGGTAATTCCATCGTTAGTTGCGTTACATATTTTATGTTATTAGCGTCTAAACACATTTCGAGATTTTTTGTGTAAATTTTTGCGTACAAGGAGGAAGAGGAGGTATCATTTTCATGTGTACGTTCCCTTAATTGAGCAAGTCTGGTCTAGATCGGGTTGGTTGAAAATGATGCACAGCTTACGACCTGAAAATTTGGTATCTTTTTAAATAGACCAAGATGTAGATCTACGACTCGAATGTCGAAGGAAACTGATGTAAAGGGATGTAAATGTCAGCTTTTGACAGCTGTCAGATTTGACTGTCGGCACCAAGTTTTATAATAATGATATGAATCCTTAAAATTCTTTATATTTATGTCCGTGTGAGGAATCACTTTTAAAACTTCGAGCAAAAATTCATACCAGACAGCTGTAGAGAGATGTAAATTCTATTCTAACTGAACAAATTGAATTCTAATTTTACAACAGAGTGCAGCAATATTTTTGCAGAGCCAACGATTTTTTAAATGAATTTATTGTAATTGATTTTAACTGTTAAATGTCAAAACTGTCCAAATGAAAAGAACTTATCAAAAGTATACCTAAGCAATACTAAATGCTAAAGACAGTGCAAACGAGCAGTTACTAAAGTAAAAAACTCTGAATCTGTAGCAAGTATCTGCATGACGATTGACTTACGTGCGATAATATTTTCTCACAATAGGCATATTGTTTGGAAAATTTGCGCTGGTTTGGAAAATTCAAACTTTTCCTAAAACTTGGAATTTTCCAAAATATTGAAATTTTCCAGAATATAGGAATTTCACAAAAATTTCAAATTTCCCAAAAATTTGGAATTTTCAAAAAAATTTAATATTCCAAAAATTTTAAATTTCAACAATTTTACATTTTTCAAAAAATTCAGACTTTCCAACAATTTAGAATTCCCAAAAAATTTAGAATCCGCAAAATTTTGGAATTTCCAGAATTATAATAGTCCAAAAATTTGGAACTTTTTTAAAAATTCAAAATTTTTTAACAATTTGGAATTTTCCAAAATTTCGAATTTTTCCTAAAAATTAGGAATTTTCCCAAAATTTAGAATTTTCCAATTTAACTTTCCCCTCCTCCAAAAATTTTAACTAATTTTCGAAAAAAAATTAAGAATTTTAAAAAAAATTGAATTTTCCAACAACTTAGAATTATCCAAAAAATTTGGAATTTTTCAAAAATTCAAAATTTTCCAACAGTTGGAATTTTCCAAAAATTTTAAATTTTCCTATAATTTAAAATTTACAGAAATTTAAATTGTTCTCTAAAATTTAGAATTTCCCCCAAAATTTGTAATTTTCCTATTATTAATATTTCAAAAATTGGAACTTTCGGAAAAAATTGGAATTTTGAAAAATTAGGAATTTTAAAAATTTTTGGAATTTTCCAAATATTTAGAATTCTGCAAAAATTAGGATTTTTCAAAAATTTATAATACTCCATAAATTTGGAATTTTCCAAAAATTAGTAAGATGTAAGGATTTCTGGATTGTTAAAGCACCCTTAGGTTGTGACTCCAAAATGGCTTATTTCACAATAGTACACCGATTTCGTGTAGAATTATGTCCTTTAATGAAATTTTGGTACTATTTTTAAAAAAAGCCACGTTGGAATCAACATAAAACCGCCTTTTTAAAAATCATAGTTGGCCAGAAATTGTCCAATCAAAAGTGTTCACTATCAGGCTATCAATCTGCTTATGAAATGGACTCAAATTCGGTTACGGCAATAAAAGCATCAATTCTTAAAGGGCCACTCACCCGTTGGGAAATCTTATTCTTCTATTATCCCCTTGGGAAACGTGATCAGAAGGAGATCAGCAGAAGCTCTACTAACGCTCTTCTAATGATTTAATCTCTTCTCCAAATGCTGGTCTTACAAATATTAAACCTAATTAGTTTACTCTCCCATACCGTAGAACGCATACGGTTTCAACACCCTTCGCTTATTGTCATTCCTGACGATGACCACCAATAAGCTGTTTCTCTTTATATTTCACGGTAAATATAGAAATGAACTTAGAGGTTGTTGAAACTAGCGGGTCGAAACGGAGTCTTTAGGAACTTTAGGCCTAACTACACATGACACGACCTAAATAATACTCTATTTGGTGGACTTTTTGACATTTCTTTATCTCGCAGCCCATTTTTAAGATTTTTATGTTATAAACGAACACAACGAGGGCAAGACAAGAGAAATAGATTCTCTGTTAGCACATAAAAAACAAACAACTTGTATCGAAAGCCTGGACTGGTTCCCTTCGAATGTAGGTAAGCACAACCGGAGAATGAACCCCTAGGATTTTCTCTTGAGATCGACATAGTTTCATAAAAATTCAAAATTATCGTAGGAATTTTCCAAAAATTTAGAATTTTCCAAAAGGTTGTAATTTTCCAAAAAAATGGAATTTTTCAATTTATGATATTTCAAAAATTTGGAATTTTCCAAAAATTTTGGAATTTTCCAAAAATGTTGGAATTTTCCAAAATTGAAATTATCCAAAAATTTGGGAATTTTTCAAAAAATGCAGAATTTTCCGAAAATTCGCAATTTTTTAAAAATTTGGAAATTTGAAAATTTAGGAATTTTCAAAAAAATTTTTCCAAATATTAGATTCTGCAAAAATTTGGAATTTTAAAAATATAGAATTTTCCAAAAGCTTGTAACTTTCCAAAAACTTGGAATTTTTCAATTTATATTATTTAAAAAATATAGAATTTTCCAAAAATTTGGAGTTTTCCAAAAAGTCGCAATTTTTTAAAAATTTTGATTTTTGCAAATTATTCATACAGTTGTGCACAATAAGAATGGCTCGCTATTTGGAATATCAGAGTTTTCTCTATTTCTATGACCTCTCCGACTTCTCTTATTTTGTATGTTATTTCAAATGACGAAATGAGAGAAGTCGGAGAATGATAGAAATGGAGAACACGGTGATATTACAAATAGCGGGTCATTCTTATTGTGCACAGCTGTAAATTTTAAAAACTCAAGAAACATACAATTTTTTGAAAATTTTGATGTTTTCAAATTTGTAGAATTTTTCAGTTGTTCATTAAACAACTCCTATTTACGTTTCACACATCGCTTGTGTAGATCAGCTGAGTCCTTTGGATACGTTCTTTCAGATATGACATTTCAAATATGACAAATATACGTTTTTTCAAATATTATGACATTAAATGAAAACAAAAAATCTTTGATTCCCGGTGGTGGCAATGATGATTTTTTATAGCTTCCAAATGAATCAGTTTGGTGTGCTGTGTGAGTAAACGAGACACACTTCTGTCATTTTAGCCACAGTGAAGAATTTCTTACACATCACAAAATTCTGCACAAATATTGATGCACCCAGCTGTATTTATTGAAAAGAAATTTTCGAAAGAATTCTTTATTCCAAAAATTATTTTTTACATCGTCGCTTCGGAGCGATTTACATAGTTTTCAAAATAATTTAATGAAGACGTGATCAATCATGAAAAACCCCTTTTTATTCATTTCAAAATTTAATGGATAAACCTTACGACATTAGCACGTTTTAAAGAGAATGTCGCACGGGTCTGTGTAGCTTGTTTTTTTTATAAAATTGCTGATTTCTAACCCTCCGTTCATTTTCCACAATAAAAATTGTTTTATTTTTATCTCTCACGGGTATGGTAAGGTTGTTTTTTATCCGTTTCGTGGAAGAAAAAAAAAGTACGTCAAGAGAATACTCCTTCTGGCACATAGTGCAGGCGAAAAACGATTTTCTACTTCAACATATACTTTTTTTATGTTCAATTGCTTTTTATGGATCATTTTCACCTTCCTCTTACACTTGTGTCGGTTCCTTCATGTCGATGGAATTCACGATGGTAGGCAATGTCGTAAAGCTCCTTTCATGATTTTAATGTAACAAAGGAATAGGCTAAATGAATGGTTTTATAATAAAACCAAAGGAATAGAACATGTACGCTTCATTTAACCTTACCGCACAGAATAGATATAAAATAGAACAGAACAAAAAGCGAAGCGTGTTCTTCGGAACGTGATACACTAGAAGACTTTTCTTTTACTGTTCCTCATTCCACAGTCGATGTTACCTTTATCTAATTGTTTCGAAAAACTAATATTAATCTTACGTGACGATAATATTAAAATTCAGCATACAATCGAAGCCAATTTGTTATCCAACAACAGTCATCATAATAATCATCAATCTAACCGGTTGACTGCGACTACGTCGTCGTCGTCTCCGCGTGTTTTACTACTAAATGGAAGCGAAAATGAATGAAAATGTATTATGTCAAATAAAACGTTCCCCATTGATGAAAAATTAAGTAACTGATCTGACATTCGACATGAACCGTACATAACACACACTTAACGAAAATATTTTATTAGGTAATTCATCCGCAAGATCCATAATAACATATAAAACCATCGAAAATATAAAATTGGATTTTCTGCACGAGTTGCGATGAATGTCAAGGTGTGGAAATGTTTTTCGCTTCCCCCCTCAATACATGCCGCTCGGCGCTAAAATGTCTTATAATAATGTGTACTGTAAGTGTACACATTAATGTCTCGCTCTCTGCAACGGAATGATAGGCAAAAGGATGTTTCGCAGTATATATGATGGTTTTGTTGAAAATTCATTCACCCTACAATCATCATTAGACGCTGGGGATGGATGGATGGATGTTCGGTTAAATAAATGTTACGAAATGAATAGAAGTAAATCTCCATTTCAACGAATGTTCGCTGGAAGTCTTCGTCAATACATTTCACTTTGTTATTTCGGATAACTACCATGAGATGACTGACAATTTATGGATGCGTGGCATATATGTGGAAGAGAAGAATGGAAGGGAAAATGTGTTCACAGTGTTGCATGAATGAATGTGAGTGAATAATTTAGATTAAATTACTTACCTTTTTGGTGCGACGGGTCTTTGATGCCTAAGCCTTGAATTAAAAATAAATGTTTGAATTAATGTTCTCATTTTGAGATAAATTATGAACAAAAAATCTTACTCATTAGCAACCGTTTTCGGAAGTACAGAATACAGTAACCTGAAATTCAAAAAAAATAGTTAGACCCGTGTGATTTTTAGCGAGCCAAACTTTTGTCTGAGGTTCTCACGAAATGGCTCAAAGGAATGCTAGAATTGTATGTCCTGGAACAAGGTTACGAAGAGAGACGCTGATATTCAGTAAGTGAACCGAAGATTGAGTGCCCCTTGTTGTGAGAAATCTTTAAGGGGGGGGGGGGAGCTGTTTGGATGTAAGGATAATAGGGGTCACACTCAGAGGGGAAGGGGTCACTGAAAACGTGACGGAATCGGACGAGGGTGAGGGGGGAGGGATTGTTAATTTGTTCCAATAAAAAGGAACAATTTGTATTAGACATTCCAAACATAAACTTCGCGGACCCGTTCAATCAATTCTGGTTGCAAGGATTCCCGTTCTTTTAAATTACTGAGTTATTTTGATCGAGTTATTTACAAGAAACCCAAAATTACTAAAATGACCCTCGCCGAACGGCGTCTGGACATATATTTCCAGGTATGGGGGGGAGGGGGTTGAAAATGTGACGTCATATTTTAGGGGGTGTAAGTCAAACGTGATGCAACGTGACACGGGGGAGGGGGGACACGAAGTGATTGCAGGTTAACGTGCGTACCTAGCCTATGCTTTAACCGCACGGCCCCCATGGGCGCGGAATTGAGGTACGCCCAATTAACGCGAGTCACCGAAGTGACTCTCCCTATAAACGGCAGGTGGGTGCAACCTCCGCGACCTAGGTAAACTCCCGGAATACTATCATTTTCCTACTGTATTCTCACCAACCTGGTTCAGTCGCCCATTTCAAAGCGCAAGCTGTTCTGACGCAGCTCACTATCTACCACAACCCTCGCGTTACAGCGCCACTAGGCACCTCAACCAAGTGCTGGCGCCGGATGCGGCCATCTCGTATGGCACACTACACCCGGGGGCCCCCAGCCCCGCGGTACCGAATTTACCCTCGATGAGGGCTTTCGCGGTAAGGCTGTGCACTCATCCCGGCACCGCTGAACCAGCTCAGGAAACCATGGTGTCGCTACCCACCAGTGGACCAACGGGTCGAAGCAAGCAAAGACCGTTGGCAAACCACCCCTGTGATAGGGGGAGGAGGGATTCAAAAAAATCGAGAAAAAAGTATGACGTAATATGTGTACGACCTCATAGGGGAGAACTATACATCACGTGCAGATGATAGGACGCCGAACCCGCACTTTTGGAAAAGATTGCAGTTGAAAATGTGATAATTTAAACGTCAAAAGGTTTGTTAGTACTATTGCACTTGAAGAAAATTTGTCTTCAACAACTGCGGTACTTGCTATGGTTTAAAGTCCACCCTAGTATCAACATTACAGTACACTTCGTAATTCCTTTTTGACAAACGAAGCGTCTTCATATTTCAAACGATTCGCGGCTTTTGGAAGCGAAAAAAATGAAGGCAAGGAAGGGAAAGAGAAGAAAACTCATTTCTCACCAAAAGGGACGTTGTTCCAAGTTCCAAGATGAGTCGACCATATTTTTAGTCGAAAGTAGATCAAAATTGTGACCCAAAGGTAAGTAATACGCGTAATTGCGTCATTAAGTTTAACATTAAAAATTGCGCAAAGGTTGGAAATTTCTTCGAAAATTTGAAAGTACATTAAACGCAAAATAAAATTAAATGGTTGCCTCTAGAAGGCAGCTTGGTGGCAAAAATAG
Source organism: Pseudolycoriella hygida (assembly GCA_029228625.1). Taxonomy (NCBI): domain Eukaryota; kingdom Metazoa; phylum Arthropoda; class Insecta; order Diptera; family Sciaridae; genus Pseudolycoriella; species Pseudolycoriella hygida. The sequence goes on from CM055406.1 coordinate 123,682,335, forward strand.
TTACTGTACTACACTGCTGGATGAGGAAACGTGTACATTAATGTGCACTCGATTTCGTCTTGGCAACCAGGCTGCGTACTTGATAAGTATGAATAGCCTTATAGAAGGACGCATCGTGCCGAAAATCATTTAACATTTCACAGAAGAATATCTTAGGACTACGTCGCAAAAATGTCAACTGTCAAATTTGCAATGTTGTTTAGAACAGAATCTTGCGTGAATAACAAAATTCTTAAAGTTATAAGTCGTCTACTGTTAGATGAATCAGAATTCAAAAAGTTTAACCATGAAGGCACACGTTTGCTCTGCAATAACATCGCAAACGAACATGGAATGCGATGATTTTTCAGAGCCACTTTCGACCCTAATACTGGAACTTCTTGAATTCTGATTCATCTATTATTTGTGTACACAGTAAACGAGCCATAATTTTGAATAATTTGTTATTTACGCTGGATTCTGTTCTAAAACTAACATTACAAATTTGACAGTTCCGAGGGGGTTATCTACTTCATTTTTTTTGGTACAGGCTGATGGAATTTCTGGAACTTTTGGAATTTTAGTGGAATTCTTGGAATTTCGATGAAATTTTTGGAATTTCCGGAATTTCTGAACTCCGGAATGTCTTGAATTTTTGGAATTTCTGAAATTTTCGGAACTTTAGAATTTCGCAAATTTTGAAATTTCGATGGAATTTTTGGAATTTCGATGGAATTTTTGAAATTTCGATGGAATTTCTTGGTATTTTTGTGGAATTTTTTTATGGAATTGGTATGGAATTTTTGGTACAAATTTTTTACCAACGAAGATATTGCAGATTTATATGCGTACCTGGCATAGCCTTAACCGCACGACCCACATGGGCGTGGAATTGGGATACGCCCAATTTACGCGAGTGTGAAAACTCTACCCAATCGAGATCCTGCATGCAAGAGCATTCCTTCTCTCTGGGTCGGAGCCGAGACCTATCTTAATCTCTACTGCTTTGATGGAATGCCGCAGTCGCCGATTTTCAAACCACAGCCACCACGTTACAGCACCAATAGGCACCTCAACCTTGTTGTGGTCAAGAATCGATGTTGTTGACACTTGAGGGCCCTCCACCCCGTGGTATCAATATCGGGTAGGGCTCATAGCAACAAGTGACTACTGCAGCAGGGAACTTGCATTCCCGGCACTGTTAGACCTGCTCGGGTGCGTAGGTTCACCACTCCCCAATGGTCTTTCAGAGGTGTCCACCCTGCGGGTTTCCTCCCATCATGTACCGCCACATTCTTACGCCTTAAATACAGCCACTGCGAACTTATTGAATTCCTCATACGTTTCACGCGTACTCAGGACATTCCCCAATTCGATGTTCCCTCTTTCGTCAACAGTTATACCCCATGCATTTAAATCTCGCAAGTCCCCGTAGAGGACACATTCACCTATCAAATGATCTACATTTTCCACCAGTACCCCGCAGAAACAAGCCATACAAGCCAACAAGAATTCTTATACTGCCGTGTCCAGTGAGCACAAAGCCCAGACTCAGGTCAAAAGAGAATTCGCAATGGGTCGAGACGAACCTGACGTTTGGAATGAACCTGAACGTCGACACCCGCTCCGTACATCATACAAGCAGGGGCGCCGACTTTGATTTGACTCGTGGGGGGCGAACAAAATTTTAAGAAAAATCTAGTGTAGAACAATCAAAATGTATCCTAAGTAACATGTATGTTGAATGTTGTAGAGGAATGTTATCTGAGCCTTACGAAGACTCGTCACCCATTTACATTTGTTCAGACAGTCGGAGCAAGATTAGAAATATAGAGGGATATAGATTCTTCTCTTCGATAGTCTTACAATGCAGAGATACATTACAAAAGTTATCCGAAAGTCGGGGGACATCTTTAGTCTGGGTGTTCGGGCACTCAGACATCCACGGGAATGAGAAAGCAGACGAACTAGCCAGATTACCTTCATTACACCGCTTCAATGGCCCCGAACCTGCCCTAGCTGTATCCAATACCACACTTCAGCGAATGATAAAGTGCTGGAAGGATAAGCGTTTCAAAGACCACTGGAACTCGGTAAGCTTTGCGAGACAACACAAAAACTATATTCACATAAACAGCCGGAATTCTAAGTAACTTTATCTCGTTAAACCGGTCAAACCTTAAAAGAATGGCGAGTGTTCTAAACAGACACAATTGTCTTAACAAGCACCTCCGTATGATAAGTATTTCTGATGACCCAGACTGCGACGAGTGTGGGGAGTGAGGATATAGAGAGTAGTGAACACTTCTTATGCCACTGCCCGGCTTATGTTAAAGTGAGAATACAGCATTTAGACTCCTTAACATTGAATTACTCATCGATCTGGAGCATAGCTCCTATAGGTATTTTGAAATTTATTAAGTGAACAAAAAGAGTCTCAATCATTGTGGGTAAGCACAACAGGCTAATCTGAGCGAATCTGAGAAAATCATATTTTGCAGCCACTTATTCTATTGTATTCTAACATGTGTCGCAAGCGAAATTTTCAGTGTTTTTTCAAGAAATTTGCTATGATTTCACAGGAATAGGTGTGACAATAGGGGTAGTTGAAATGTAATGTCATTAAATTGCGCCGCAGACGAAATTTTCAGTGTTTTTTTAAGAAATTCACTGTGGCTTAATAGGAAATTTTTTTTTGCCTATTTCTCGTGGGGGGCACAGCCCCCCACGAAATCGTCCGTGGGGGACATTGGCCCCAGCTAACCGTGGAAGTCGGCGCGCCTCCATACAAGCAACGAAGAGGCCACTGTATATAACCCTAAAAGACTTGTGATTCAAACCCCAGCTCTTTCGCAGCAGTCGCTTCAAACCGTTCACGTTACGCAGCATTTTTTCTCTCATTCTCACAAAATGAGGTTTAAAACGCATCCTCTCGCCGAAAGTGATCCCCAAGTACTTTACTGACTTAGCGTAAGTAATGCCTTCTTTCATCAGCTTAATGCATGGAGGACGACTATTAGAGAGTTTACCTTTCAGCATCATATACACAGTTTTCTTACGTGAAAAGGGAATACCTACTCGCATTCCCCATTCATAGACCGCTCTCATACAGCTTTCCCCAATACGCTCAAGTTCTGCCCTGCTATTCGCCTCAATGATGATCACAAGATCGTCAGCAAATGCAGTTTCGATCCCTTCCATTCCCTTCAGTTTATTCATGACAAGGTGGGCCGCTAATGGAGTCTTGAGGGCATCCTCTGCAGACCGTTTTCTAGACCTGCCTCCTCGCAAGCACGCTACCCTGTTTGAAAAGAAACTCATCCAAAGTGAGCTTTCCTCGCAATCATACTCATTTATTTCTTTCAGAATTTCGTGCAACTGCAACGACATGTTATCGAAGGCCCCTTCGCAGTCGACAAAAAGTCCAATGATGTATTTTTTCTGTGAAGTCTCAGCCTTTCGGCGGACTCTGTTCCATGCGTCTTCAGTTGTTTTACCAGGGGTACAAATTTTTGTCCAGTGGATAACCCCACGGACAATTCACATTTTTATCGCGTGTCTGGTGCCGAGTTTGAAATTTATATGCCGTTACGATAACATTAACACATTCGCACTAGGCTGCGTTCTTTATGGTTACTTAAACTTCTCAAGTAGGCAACCTGGTGCTGGGTCGGAATTCACTACATATGTACTACACTAATGTACTCGTTTCACTTGAAATACAAACCTCTGTTTGTTGCAATTATTCTCAATGAAAATGTTCTCCAAAACGATAACATAAGGAGTTCAGGCACTAGACAGAATTGAGGAGTAGTAGAAGTTTTGGCGATTTCCCATTTAAAGTAAAAACTTTAAAGAGTAAATTCGCTAAAAATGAGAAAAACAGCATCAGGCAAATTTAAGAGGTTCTACTAATTATAATACAGCTGTTAGTAGCTGAGAAGAATTCAAGTGAATTTTAGCACTAGCAGTCCTTAAGTGTCTATGTGTCTTGCAATCAAAAGTGAACGAAGAAACTTTGTAAAAGGGATAATCCAGTTCTCCACATGCGAAAGTGCTTTTGAGTGCAATTTCAGGAGGGTCATACAAGGTTTTTTGTTTCACCAAAAACATACTTTCGGAATTCATAGAACATTCCACACAATTTACACAGGCAATGTTTTCGACTCGTTGGAAAACGGACGATAGTAACAAACCAACGATACCCAACATCTGTATAGAATAAAGTTGAGGGAAATAAGACACAAAAAACCGAAATTTTGTCGACCGCTAACCCATTATGCTGGATTATAAAAGAGGGTACTCCAAAGAAACTCCCCACAAGTATTTCATGGAAATCTCATGGAATTTTCCTATGGAGAATTAACACTTTCATGGATATGGACGGTCAGAGTAAACAGAAAATTATGGCATGAAATTTCACACAATATTTCCCCGCTGAATTTTTCTGTGCACATATAGAGACAATTTGATACTTGGTATAAAGTAGCTGCAGTTGAGGAATTTTTAGGAAACGGAATTTGAGTAGAAAAAATACTAAACATTGTGGTATGATTTTTTGCATCATTTTTGCATAAATTTCGAGATGATGATTCCTTTTTAGTAATCCATGAAATGCCTCGTGACGAAATATTGAATGCTCTGTTTTGTCTCCAGTTGCTCTTAACTTTACTTTAACCTTCGAAATTTTCCGTTCTCATCTTGTGGAAAGGAGAGAGATATTTTTGCCCTAAGAAAATTTAAATTTGTCTATCACAATTTTTTTAAGCGACTATAGAGGCAAATCTTTTGTTTTATGTTCGTCTCACAGACCCGATACAGATCATGCATCATTGGCATACGACCCATCTTCGATTGATTAGTCGTTAACATACAAGGTAATAGACAAGGTTTTAAATTTCGTCGGTAAAACCTTGTCAGACCAAGGCAGCCTTATGCTGAAATTCTGACAACGCCTATCTTTAAGAAGAAGCGGCGTTATTAATTAGTAACAAGAACGAATTCGGCAACAGGCTGCGTACTTGGGACACTAAAGCTGGGAATAAAGAAGGCAGCCTGTGCTGAAAATCTATTTTCGCCAAACTGGAAAGAATAGTGAGTTGCATACGCCACATAAGTTTCAATTCGGCACCAGGCTGCTGCTGCCCTCTGCATTAGAAAGTCTTAACTCGAGGACGCAGCCAGATGTCGAATTATAAACTTATACAACGTAATGTACTCTCCATTTTATGAACTTTGGCATTTTCAAATTTTCGGCACAAAGTGTCCTGGCTGAAAGTGCAGACCTATCTTCTAACGAAGAGTTTGTTGAAAAAACTCAGTAATCTTAAAGTAGCTCCACTGCTAGATGAAAAACGATGACTTTAATGAGGTACTTTTTTGAAACTAACAATTTTTTTTAACGAATGCTTCGCTGGAAAAATATTCAAGTCCAGAACTCGCCTCTGGTTCGTGCAGGAAATATCTCATTCGCTAAAAACGCACCTTAGTGTGCGTTACACACATTTTTAGATCGAGAAATAACCTACAAAACTCTCCCATTAACAATATATTTGGACACTTGTTAATGGAGACACTCATGTTCGAATTTTGGTCACTTTTAGCCTTCATCGCCATTGAGCGCCCATTAAATCTCTTCAGATCGTGCTTGTTCCTTATAAACTAGGGACCTAAATTATCGATGAATGACCTCAAAAAAGAAATCCATCAACTAAGGAAATCGAGGGGTTATCCACTTAATTTTTTTTTCGTACAGGCTGATGGAATTTTTGGAATTAAAATGGAAATTTCGGAATTAAAATAGAATTTCTGCAATTATGGAATTTTTGGAATTACGATGGAATTTTTGGAGTTTTTGGAATTTCCGAACTACAGAATTTCGATGAAATTTTTGGAATTTCCATCGAATTTCTGTGGAATTTTTGGAATTTCTGTGGAATTTTTGAAATTTCTGTGGAATTTTTTGGAATTTCTTGAATTTTTGCAATTTCTGAAATTTTCTGAAACTTCTGAATTTCGGAAATTTTGTGGAATTTTTGGAATTAAAGAGGAATTTCTGAAAATATTGGAATTTTTGGAATTTTGGAAGGTTACGGAATTTCTGAACTCCACAATTTCGATGAATGAAATTTTTGGAATTTCCATCGAATTTCTGTGGAATTTTTGGAATTTCTGTGGAATTTTTGGAATTTCTGTGGAATTTTTTGGAATTTCTTGAATTTTTGCAATTACTAAAATTCTAGGAACTTCTGAATTTCGGAAATTTTGTGGAATTTTTGGAATTAAAGTGGAATTTCTAAAATTATTGGAATTTTTGGAGTTTTTGAAGGTTCCGGAATTTCTGAACTCCACAATTTCGATGGAATTTCCATCGAATTTCTGTGGAATAATTGAAATTTCTGTGGAATTTCTTGAATTTTTGCAATTTCTGGAATTTTAGAGACTTCTGAATTTCGGAAATATTGTGTGAAATTTTTGGAATTAAAATAAAATTTCTGGAATTAATGGAATTTTTGGAATTATTGGAGTTTTCGGAGTTTACGGAATTTCTGAACTCAAGAATTTTGATGAATTTTATGGAATTTCCATCGAACTTCTGTGGAATTTTTGGAATTTATTGTGGAATTTTTGGAATTTCTTGAATTTTTGGAATTTCTGAAATTTTAAGAACTTCTGAATTTCGGAAATTTTGTGGAATTTTTGGAATTAAAATGGAATTTTTGGAATTAAAATGCGATCCGTTGGCGCCTTATCCTTGTGGCAGTAAATGGGACCATGTTCACCACCTATCACCACCTGTGATAGCTTTTCTAGTAAATGTTTTCTAGCCATTATATTTGACTCGCTCTTTTTCTCTCGTTAGTTTTTTTTTCACAATCTTCAATTTTTAAACAACTGAAGTTTGACGAGGCAAGAACTGTGCACTTTAACTCAATTATTTTTATGTTATGTGTAATCAACATTCAATTTCATTTGACTATTAAAGAATTTCTAGAATTATTGGAATTTCTGAACTCCAGAATTTCGATGAAATTTTTGAAATTTCCATAGAATTTCTGTGGAATTTTTGGAATTTCTGTGGAATTTTCGGAATTTCTGTGGAATTTTTGGAACTTCTGTGGAATTTCGATGAAATTTTTGTGGAATTTTTGCGAATTTTTTTTATGGAATTGGAATTTTCGGTAAAAATTTTTTACCAGTGGATAACCCCTCGAAGGGAATGATATCAGGATTGTTTTAAATGCAGTGATAAACAGTCTAAGTGAAGCTCTTGATTTACTATCAATTGGAGCTCAGAAACACAAACAAAAATGAAAGCGTTAAGTTCAGACGAATATTGCAAACATTAAGAATAGACTCATTCGCTCAACACTCCCCTTCTCCGTACAAGCCAAAAACAATTCGGAAAATCAATTTTTATTACTTTATAATTTAGCGTTATTTAAAAACGGAAAATCTGTAATTGGTTAATGGGAAAAATGTTTCGCATACAAAAACACGGGCTGAGGCTTACAATGTCTTTTAATTGAATGTTACCTGAATGTATACTTTTCTCGAATTGTTTTCTTTCTTTTTTTTCTTTCTGTTCTTTTAAATAATGTTGTATACATTGAGACACTTCATTACCTGTCGGTTTTCTGCTTTTCACTTTCCAGTTCTCTATAAGTTTGTTGAAGTTTATCGGTTAGAATCTCCAAATTTCTTGTTAATTTATATTCCGCTTCGAATTTTTCTGATAACAAAACCAGATCTCTGGTGGCATCGTGAATTGGTACATCCGATATGTACAGCCCTTTTCTGAAATCGAAAGGAAAAAAAAAACAAATAAAATTGGAGAAATTTTTCAGCTTTTCTTTCGTATAAATTGTTCACGTGAGATACAGTAAGGTAAAGTTGATTATATATTTGAGTTTAACGTTGTAATGTTATGAATTTACTTTTTTCGTGGGAACAAAAAAACCTTTTCTTCTAAAAAAATTCAGATTATTTTTCATTATATTTTTCCCTTTTCGAGGGTATTACAAATTTAAATTTTTACACCGTAATATAATTCTGAAGAAATTTTATTCGTTGTTGTAGGGTTTCTTTTATATGGATAATTCTCAATTGAGAATATCTAATTGGATTAAACCGACTTTGGATATTGAGTGTTGATGGATACGTGCATATTGTGGATTTAATTTAAATACAAAAAAAAAATTATTTCCGAACGTAATTGATTTGACAGTGTGGAGCATGGAAACGTATTTCTTGAACGAAATCAACTATTACACTCTATAATGTACACACAGCAGTTATTTTTATCTCAATAGGCCACGTTTTTTCAGTTGATCTCATCTATTATTTCACTTCAATTTAGGAAATAATAAAATCGATCACCCATAGAAGGGTGTCTGATTGTGACACATTTTTTTTACGTTCAACAAATGGACCGGTCCAATTCAATCGTGTGGTTAAATGTACTTTAGGAAACGAAATTATTTTTTGTGAAGTGGAGTGGAGGAGTTTTGAAAAATTCATTGGAAATAGAAGTGGATTCTTCAAATATTTTCTCATTTCAAATACATAATTGCTACGTAAATAAGGTGTTATTTGAAAGATAAATATTGTAAACGTGTGAGGTTTTAGGTTCACACGGTATACTTTCCTGCTGTTCTAATGACTCTAATCATTTTTTACCGTTCAGAGAAATTATCAGTTGGTACACCTGATTCGAGGTAGAACACACATATTAGTGACAGATGAGATGATTGGGAGAGGATGGAATTGTACACAATTCTGTCACATTCTCTCCCATACAAACCAACTGTCATTCAAATGTGGTGTGTTCTACATTGGTACAAGCGTAACTTATCATTTCTCTGTTAACGTTGCGTTTTGCAGACCTGCACCAATAAAGATTTCAGCTAGAACGTGGGGTAATTATTCCCTTATCCCAGATAACACAGATTACACTTTTTAATGTGGTTGCCCACTGAATGTAAATTAAAGTGTGAAATTCAATGTTGTTGAGAATACGTACATAAAATGTACAAAAAATGTGCCTGTAAAGTGGTATCGATGTACATAAAAAGCACATTTTTTGTGCTACTAAAACTCAAAATTATTGCACTACATCACAAGTACATTTTTCGCACATTTTATGTGCGTGATAAGGTTTACACTATTCGTATCACATTAAATGTACCAAAAATGTGCTTGTGATGTAGTACATTTTTCGATGTAAAAAAGGCACATTTTTTGTGCCATTAAAACTCGAAATTATTGCACTAGATTACAAGTACATTTTTAGATTATGTGCTTCGGAAAATGCTGATCTTATTTTTTCAAAAATGTATAGTTTTAGTCCGTGAATGGATATCACGGCTGCTTTTGGTTGGGTCACATTAAAAAAAAATCTAATTTTAAAAGAAAAAAAAGAAAAATGTGTTCAAAGAAAGCTAACGGGGAATAGATTTTTATTGTTTCGCATAAAATAAATTTCAAGTAACTAACAATTAAACAATGAAGATGATACAATAATTTGAATGCAGCATCAACGTGTGCAGGGATATAAAACCTTTTTTTAAATGTACAACCGCTACAGTGTGTTCGATCAAATCAATTTAAATAACACTCTGCGGAGTTTGTTTAATTTTCATTTACTAGCATATCTTCCAAAACTTTTTCTCTCAGTACACTTTATACAAATTTAACACACCAACACATAAGTATCCGATGGCACAAAGCAGTCGACTCAAAATCCCGAGTTTCTTGGGTTCAAGCCCCGCAAATGGCAGAAATTTTTCTAATAAAAAAAATGAGAGCTTGGCATAAAAAAATGTAGATGGAGGACGTAGCGATCAGCAGAATAAGAAAAACCGAAATAGAAAAGTCGGAAAACTAAATTAAATTTTGATTTCTTTTTTTACATAACATTATATGTACATGAAATGTGCTAGTATTTCACACTAAAAAGTACATTAAAAGTACATTAGTTGTGTATTCAAAGTGTTTTAAATGTGCATTAGATGTACATGTAATTCACATTTAATGTACATTAAATGCACTTCACGTTCAAAAGAAAAGATGTAGCTGTAAGCTGTAAGGGCGCTTTTTATAGTATATTATAATACAAGGGGTATAATCAAGTAATTATAGTCGAGGTTGGTAAAAGTTTGAGGGGCGTCAGCCCCGAGAATTTTTATCCACCGAGACTATAATTGCGCGATTGTTCCCCTTGTATTATATGATAGTTTATCACATTTGAGCCTATAATTGCCAATTATGCACAAAAAAAAAATAACAACAAAATTAACGTAAATCAAAAATTTCGTATAAAAACACTCATCGAATTTGTTGCAAAAAATTTCGTCTAGATTGATTTTTCGGTTTAGTATGTGGTTGTCATAACAACACACGTTTTATTCTCATTTATTAAAGAACCGGGTTATAATAGCGTCATTACAACCCTACATTTAACAAGAAAGTCGACTATAATTGGCCGATTATAGCCCTGTTATTAGGGTAATAATTAGCTTATTATAGGCTCGAATGTGATAAATATACATTAAATGTCCTGGAACTTGAGCACATTAAATGGGATCAGCACATTTTCTGATGGCACTTTATGTACATTTCGTGGGGTCAATTGTTATCTGGGTATTACAGACCGTTGCATTGCCTGAATTATTAAAATTTCGTCATTTTGTGATTTATAAAAAATTATGTCCCTTTATGATAGCTAGAAAAACATAATTTTACGACTGATAAAAAATGGCGTCATTTTGTGACTGCCAAAAATGACGTAATTTTGTGACTACTAACAATGACGTCATTTTGTGATTGCTGAAAATGGCGTCATTTTCTGATTTATGACGTAAATTTTTTACTTATAAAAGATGAGGTAATTTTTGTGACATCAGTGATTTTTCGGTTGTGATATCATCGGTATTTGCCGCTAAGTTTTCAAATGGGAATCGTCTGTGATTCACATTGGAATCGCCTTTCATTCATATGAAAATTGCCTCTGTTTCACATGGGAATCTCCTCTGATTCAAGTGGCAATCGTATATGATTCTCTGATTCACATGTGAATCGTATCTCACCTATTTTGATTTTCATGGCAATTTGATCGCTTCTGATTTACATGGGAATTGCCGAATCACCGGTGAATCAGAGGCGACCGGAAGACAATATTGAAAGACCCATTTCTCTTTCCCAATCGACCCCCAGGTTGAACCATATTTCCATGGGCAAAAATATTCCCTAAGGTTTTTCTATCCAATCCCTCTCCTAACCTTCAACCCCATACCTTACTTCAACCTATTCATGTAAGTCACGAAATATCGTGTGGGTCGATTCTATTTTTTCGTTTCCTCAATAAGTTTTTGCAACCCTAAAAAAACTAAGTTTTGGACAACTTCCACGACCGTATCTAATCTACTTGACCGAAGCTCTGCGCGTTTCAGATTGCCTAAAGTCGCGAGGTTTTGAAAGGGTTAAAGGAAGACTCACTTCGGCATTTATGAATATTGTAGCAAAAATTGGACTAAAATGAAATGATGATGATTGTGAGCTACTTGAGGACTTCTTTAATGGAGTCCTTAAATGACCGCAAACTGTCGTTTCTACTCTGTTGAGGCTTTCAATTAGTGAATAGTACTGAATGCTTTCTGTATCTCCTCTAGATGAACTATCCATTTCTTAAGATTTAATGACTCTTGTAATATTTAAGGATAATGAGGCAAGGTGTTAATTACAGATACGATCGCAAAATTCAGAATCAAATCGGATCTATTCCAATTGGGAGAGATGAGTTTTAATATTTCTTCCTCTACGAAGAGTCTTTACCTTGAGAAGGCTTTGAACTTGACAGACGTATAAAATCTTTCTTTTCCGGTATAGAAAGTTGCTTCCAAAGGCAAAGTTGTAGAGAATAAAATTTTAGAGAACACGTGTCTCAGGGTTTTGGATAAAAATGCCACAATCCTGCGATATGACCACTTCTAGAATTGGGAGGGATGACCCATATTTCTAGAAGGATAAGAGGTAGAAGAATGCTTCCAAAGGCAAAGTTGTATAGAATAAAATTTTAGAGAACACGTGTTTCATGGTTTTAGGGGAAAATTGCCCAATCCTTGGATATAACCATTTCTAGATTTGAATGGTCTGAGACGTACTTCGGTAGGGTCTTTGACATTACCTTGGGTAATTTCTATGGATCTTTGAAATTCTTATAGTTATAAAAGAACATAAAACATTGGATTGTTTGCTTATTACTACATTACAATACGTTCGAGCCTTTTTGCAAGATTTATCCTATTTGCCACATCTATTCTGTTTGTCACATCTATTCTGATACGTACGGGTCTTTGGTTATGTTTTGAAACTAAAATGAACAATTTCCGTGCTATACTTGCTGAGATATTTGCGAAAAAGTTTCACCGACCCTCAAAAATTTTATGTTCGAACTCCACTTCTTCGACCATATCTCCGGAACTACCAGCCGATTTTGCTCATCTTCGAATTTGAATCATGGAATAGATGTACCTGTCAGGGGGAAAAGATCAGGGTGATCGGTGGAGCCTTTTGGAAAAAGAAGTGGAGACGGACGGACTTTTTTTTTATTGTTGATTCGTCATCTCTAGACGATAATACATGCATCCCCCAACTCCCACCTCGATCTACCCCACGTTCCAATAAAATTATTTGTAGTAAACGTGTTGAACCTTTGTACTTCGAACGGGTCCAAACAATTTTAATCATCAAACTCATTAAAATTCAACGAACACATATTACGCTCCCATGTATAGTTAAAAATTTCAAGAGCCAACAAATTACGAAATACTAAAGCACAACAAAACATTGGACCAAATTGAACATAACGAAAAAATCTAATAATCCAATTAGGTCTTCCAATACACGAAAAAAACAAAAACTAACACAATAGAATTTCTGTTGAAGTCGCATTGAAGACGAGAAAAGATTTTCCGTAGAGAGTTTTTCAAGGAATAATTTGCCGAACAAATATCTAGTTCATTTTATTGCCGACGTCCTGAACAATTTTTTGATCACCAACTCTGACCGTATCTATGACAATATCGGACCTTACTGATGGGCCAATACAAATGACTATCTCTAAAATGTGATCCAACGAAATTAAATGGACACGGTCTCATATGAATAACTGTCTGCGGGTGAATATTGACTGGTCCAATGTCCGTACACAGTTTTGTTCACAGGAAAAACAGGTAATTCGCTCAGTGAAGTTAACAGGTGATTTTCTCTTCTTTAATATTAACAAGAAACATTATGTACAACATTTAATAGATACTCCGATCACTTTGTCAAGCGACGGCGATTGTTGTTAAGCTTAAGTTTGAAATATACAGAGTAGCGACCCAGCGCATTTTTATCGAGAGTCCTCCCCCTCTGTCATTCAAAATTGACCTAAGGTCGTACGCAACTCTAACTCCTCACTCTGTGTACTTTGTGAAGTAAGTGAGTCAAGAGAGTGAGTAAATGAGTGGGGAGGAGATAAAGATAAACAATCAATAACCTCATAATAATGAGAAGTGAAGTTATTAACCTTGTAACTTGATGTGGTTGGAATTATCATTCTCAACTTTATTACTCTTCGAACTGTTTCTTCCATTTTCTTTTTTTTTCGATACAAATCACTTCGTTTCTCCCATTTATTTTTTATTGAAGAATTAGGAAACCATAAAAAATGTACTTAACGAGTAAAAGCGACAATTCCAACAAAATCAATGGTAATAATAGAAACAATGTGCTTTTGTGATTTTAATTTTTACATGAGCCAGGAAAAGCAAATAGTTAATGGAAATTTTCAGCAGAGAAACTGGTGGTTTCTATTTCATTATTTCGAATAAAGTTTTTTTTTTTTGGCTAAAGGCCTTTTAGTTTTCGGATTAGCTAACTGGTGGTTTTTGTGCTAAGCCTCTTAGATATACAATACACATACGAAGTATATGGAATTTACGCGATTTACACGGATTAACCCCGGGAGCATATCAAATATGGATCAGGGATGCCGAATCTGCAAAACGTTTCTACCGTCCGTCTGTCAAGACGGATAGATAAAACATTCAGGTAAACCTCACTAACTTGAAGTACTTGAATTTTTTAATATTGTCTTACGTGCGATTTGATAAGGACGTAATTTCACAAAATTCCTCGAAGCTTATATTTTTATTAAGTAGCTACCTTATGTTTTCACCTTTCCTGTCCATCCGTCCGCCTGTGCACTGCACCTAGCTGCATCTCACTCCCCCTAGCTGGGACCAGCTTTTTATTCAATGGATAAGTTCTGTGGTGCAAACAGCGCACCTCTTTTGAATTCCATGATATTTTAGTCGGCGTCGACATATTTTACGGAACCTTCTGTCAAAGGGCTGGACAAATTCAATGAATAATACATATCAAGCTACTGTAGAGATATCCCAAACATTATACTCGAGTACATAAGACACAAACAAGTCAGCGAAGCAAACGCGTGTACAAGAGTGTAATGTGAGCATATAATATTTTATCATATCGGCGAAACCACATCAATAGTGCTTTGTACACGAACCCTATGTGGCCGTGCTGGCTAGAGCGTAGGATATTAGATTTTTTCACATTCAGTGCCCAATGTTCAAATCTTGGTGTGCCATCATACAGTGTGTGCCATCTAATTTAAAATTTTGATTTTTTTCCATAATGAAAAAACGAAATACGTGGCATTCACACGCATACTACGATCGTCTGTTTTGGTTTTCATAATTCATTGTATATAGTAGTAATTCGAAACACAGGCACACTGTAATAAAATCCCTATGACACTGATTATTCGGGAGCAGCACTGTAAAGTATCTGATTCGACTGCTGGGGTGTTACACTGAGTAACTGCCAGCTAGCATGGATTAACCACACTAGGGACCACATGTTTAACGTGCATTCCGAACCACGCCTTCGATTGAAGGATTATCTCTTTTTCCGATTTTTTCGCGCACATCAAGCGCGCATCGAACAGATTCGAATCAGAGCCCTAACGGTATGGAATTTGTCATTACTTTTTTCTTGACGTTTACACGCACCTTAACTTAGCAGCTGGATTACAGCCTGCTTGTTTCGTACACAGTGTATCGAATTTGGGTGACGTCATACTTCGTTGCCATACCCCAACTACCCATTTATGAAGCTTGGGTGAGCTTAGGAACGTTACTTTCATGATAAGCAGATAATATACAGAATTTTTCCACACCGTGGTTTGAACCCAGGTATTCTTGGTGGAAGGCGAGTACGTAACCACTGAGCTAACCCGTTACAAATAACATTTCGTTATTTTATGAAGATGCGGTGGTCGACTGGTTAGCATAGTTTGCTATTATCAACTTTAAAAATTTCTAGAGAAAAAAAATTTTGTCTTAGGATAATAATAATATAAAGTAAAATGAAAGTCAGGCAGCACCTAATATATAAAATTAATAAGGTATACGGAAAAACTTAATGTATGGAATACCCCCGCCCGCCGCACAGTGCGGAATATGTCAATAATGTGGGCACGTACGAATAACTATATAAGACAGTGAGATAGAAATCTTTGGTCTTCAGCAAAGTTGTTCAGGATAAAATAAGGAACAACTTTGCTGAACAATTTGATCTCAGGAGTTAACAGCTGTTGAAGACGCAATTTCTAAAAAAAATGTATTTAAATTCATTTACCGCCGAATTAGGGTCGATTTTGTCCGTGTGTCCGCGTCCGTGTGTCCGCGTAAGTGTGTCAGTGTCCGTGTGTCCGCGTCCGTGTGTCCGCGTCCGTGTGTCAGTGTCCGTGTGTCCGCGTCCGTGTGTCCGCGTCCGTGTGTCCGCGTCCGTGTGTCCGCGTCCGTGTGTCCGCGTCCGTGTTTCCGCGTCCGTGTGTCCGCGTCCGTGTGTCCGCGTCCGTGTGTCCGCGTACGTGCGTCCGCGTCCGTGTGTCCGCGTCCGTGTGTCCGCGTCCGTGTGTCCGCGTCCGTGCGTCCGCGTCCGTGTGTCCGCGTCCGTGTGTCCGCGTCCGTGTGTCCGCGTCCGTGTGTCCGCGTCCGTGTGTCCGCGTCCGTGTGTCCGCGTCCGTGTGTACGCGTCCGTGTGTACGCGTCCGTGAGTCTTTAGATACCAATCCAAGTTGTAATTATAATCTTTATCATTGCAGCGTAGACTCGAAAAGTTGTCAGCAATTGCCAGAAATTCTCAGATCATTTTTGTCCATGGTAGCATAGTTCGAAGAGCTCGCCTCACAAAACTTACAAAACTATTGATATCACAACAAAAAAACTTCTTCGAAGGTAAGGTGTAGAGCAGTAAGTAAGTTCACTTTCAAAATTATTGATATCGTCAGAGGTGACGCTTTCGCTGATAAGGCGCAAACATTTGTTTGAATAGAATGTAACATACATGCTTTGTACATGCTTTGTAAAATCTAATTTTCAGATTTCAACAGTTCACAACTTCCAAAATAAAACTTTTCCTAAAAATGTTTCTTTGGCAAAGTTGTTCCTTATTTTATGCTTAACAACTTTGCTGAAGATCAAATATTTCTATCTCAAACATTTGAAGAGTTACGTTACATTCGACCAGAACACTACATTTTTAGAAATGTCATTTTAAACAGCTCATAACTCCTGGGATACAATTTTTCGGCAAATTGTTTCTTCAGCAAAGTTGTTCCTAATTTCATCCTGAACAACTTTACTGAAGACCAATGATTTCTATTTCACCGCCTTATACAGTTATTCGTACGTGCCCACATATATTAACACTAGTCGAACCCCCGCCCCTAGGGGCTACGCAGGCTTTATCATTTTCGCTTGTTGTCTATTCAGAGAGCCAAATCATTATTTTTTTCGTTTTAAATAATGATGCGTAGTGTTTTATGTCATTAAATCACTTCGTTGATATTACCGCTAATAATACTAAAATCAAAGTGGGCGAGAAAAGTACTATAAATTAAAATACTTTCTTTGCCGCAAAATTAGTCCACTTCCCCCTTATACCACTTCCCCCGTATTCCACTTCCTCCGTGGAACGTATGCAACGTTCCCCGTATTCCACTTCCCCCGTATTCCACTTACCCCGTATTCCACGTTCACCGTATGCAAAGTTCACCATATTCAACTTTCCCCGTATTCCAAGTTCCCCTTATACCACTTCCCCGTATTCCACTTCCTCCGTGGAACGTATTCAACGTCCACCGTTTCCCACATCCACCGTATTCCACTTCCCCCGTATTCCACGTTCACTGTATGCAAAATTCATCGTATTCAACTTTCCCCGTATTCCAAGTTCACCGTATGCACCAAGTTCCCCTGATTCCACTTCCCCCGTATTCCACTTCCCCCGTATTCAACGTTCACCGTTTCCCACTTCCACCGTATTCCACTTCCCCCGTATTCCACGTTCAACGTATTGAACGCTTACCGTATTCCACTTCCCCCGTATCCAACGTTCACCGTATTCCAAGTTCCCTGTATTCCACGTTCACCGTATGCAACGTACACCGTATGCAACGTTCACCGTATGCAACGTTCGCCGTATTCCACTTCCCCCGTCTTCCACTTCCCCC
>CM055406.1:123700400-123767496 GCA_029228625.1 Pseudolycoriella hygida
TTCAACGTTCACCGCATTCCAAGTTCCCCGTATTCCGTATTGCACTTTCCCCTTACTCAATGTTCACCGTTTTCCACTTCCACCGTATTCGACTTCCCCCATATTCCACGTTCACCGTATACAAAGTTCACCGTATTCAACTTTCCCCGTATTCCAAGTTCCCCGTATTCCACGTTCACTGTATGCAACGTTCACCTTATTCCAAGTTTCCCGTTTTCTACTTCCCCCGTATTCCACTTCCCCCGTATTCAACGTTCACCGTTTCCCACTTGCACCGTATTCCACTTCCCCCGTATTCCACGTTCACCGTATGCAAAATTCACCGTATTCAACTTTCCCCGTATTCCAAGTTCCCCTTATTCCAAGTTCCCCTGTATTCCACGTTCACCGTATGCACCAAGTTCCCCGTATTCAACGTTCACCGTTTCCCAGTTCCACCGTATTCCACTTCCCCCGTATTCCACGTTCACCGTATTGAACGTTTACCGTATTCCACTTCCCCCATATTCAACGTTCACCGTATTCCAAGTTCCCCGTATTCCACGTTCACCGTATTCAACGTTCCCCGTATTTCAAGTTCCCCGACCAAATCTCTAAGACGACATCTTGACTGACTTTTGGCCGATTTTCAATTTTCACCCTTTCTTGACCCATAACTCCCTTATTTCAGAACAATATCTAACCCCGGAACATGTTTTCTCGACGTTTTGCACCATACCCGACAACATATCAAAAAGTTTTTTTTTTTTCTCTTCGCCAGTGTAAACGCAATTAAACGAAAAAATAACGGGTTCGTGACAGACAGACTTATAGACGAATAAATAGACGCATAAATAGACAAATAGACACATAAACAGACGGACATTAGACGTTTATAATTAGTAATATTCCGCGCCGATATGGTAAAAAACATTTATCACATCACGGGCTATAATCTGCCAATTAGAGCACTGAAAGAAGGACTATAATCGGCTTATTATAGTCGAGTTTCTTGCATTTAAAGAGGGGTATAATGAAGTCATTATAATCCTGTCCAATGTTCTTCATATTGATAAAAATAGAAGAAACAAGAAGGGACCCGTACGTATCAGAATAGATGCGGCAAACATAGTTGATGTTACGAAAAGACTCGAACATATGTAAATATTGCGTTAAGAGTGATTTTGCGAAAACTTCGAACGATTTCGTACACTTTTGGGACAACATGTCCTACTTTTTCCCGATGAATGTGTCATTCGATTCCTTGTTCTATAGTAAGAAAAGTAATTTCTCATTTTTGGAAAATTTGATATTTTGGGGGAGTTATGGTGTGCTAAGTAAGTGCATGTCAGAGGGTGGTAAAAATGGTTTTTTGGCTATAACTAGTGTAAAACGAAATGAAATCAAATGAACTTTTATGGGATGGTAAGCCCCAATGATACAAAGGTTTTCCATCATTAGATTCCTTGGAGCCTTCCCCCACTCCTGAGTTATTAGTCATTTTAGGTGAAAACTTCGGGAACGCTTTACTGCTTGAAGCAGCGATGAACCAAAAAACTGAGTATGGGGTGTTCTAGTATACTACCGCTACTATAAGACCATGCAAAGACTTCCCCGGTTTAAGGCTGTTGCACCGGTCTGGAACAACTTTTGTAAGAAAGGTCAATTTTTGACACTTTTTCTTGACTATTTTCAGCTGAAGAAGTCTGTATAACTGCCCTGAGACATGATCTGCAGCTGGATATGCGAAAAGGAGCTGTTCACAAGTGACGGTGTACTCTACGGAGGGGGGGGGCAATATTGAAAAACCCGTCCGAAGAACCGGTGTAAGAAAAGCCTTCCGAAAGTACAAAATTGACCCCCTAACAGACAAAAATGTTCATCTTAATTTTTTCTACAACATAGCAAAAAACCATTTTTTTGTCTAGGGCCGACTTCAGGACCGACCTAGGGTCCTCAGTAGAGGCCTCAGACAAATACTTACATAGACAAAAATATTTCCCTCAATTTGCTCTGCAACATAACAAAAAAATTGTTTTGGTTATGGTCGACCTTAGGACAGACCTGAGGCCCACTTCAGCCCTTAGCACAGACCTGGTCCAAATTTGTTTTCGACGGTTCTCGATTACCTTTCAAATAGAAAAAGAATCAACAAAATCAGTTAGGATTTATCCAACTTATGTAAGTACATACGTTGGGCCCTAGTAGAAACTCAGTTTTAGGGTCCTGACTGATTCCAAGGGTTTATAATCAAAAAAATATCTTCGATAAAACGGGAAACCGGAAGAGATTAACTCGAGATATGAACAAAAAACATGTAGAGCGGTAGCAGAAGCTCCTTTTTTGTGCCCCAGCTATATCCTAGGGTCCAATCTCACAAAAAAATTCTTCTACAAATTGTTTGGCTTTCATAGATCTGTCGATTAAAAAAGCAATTATGACAATCGGAAAAGATTTACTCGAGTTATGTACAAAAAACACGTAA
Source organism: Pseudolycoriella hygida (assembly GCA_029228625.1). Classification (NCBI taxonomy): domain Eukaryota; kingdom Metazoa; phylum Arthropoda; class Insecta; order Diptera; family Sciaridae; genus Pseudolycoriella; species Pseudolycoriella hygida. The sequence continues at coordinate 123,702,865 of CM055406.1, forward strand.
GGCCCTAGCATAGAATCGGTTTTAGTGCCCTAGCTAAGTCCAAGGACTCAAATTTAAAAAAGTTTCTTCCATAAAATGTCGCCCATGCCCTGATCTTTCAAACAAAAAAAAAATTATGAAAATCGGAAAAGATTTACTCGATTTATGTACAAAAGACCAAGAACCACTTAAACGGCCCTAGCTCGGCAACCCTTGGGCTGACAGTGCCCAGATTCAATCCCATGAAAGATATTTCGATTACCTTTCAGGGAAAAAAAAGTTTTTGAAAATCGGTTGAGTTTTACTCGGACGGACGGACGGACTTTTTTTTTTATTGTTGATTCGTCATCTAAGGACCATGATCGATGCTCCCCCCCCTACTCTCGGGTCGAAATTGGGGTGGTTACAAACGTCGTGGTAAACGCATAAGACCCCTATTCGAAGAACTTCGTTCTTCGTACGGGTCTAAAAATATCATATCACCTTTTTTCGAATCGCCCTCCACACTAGAAACGCTTACTTGTTTCACTAACACATTTTATTAAAATAAAATAGTGATAACATACGAACTTGAATCAAATCGCGTTTTATTGCTTTTGTATTGATTTGGATGTACAGTGGAAAATTGGCAATTATAGGCCTCAATGAGATAAAATATCGTATAACACAAAGGTTATATCGCACAATTAGAGTTTCGGTAGGTAAAATTTCACGGGGCTGACGCCTCTCGAAATTTTAACAGCCTCGACTATAACTACGCGATTATACCCCTAGTGTTATAATATACTATTATTTTATTGGTGCCTATAATAGGCCAATTACAGCACTCAAAATAACTGAAAATAGGACTATAATATGCACAATATAATCGAGTTCCAAACATCGACACAATACCATAATAACGTTAATATGGTAGACTAGACTATAATCAGTGTTATTATGGTGGAGTTGAATAAATTATAGTCGAGTTAAATAAATCTTGTCGCTGATTTTCGTGAAGTATACAATAAACATCATTGCTGACTGTACGTCCAGTGATATGAAATTCTAGAAAAACGTCAGTTAGACTTCATTTTGAGTGATTGGGATCGAAATTGCATAAAGTTTGACGGTGTTTCATATATACATCTATACTTTTTCGCAGTTGCGTTGCGTTGCATATAAAAACTGATTGTGTATATGTTGAAATGCAAGGATAGAGGTGCAACGCATAACACTTTTTACCTATTTTCTATGGTAATGTATGGCTGTTTTATCGGCAGATAAATCGTCTAGTATTTCTTCGTTGTTAAATCCACAGTTTCGTGCATAATTATCGATTATAGGCACCAGCAATAAACTATCGTATAACACAAATACTAAATCGCTTGATCATAGTCTCGAGCGGTGAAGTGACCTCGGGGCGAAGTGCAAGGTCTATTCACGCACCTCGATACGTTAATAGACCTCCAGCAAACGCCCTCGGTCATTAACTTCATCTAGGTGAGTGAATAGAAGACCTTGCACTAAAACCTTTGGATCATAAACTCGACTATAATCACGCGATTGTAGTCCTTGTGTTATAATATACTATTACACGCAACATAAGGGGCTATAAAGTGAAGATTATTTCCCTCTCAGAAATTCGAGTATAATATGTCAATTATAACACTATTTTCAAGAACATGAGTACTTTATTGCACGCCGCGCCGAGATAATAGCTTACCCTTCCGAAATCCGAAATATCCAGTTCAAGTTCTTGTAGTACACGAACCCACCTCTTCAAAGTTTCCCAAGGATACCACAAATTGTACTTCATGGTAGAGAGGCATATAAAATAAATTGCTTTGAAATTTAAATACGTGTGGAAAACGGCAGAGTATTGTCGCAGAAGACGAAATTAACGTTGTTCTTATATTAATAACGGGTATATGCTTCGGGACACTTAATACATTTTTTTGATAATATCGTGTGATTTAAACGGGATAAGTGTTTTCAAACTTGTAAAGGAATTTTAACTTTAAATATGAACGGAATGAACACAAATTTTGTGCTTTAACTTTAATGTAACCAGCTGTTTCGGGGTTCTCACGTATGATTTAGACTAACTTCATAAAAACAACATGTGTTCGAATAGTCTTTTATGACTTCAATACAAGGATTTAATGTAGGCAATTTCTACAAGGAAAATTCAAATTTTTTTCTGTGCTACAGACATAGAAATAGAGTTTTGTTTCCGCGAACCAACTTGAGATTTACTGCAAAATGATCACCGATACCATTGTCTGAAAGTTTCCCATTACGGTTACGGACTCTTTTACTAGCTACTCGCACATACTTCTATTACGTTTCCTTCCCAGCTCGTCTGCGAATTTATTTTCTTGTGACAATGCTGATCGCACCATTAAGACAAAAATATGTGCACACAGGTACTACCCGGTCAAAATCTTTCAAGAAGCACTCTTCAGGAACCCCTCTTCATCCAAATACAAGCTGGCACACCAGCCGTATGACTCCTGCCTTCAGTCGATTTGAGATCTAACGCTACCTTATCCAACTAACCACAACCCCTGGAAATCCAGATCTCGTGACATGGTGACGAACCAAAGTTACGATATCATAGAATTCTCCTTCTCCCAGACAAAAAACACCTTTCGATGCTAGCACGTTCCTTTGGAGCCATGGACCAACCAACAATATTTTCAAAACATATACAAGGGACCCGTACGTATCAGAATAGATGTGACAAACAGAATTAATGTTACGAAAAGACTCGAACGTATTTAAGTAAATATTGCCTCCACTTACTTAATGTAAATAAAATTACGATGACATTAAAATGTATTGGAAATAGCCGAAAAGATAATATTGAAAAACCCGTCCGAAGTAGTAAAAAAACCCTTCCGAAAGCACAAAATTGACCCCTGAATAGACAAGAATGTTCACCTTAATTTTCTCTACAACATAACAGAAAACTTTTTTTTGTCTAGGGCCGACCTCAGAACCGACCTAGAGTACTAAGGAGAGGCCTCGGACAAACATGTAAAAATATTTACCATAATTTTCTCTACAAGACAGAAAAAAACATATCCAGGGGACATCAGAATAGATGTGGCAAACAGAATAGATGTTGCAAAAACAAAAAGGCTTGTATTTCAGTAAATATTGCCTTAAGTCTTACGTGTATGAAATCACGTAGCCATTACATCGGATTGGAAATTGCTGAAAGGGCAATATTGAAAAACCCGTCCGAAGAAACGGTATTAAAAAAATCTCAAAATTTAAAAAAAAAAAATGCGCTAAGGCAGGTCTAAGAACCCTCCTAGAGCACTTAAGAGAGGCATCTGAGAGGCCCATACTTCCACGAACAGAAATGTTCGCATCTTTTTATCTGCAACATTGCGCAAAAAAAAATCAATATTAAAGGAATATTCACGAAAAACCACTAAATATCTTGTAGGGTAAAAACTTCAAGAGTGATTTGTGTTCTAATTTCACAGAGATACGATTCAAAAAGTTTGACCGACCTTCAAAAAACCACATTTTTGACTGTAACTTCGAGAGTTCTCAACCGATACTTCCATAGACAAAAATGCCCCAATCTGCTCTGCAATATGACAAAAAAAATGTTTTTTTGGTTAGGGCCGACCTTAGGACCGACCAGAGGCCCACTTGAGCCCCAAGCACAGGCCCAAATTTGTTTATGAAATTAATTCGGTACACGGTTACCTCTCAAATAGAAAAAGAATCAACAAAATCTGTTAGGATTTGCCCGATTTATGTAAACAAAAACATGTTGGGCCTAGTTTCAGGGTCCTGGCTGAGTTCAAGGTCGTCTTATCAAAAAACTTTCTTCCATAAAATGTAAGACATTCCTAAACCTTTCGATTAATTTTTTTTTTTTTTTGAAAATCGGAAGAGATTTATACTCGAGTAATGTACAAAAAAAAATGTAGAGCCCTAGCAGTGCCTCGTTTTTAGTGCCTTAGCTAAAACCAAGGGCTTAAAATAAAAAAGTTTGTTCAACAAATTGTCGGTCATGCCCAGATCTTTCAAACAAAAAAAAAGTATATGACAATCGGAATAGATTTACTCGAGCTATGTACAAAAAACACGTATGGCCCTAGCATAGACTCGGTTTTAGTGCCCTAGCTAAGTCCAAGGACTCAAAATTAAAAAGTGTCTTACATTGTCAGCCATGCCCATATCTTTCAAACAAAACAAAATTTATGAAAATCGGAAAAGATTTACTCGAGTTATCAGCCCTATTTCGGCGGCCCTTGGGCCGACAGTGCCTAGATTCAATCCTATTAAAGATATTTCGATTACCTTTCAGGGAAAAAAAGTTTTTGAAAATCGGTTGAGTTTTACTCAAGTTATCGCGGTGACGGACGGACGGACGACGGACATTTTTTTTATTGCTGATTCGTCATCTAAGGACCATGATCGATGCTCCCTCCTACCCCCGGGTCGAAATTGGGGTGGTTACAAACGTCGTATTAAACGCTTAAGACCCCTTTTCGAAGAACTTCGTTCTTCGTACGGGTCTAAAAATTTAGTTAGGTCCGTCCTGAGAACCGACCTGAGGCCAACTTGAGCCCTAAGCAAAAGCATTGGACCCAAATTTGTTTTCGAACATAATTCAGTACTCAGTTACCTCTCAAATAGAAAAAGAATCAGGATTAGGATTTACCCGATTTATGTAAACAAACACTTTGGGCCCTAGTAGAAACTCAGTTTTAGGGTCCTGGCTGAGTGCAATGGCTTCTAAGCAAAAACTTTTCTTCCATAAAATGTGAGACATTCCTAGACTTTCTTCAATCGACAGGTCTATGAGAGTCCAACAATTCGTATAAGAAACTTTCTTGAGATTGAGCCCTTGGATTTAGCTAGCGCACGAGCAAAACGAGTCTCTGCTAGCGCCCCATATGTTTTTTGTACATAAGTCGATTAAATCTCTTCCGATTTAAAATTTTTTTTAACCGAAAGGTCTAGGACAGTCTCATGTTTTATGTACGAAAATTTTTTGATTAGAAACCCTTGGACTCAGGACCCCAAAACTGAGTTTCTGCTAGGGCACTATGTGTTTTTTTACATAAATCGGGTAAATCCTAACCGACTTTGTTGATTCTTTTTCTTTTTGAGAGGTAACCAAGTGTCGAATTATATTCAAAAACAGATTCTGGCGCGGTGCCTGTGCTGGGCTGAAGTGGGTCTCAGGTCGATCCTAAGGTTTAGGGATTTTTTGCTATGTTGCAGAGCAAATTGAGGGAAATATTTTTGTCTGAAGTATGTGTCCGATGCCTCTACTTAGGGCGGTGGGTCCGTCCTAAGGTCGGCTCTAGCCCAAAAAATGGTTTTCTGCCAGGTTGTAGAGAAAATTGAGGCGAACACTTTTGTCTATTTGTGGATTAATTTTGTGCTTTCGGGAGGGTTTTTTTCACCGTTGTTCGTACGGGTTTTTCAATATTGCCCTCTAGACAATTTAATGTGGACGCAATTTCATACACTTAAGAGTCTTTTCGTAACATGAACTCCAGAGCCTAAAGTAAGCAATTTTCACTTGAGAGCACTTTGACAGGAAGGGCGCAATTTTCAAGACCAAAAGGCGTGAATTTATTAAAACATAAGGCTCTCTTCACTTCATGCTCTTGTTTCGCTTCTATTTTTCTTAACAAAATCGCATTTTTTATACAAGTCCAAACTAGCAGGGTGGAATCGTCTCTCCTTATTTGTATAAAATGTGCTGGCCGTGACGAAATCGAGCGAAATTTCCGAGTGAATATTTAAAAATTACGTCGGAATAGGCATAAAAAATGAGTGATTTCATTTTGTGCATTACAACTAGAATGGACATTTTTTCCCTTACTCATGGAAAATGTGTATGAATATGTGATTTTGAAGTTAAACTGGTGTGGAGAAGTAAAAAAGCGCTACCATAGCCGGCGAAAAAATTGTGAAAGAAACAGCGAGCAAAATTTTTTGAGGTTTCAAACTAAAGCACAGCGTGAAGAAATAAAAAATGCGCGACAGTAGCGAGCGAAAAAGGACCCACGAAAAATATTGATGAAATCGCACGAGTAGCGAAACTGTTTGAGATCTCAAAAACAAACACTGTGTGGAGAACCCACTTCTCGTTTCTGAATAATTTCTCGTTTCCTGTATCCTAGATATTACACTATTTGAACACTCGGCAATAGATGCTGTTCCGAAAGTAACCATAGAGTATAGTCAAAGACATGAATTTTGGACCTAAATCATCGGTAACTCGTTGGTGAATCACCGATGATTCATTGTGGAGTCAGCGATGATTCGCTTTTGATTCACAGTGAAATCACCAATGATTCACAGTGGAATCACCTATGATTCATAGTGGAATCACCTATGATTCACAGTGGAATCACCGACGATTCACAGTGTGTTCATAGATAATTCACATCTGAATCACCGATGATTCACAATGGAATCACAGATGATTCACAATGGAATTACAGATGATTCACATGGAAATTACAGGTGATTCCACAGTTAATTATCAGTGATTACACTGATGATTTACATTGGAATCACAGATGATTTACATGATGATTTACATTGGAATCACAGATGATTCACATGATGATTCCTCGGTGATTCCACAGTGAATTGTCGGTGATTCCACAGTGAATTATCGGTGATTCCACAGTAAATTATCGGTGATTACACGGTCAATCATCGGTGATTGCTGGATAAGGATGCACAGACGGACGGATAGGAAGGGTGAAAACTTTAAGCAGCTATCGCTACCTAATAACTAATCGTCGCTGTACGGTTTTCAGGCTACTTGTTCTACGATGTAGTGAGCCCACCCTATTGGTGTTGCGTCGCTACTAAAGAAACACCAAGAAGTGTTCGATTGGACGATAATTCTCCACATTCATAGGTTTTTTGGTATTCTTCATCGGTTTCTGCATAGAATTTGTAAAAAGAGACTGAGGAGGACGGGAAGGGCGTTGGAGGACTTCAGTGGGCGTCCAGTGCCATTTTCCTCCTTCAATATATGTTATTTTAGGCTCTGATGAACTCTGCTTGCCACATCTATTGTGATACGTACGGGTCCCTTACATATATGTTTTTTATTGCTGATTCGTCATCTAAGGACTATGATCGATGCTCCCTCCCCCTATACCCGGGTCGAAATTCGACTGGTTACATACGTCGTAGTAAACTCAATAGACCCCTCTTCGAAGAACTTAGTTCTTTGTACGGGTCTAATCAATCAATTAACCAGTGAAGCTAATTTACGTGTTGAAAGAAAGTTCCAGCAATTCCCTTAACAATAATTCAATTAGAGAAAATAATTTAACTTTCTCCATTGCATTTGCATTACAGACAAGAATTTATGGTTGTACCGATAATGAAGGTAAAAATATTTGAATTGTTTGCACGATCCCGTCCAAGTATCTATAAATTATGTTTTATGTGAAATAAAAAGAAGATTTCGACTTGTTTTCCTTCATCTATAAACCCATTTCAATTTGCTTAATACTTTTAGTTTTCATCGCTTTCGCTCTCGTACACCCCAACATTTTTTCCCCCCACGTTGTGTATAACAAACCATGTTTCACATCACACTATAAAAACATAAATTGCAAATTCATGACAACGTTTCACATCATCTAATTAAATTTCCTTTTGCGCCATATATATTTATATGATGAGTTCAACGTCAAGCAGAGAAAAGAAAATCTGTTTTTGTTGTAATAATATAAAAAGTTTGGTTTTTTTTTTCGTTCGTCACAAAACTTACTTTGTCAGATCATCTAAATTCATAACGCTGGGATAACATTGAAATAACATTAAATCCGACTCGGCTATATACAGCATTTGACCCTGGAAGAGACAAAATTAAATATTATTTTAATTACCAATTATTATTTACTGTTGAAATGGTCGGTCATTAAAAACGATTTTTCATTTTGAACGAAATAATTTGTTTTATCGCGTTGAATTGTTTCCCGTTTCAACCATTTGAACGATTTTTGTTGTCACTTTTCATTTAGGGGTTTTTTTATGAATCGATTCAATTCAATTTGTTTTTTATCGGTCGTGTAATATTTTCATATCGCGGACGTCAACCATAAAGTACAAATGTTTGTTATTTTATGTATACCACAGAGGACTATCAAAATAACGAACGATTTATTTGGCCCGTTGGGAAAATATACAAAATATGAAGTTACATAAAGACTTAAGCCGTTAACGGCAAGTCACGAAATAAGCGGTTTTTTTCACTACATACTAGGAATTTTCAAGCAATTCAGTCACATCGTGTGACTAAAAATGAAACAAAAAAGTTTCGTTTTCTGTTGTTGAACTCTCTCATTGGTAGGCTGTTGAAATATTATACGATGGATGCGGAGGAAATAATTCATTAATTCGAAAACAACCTTGTGACTCGTAGAATCACTCGTGTTGTGTTTTCAAGCAAGGGATTGTCAAGTGTCATATGCCAGATGTGCAACTGTTCAGGTGGTGTCAAACCGATTGCTGACTCTTGTGCAAGGCCGGCGATGTGGACATGTTTGTCGAGTGGAGAAGTAGGACCTCTTCAGGGCTTCTTAAAGGATTTTAATGATGACTTGGGTAGTACAGAGGATCCGTTAGTGATCTGTGTGCATCGATCAGAAATGGTCGGCCCTAAACTGAAGAAATCTGAAGGGATTGTATACAAAATACGAATGCGCTTGCAGGAGGAATGTCAAAACTAGGATGATGAAATACACAACATAAGGGGCCGTTCACAAATGACGTCACGCTTACTCTAAAAAATGAGTATCAATAAAAAGGCTATAACTCCTTTAGTACAACAAATTTCGTTTATAGGACTCTGGTTACCCCCCAAACAGATGGTGTGTTTGGGGGGATAGCCGAAGTACTATAAGCAAAATGTGTGACCAGTTTTGAGTAATGAACTTTGTGGATTTTATAGCAAGCGTGACGTCATTTATGAACAGCACCTAAATATATATATATATAATCTTCAGTAAGATAATTACGTAACATAAGAGGGGGAGGGAAGGGGTATGAGACAAGCGTGACAGCTCTAACAAAATTGAGTCAAACTTGACCCTTTTTGCGTTTTCAAATTATTTTTTTTTATTTTTTTTAATTTTTATATGAAAATTTTATTCTGCCAATTTTTTTAATATCCTTAAGATTTTCCACTGAATTTTCAGGATATTTGTATTGGAAAAGGCACCTAGATATGCAACAAACGATGTACGTAAGTACATTTTTTAAACTTTTTGGGGTCCTTCTTTTGTAGAAATATATGCTAAATAAGCCATATGTAGAGGAAAGTAGCTCTTGAATGTGGCCAAAGAAGTTGATTTTGAACCTAGCCACAGCGGCCACCGAAGAAATGCATTGATGAATCATCAGTGATTCATTGGTAAATCATAGGTGATTCTCCGGTGAATCATCGGTAATTATCCGGTGAATTATCGGTGATTCTCCGATTAATCATCTTTGATTCCCCGGTGAATCATCCGTGATTCCTCGGTGAATCATCAGTGATTCACCAGTGAATCCTCAATGATTCCCGGTGAATCATCAGTGATTCCACGGTGAATCATCAGTGATTCCCCGGTGAATCATCAGTGATTCCCCGGTGAATCATCAGTGATTCCCCGGTGAATCATCAGTGATTCCCCGGTGAATCATCAGTGATTCCCCGGTGAATCATCAGTGATTCCCCGGGTAATCATCAGTGATTCCCCGATGAATCATCAGTGATTCCCCGATGAATCATCAGTGAATGAATCAGCGTGAAAATATAAAGTAGCTATTTACAGAAATAGAGTGATAGATAGAGATAGAGTGTAGTCGAAAAACTTAGTTTTTGACCTTAATCATCGCTGAATCAGCGATGATTCGCCGATAATTTACCAGCGAATCACATATTATGTAACAGTGAATCATCGGTGATTCATTGTATCATTCACCTGTGATTATCCGGTGAATCATCGCTGATTATCCGGTGAATCGTTGGTGAATCATCTGTGATTAATTGGTGAATCATCTGTGATTCATTGGTGAATTATCGATGATTCATTGGTTGGTCATCAACAACTCGATAGCGTAGTGGTTAACACGTCTGCTTGCTACTATGAGATCGAGTTGCCAGTGCGTTGGTTCGAAACTCTGCCGCAGACAGATTTGTTCCGATTGTTAGATTTGTAAACAAAACAAAGCTAATTGAATCGGTTCAAGTTATGTGAAGTTGAGTGTAGCGGTTTACCGGTGAAAGGCATTGTTGGGAGGTGCCGGTATTCTACTCCTACTAGTTTCGTTCCTAGTACATCTCATGGATGGCACTGGGTTTGTCGCACAGCTTACCACTGGCACAGTAAAAACTTTCCGGTAATGAAAGGATCTCAAATAGTAGAGTCACAAAAAGTAGCGAAACTAGTAAATAATGATCTAGCCCCTAATCCTTCATGGGTTGTTAAGGCAGATTATTATATTATTATTATTGGTTGGTCATCGATGATTCATTGATGAATAACCGTTGATTCATTGATGATTTCCCGGTGAATCATCAGTGATTTCCCGGTGAATCATTAGTGATTTCCCGGTGAATCATCAGTGATTTCCCGGTGAGTCATAAGTGATTCCCCGGTGAATCATCCGTGATTCCTCGGTGAATCATCAGTGATTCCACGGTGAATCATCAGTGATTCCCCGGTGAATCATCAGTGATTCCCCGGTGAATCATCAGTGATCAGATCAGTTTTATTTTAATTGGTCTCGGGGACAGCTGTCAAACATTTATGAATGAAAATAATTGAGAGAGGACGGAATAGTTTGAATTTCTCTTCTCCCATTTAGGAATGGCATTTTAATTTCCCTTTTCTTTCTCTCATTTTGACAGCAGTGCCCGAAAAAAATTTAGTTAAAGTTGCCTGAAATTGCTCTCTAACACTCCCTTATTCGAAGCCCTACCGTATGCGATTTTATGCATTCCATTTGCATCACCATATAAAAATCAATCGGAAACTTTAAAATGTAAATATTTGATTGCGACACAAGTAAGAAGAATGTTTCTTCGTGGTTTTTTCTCATCTCTTCAGATTTAAAATAAAAATGACTTTGTATGTTGATAAATATTGTTGGGAGTTTTAGAGATAAATATTTTAGTAATCCAAATGCTAACTTACCTTTAATCTTAAATAACGTTCGTGTAGGCCCATTGCTCCCTGTTTTGTTTTTAGTACATAAATCGTATTAATGTGAGCCAAGATGTTCTCGAAGCTCAACTGTAAATGTGGTCGGACCGCTTCCAATACCTCCAACAATGGGCAATTTGCTTCGCTTACTCTGAAACGTGAACACATATTTATCAATTTAAATCACGCCACTGTAATGCCATCAAGTGAAACAAATCCGTGAATTTTCATAGCAACGATCGAAACGTTTACATAATGACAGGCGTACAGATTTTCGATTAATTTTTTTCCACAAGAATGTTTCTCGTCTATTGAAATTCATTGTTCCGAAGGTTTTTACGTTTATTGTGTTTGATCGTATACATTCAATTGTGTGATTTTTTATCAAAAAATCTTATCGACCTATTTATGGCGATGGCGTCACCGGACAATGCAGTTGAATTTGGTGCAATATAGCGACAAAATTTGAAATTGAAAATTTAAGTTAAAGGAAATATCGTTAGAAACGAAATTTCATATTTTTATTTATAGTTTCTTATTTCCAGAAAAATATGATTTGTGGTCGATTGAATTGGATAGGGCGGAAGGAAATGATTGCATGAAAATCTCTTATATTTTTTACAGCTATACGAACTTGAAAGCAGAAATCGTCGTCTACAATTGGCATGTAAATAATCGTAGGAGCAGGGAGACTGGTCCTTTGTATTGTGCATGAACTCCTTATTTCATCGTTGTGTAGAACATTTTCATAGAGAAAAATTGCAATTCTGCATTTCAAGCTGGGCAGCCAGGTGCCGAAAAAGTTTCTACGAAAATGTTGGAGTGGGGAGCGAGTACATTACTTTGCACTCGGTACCATCTCGGCAGCAGGCTGCCTACTTGAGAATTTTAAGTAACCTTAAAGAACGCAACCCGGTGGCAAAAATATGTTATTGCCATCGTAACGACATTAACGAATGTTTTACGTCATATAAATTCCCACGCGGCACCAGGCTGTGTTTTGTACTCAATATGATCTACTATAAATGTAGAGTGCACTAGCTGCCTCGTGCCGAATTGAAATTTATATGACGTATAATGTTCCTCACTACTGTTACAATGACTTCAACTGATTTTCGGCACCAGGCTGCCTTCTATAAAGCTACTATAGTTATCAAGTACGCAGCCTGGTGCGGAGTCGGAACCGAGTGCACATTACCGTACTCGTTCTCACATCCAACAATGTCGTTGTAACTTTTTTGACGCGGGTGGGTCTTTGTATTAATTTATAAAATTACTGACGCATGAAAAGATGAAGTTTTAAATTCAAAAAAAAAGTTTCCCATAAAAAATTTATCTTGAATAAAGAAATTAAGTCACAATTTATATTAAAAGAACAAATTTTTACGTGTAGCGTAGGTGGATAACAGCCGAATACTGCAAAAGAAGTTGATTTCGTTTCTTTAATTTTGCCGAAAAGGGTCAAGTAATTAACTTTTTTTTCAAACAAAAATATCCCTCGAGTGAGTACTTTTTCTAGTAGAAACAGTTTGACAGCAAATCAATATTTCCGGAGGTAGACGGTTGGAATGGAACATGTTTAGTTAAAAATTTATGCTTTTGTAATGTTTCAACAAGAGTTGAAATTCTTTAGACTAATTAAGTCAGAATACCCCGGAGCTTTTCCTTTTTATAAGATTCCCTCAATCTACTCTTATTAACAATGATGTCGACATTCCTTTGTGCTGCTATTATACTTCGATGCCCCTTTCACATTCAGATTAACGTGCACACAGAAGTAATATACGGAAAATTAAAACTTACGTTTACATTTTGAAACGTTTGATTCCTAACGACTTTGTACAATTGTTATTGATTTTACAGAAAATCAAATGAAACGTAAAATTGATGTGTAACTTTCATTGGAAAGCAAAACTTTTGACTTGTCGCAGACTTAAAATTAAATATTGTAGTAGCAACGATGTTTGACGTCTTTTGAAAACTCTATCCTTCACTCTGTACTTTACGGCGCAGTACTTTTCAATTTAACACCAAGTGCTCTTTATGTGACCTTGAATTATGAAAAAGAAGGCAGCCTGGTGTCAAAAGTTGGTGTATATCACATATATCGAATGACGTAGCTCAAGAACGCAGCCTGGTGTCAATATTTGTTAATAGCGTCAATACCGTCATTCATGCTTCCATTTTTTACACCAGGGTGCCTACTTTGTGCCGTCGAATCATGACAAAGTACGCAGCCTGGTGTAAAATTTCCAAATTATTTTCCCATAAAGTACTCGCTATTTGCTACAACATTGGGAGGGTCCGGCATTTGTGACGCATTTTCTCAATCAAATGTGAAAGTATTTCAAAAGAATTTTTTGCGTTCCGAAGCTGCAAACGTCACCCAAATTGACATAAGTTGTTTCGGAAGAAGGGACGAAGACTTGCGTCACATTTCCCTTTTAAAAAGGGTTTTTGTTGCGATATAAGTCATTTTGGAAGTAGCAAAATTGTTTCTGACGAATTATTGAATTTTTTTCGAGCCGCCCCGCAGGCACCAAACCGAAGCGGCTACTTCTCCCATGGGCGAAAATGATCTCCACAACTTCTTCTACAAAGTAATTTTTTGAGCCTCTGTCTATTTTCCGCCACTTTGGAGGTCACCCCGATACACTACCACCCAACCCAACAACTTTCCCTTTGACACCAAACCTCTATCTCGAACACCCAACCTTGTCTCATACAAAATGTGCTACCATACACATTACACACAAACACATACACAAGGGCTTTATATGGCGCCTTCCAAGAGCCCTGGAGCCCAAACGAGGCCGGTACCCCCTTTTTTAAAATCTCATATGACGTAGAATGCCCACCCGAAGGTCCCTGCAAAATTTCAAGAAAAGTTATCGAGCCGTTTTCGAGAACGAGCCAAAAAAGTAGTTTTTCACGGTTTTTCATACAAATGGCCCTGGAACTAACTAACCAACTAACTAACGTAGGATGTTTGCATTAGCTTTGGCTTCTATGAAACAGCCCTTGAAATGATCATTTTCTAAAGGTCGTATCTTCGGATCCACCTAACCGATTTTAATGAGTGAAAAGACACTTCGCCTAAGAATTTTCCGTAGAATCCAGGAAAAATATTTTCCGGGGGGTACGTCGCAAGGGGGGGAAGTCAAAACTTAGCTGTTATAGTTCCGAAGTCTACGAAAAAGTTTTTTCCGAATTTTTTATTCGTATGGGGACTTGCGTCACGGGCGCGTCGCTACCGCGCGCCCATGACCCGATAGGGGCTTTTGTGTGATTTGTAGTGGTGAAAAAGGTCGTCGCACCTATTAAAATTGTTCGCAAAGAACAATTTATTAATATTTATTAAAAATAGTGAATATTTGTTGGTGTCATGTGGCTCATCCGTGTAATCATAGAACGTCAAGGTCATCTCATGGAGTGTATAAAATTATTTTCATGACTCGAACCACGAAAATTGTAATTTTCACTTCCCAAATGGGAGCCGAAAATGAAAAAATGCAGACCTCAGTAAGCCAAGAGATGAGAAAATATTTTCGGTTCTCTAAAAAGGGGCGAAAATATTTTCGGTTCTTAAAAGAGAGCCGAAAGTAACTGATGTAAACAATATGATGATTGCATCAGCAATTTCGTTGTGTTGAAAATTTGAGTTTGGGAATTGAAAAATTACGATTTCCGCGGTTCTCGTGATGAAAAATTACGTGGATCACAAGGGATGACGTATAAAAATTCAACCTGTGCGATGCAGCCCTTGCCTTCGGCGCGGGCAGCAACTCTCGCACAGTGTTGAGTTTTTATACTTTCAACCCTTGTGATCCAAATAACTAATCTTTTCTTAATGCGCATTTTGAATATAATTTTTCTGGAATTTCAAGCATGTTTTGAGACTTCAGCTAGTAAGAAGAATAGGGCGATAAGACACAAAGGAGCCTTATTAATCGAGTGATAATTAGTTAGTAAGGAATACATACGTTAGTTCAATAAATAGATATAATTTTGTGAGATTGTAATCGAGTGTTTAAATTTTTCTTTTATCATCATTAGTCATTACGTTTATGTCTTGCGGTAAGTTTCTATCTTTGATACGCCGCGTAATCTATTGAACCGCGTCGAGCCAACGGGAAGATAGATTGCACTGCAAGAGTACGTTGCTTGCGCTATACGAGACAGGGGACTAACATGTGAGTCATTTAACGATGAATGAAATATTACTATAGCTTTGAGCCACATACATTCTTGTTTTGGTCAAAAGTTTGAAAAGCAAGAACGTTGGCTATTGGACTGGCACATTATTCCAAATTCTTAAGAATCAGTTTTCGTCAACGAGTTTGCCTCATGAATATGCTTTTGTTTTTCCAAGGGATGAATCATTTCTTCCATGAAAAAACTCAGTTTTACCTTAGGATAAATCATGCATACCGTACACAAAAAAAAAAAACGGAATTTGGTATGTACATAAAACTCTCAAAAACAATTTTACAACCGTTTTACGTCTAAGACGTTACTTCATGCTCGTCTCAAGTATAATATACACACAACATGCAGCGTGAACCTTGTACTTGTTTTACGAACGATTCACTTGTACAATGTGCGTCCAGCTAAACCAACAGTTTAAACGAAACCATGTACGGTACACGACTCACGTTTGTCTTTTTTTGGTGTAGGAGATTAATGCAACATTTTTTACTATATAGAAGAAATATTTCGTAATCCTAGTTTTAACCGCTACATCAAACTCTGGACGTTGAAAAAATTTCAAGACATGAGAATACGCAAAACTAACTTAAATACAAAACATTCTTTGGAGCAAAAGTAGAACTTACCTTGGTATGACGCGTGAAACGGATTTTCCAACTTGAAAAATGTTCATCTGCCTATCGAACATTATGTGAAAAGGAAAAATCCTACAAAAGGTTGCAGTTGAAATCAATGGTCCTGTAAGCAAAGTTGATATCCATAAAAACTCGTTAATTGAATGTTTGTTAAATCAAACTTAAAAAAAGCAAGATAATGAGAGATCCGTAGCTATCCAGCGCTAGGATTTACGTAACAATCAGCATTTTTCTGCATATCGTACACCAACACATACACAATTCACACTGATTTGTTCTGCTGAAAATACGTGATCCACATCAATTTTACGGAATTCGCATAAATTTTACGTAATCTACCAACACACATGTCATTGACTCTGCCATTCAACGCATACAAAACTTAGGGAGGAAAATTTATGAAAAAATTGTCTCATTTGATAACGTCGTTAAGTTAACTTCTAGGCGTTGTCAGGCGTTTCGCTAAGTTTTTATATGCGTAGTATGGCAGTAAATTACGTAAAATGTCTGTGTATTACGTATTTTCAGCAGAACTCTGTGTGAATTGAATTGTGTATGTGTTGGTGCACGATATTTATACTAGATACAAAATTACGTATTTTTTTATGGTTTAGCTGATGGCTACGTAAACCCAGTCTGTATATTACTGTATTGCGCGTATGTTTCCCCTTAAAATTTATTAATCCATTACCATAATCCCATTTTACTTAGAAACACTTTTGTTCTGCGCAGGTTTTCGCTGCGATGGCTTTTAAAGCAAACACAATGATGTATTTTTTTACCCAGCCGAAAATGATCGCTTTCTAGCCATCTAGCTTTAAATATCATCACTAGGAACAAAAAAAATGATGGATCATAAAATCAGGGTAATCGCTGACGATGAAATTGTCATTCTCCTATATTTGTTTTCTCTTTTTCGCTTATGAAATAAAGCATCATATTGCCATATGAGGAGAAATCTCGGCAAGTCTCGATTGTTCCCCTCCAATGGCAATAAAGTACTACTGTCATTATGTCATACAACGAAATTGCTCATCTTAACAATTCTAATTATAATTTATAAGGATCCGAGTGGGTCGACCCACACTTGACTAGACATGTGCGCCGGTAGGTATTCGATCGGCGGCGGCGGTGTGATGAAAAAGTGGCCATCGGCGGCGCGCCGACAAATAGAAAATATCGGCGGCGTCGGTGCGCCGGCGGCGTAATGAATTTTTCAAATAAAAGTAAGAAAATTGTATTTTGGAAGTATGTTTTACTAAACTCAAGCATTGTAATTACCTTTGAATGCTGCTGACTTAGTAGGATTTTAATTTTGTCGACCAACAAAGTGAGTTTTTTTTTTTGGCTCCAGGGAAACGGGAAATGCGGAATTCGCAAAGGAATTTCACCGTATAGTTGGTCTCAACGGCTAATGTAGTAAAACTAATTTTTTAGTTTTCGTAACCAATTTCACCACTTTTTACTCTATTCAAGTATTTAGCTTCTTTCACGTAGTACCATGTTAGGCACTGAAAAGATGAATTCATGTGGAAACAGAACCTGATTTAATAGGTCCGAAAATCTGAAAAATTCAGGAAAATCGACTTTCTGACGAGTTGCAGAATGAAAACAAGTGACTGTGAATAAACCTACATAAATAAATGATCACGAATAAAGATATTTTTTTCGCTTTTGTACACAGTTAAATGCATTTTCACTAAAAATCCACGCCGACGAAAGTCATTCGGCGGCGGTGGCGTGAAGTATGCTTCGGCGGTGAGTGATTTTCTGCCTTTCTTCGGCGGCACGCCGGCGCGCCGTCGGCGGCGCACACGTCTATCCGAGTGGGTCGACCCAAACCTGACCCAAAATTTTAGAACACACAGAAAAACGATTTCTGTGAATTCTGCAACTGTGGGTCAGGTGTGGGTCGACCCACTCCGATCCTTAATAATTTATCATTTGTTTTCTGCTTAAGCGAGTGAATGCTATTTCGAAAACCTGAATTGCATTTTCGAAACCCAACAATCCGAAGGTTTCTGAAAAATGTCCCTAACTCGACCCGGAATAAATTGGCGAACATGCAACGTGATGTGACATCGAGAAAAAACCTAGAAAAAGTTTCGCATTTTTGAATAAATTTGGTATTTTCCAAAAAGTTTCGAATTTTCGAAAAAAACGAAACGTTTTGACCATCTCCGTAGAAGCTTGACCGAATTGTTAAAAATCTTGAGAAGGGTAAAGTTTTACTTTAGGGGGTTGGTGGCGGAAGGGGTAGGGGGAAGTGTGGGTGTCAGGGATCAACCTCCCCAACAATAATATGTTGTTAATAGGTGGCGCTCACACCAGGTTTAGTAGTGGGAGCCGTTTGAAGTTATGAATTAGTGGTATTGGTACATGACAAAAATGCTTTATTGGGGGGTTGAAGATTTGAGGGGATGTGAGCGCTTTAACTGTGGAAATGTTATGTAACAATGGAATTCGAAATTAAATTTTAGCGCTGTGATTGCGAAGTTATGATGGAAACTTGTAATTAGACATTGGATTTTAGCGCTCTTATTGTGCAAATATGAAGTATGAATGAAATAATTTCGTATTTGAGCGCTTTAATTTTGTAAGCATCCGTTAAGTGTGGACTTACCCAGGATACGCCACGAGGAGGCTGCTTACGTGTACCCCATTATCCCATAGCGAGCGGGTACCCCTCGGTTCGTCGCTCCCGAAATATTTATTGACTCCAAACCCCCTCAGAATGGTAACTTTTTTGAGCGTGGTATCGAAGGAGTATTTTCCACTTCTTGTTCTCTTGTATAGCTTGGGAGGAAATAGTATGCGCGACTTCGTCTTTCTGCACAATTTATTGGATAATTAAAGTAAGCATACAAGCCATACTGAGGTAGTTTGGAGTCAATAAATACTTCGGGAGCGACGCACCCAGGGGTCCCCGCTCGGTATGGTAAACGGCCCTTTTCAGGGCCAATGGGATACACGTAAGCAGCCTCCTCGTGGCGTATCCTGGGTAAGTCCACACTTAACGGATACTTACAAGTTTAAAGCGCTCAAATTCGAAATTATTTCATTCATACTTCATGTGCACAATTAGAGCGCTAAAATCCAATGTCTAATTACAAGTTTCCATCATAACTTCGCAATCACAGCGCTAAAATTTAATTTCGAATTCCATTGTTACATAACATTTCCACAGTTAAAGCGCTCAAATCCACTTTTAACCAATTGCAGGGATGTATCTGTGCTCTTCAACCCCCCAATAATGCATTTTTTGTCATGTACTAATACCACTAATTCATAACTTCAAACGGCTCCCACTACTAAACATGGTGTGAGCGCCACCTATTCACAACATCATATTATTGTTGGGGAGGTTGACACCTGACACCCACACTTACCCCTACCCCTTCCGCCACCAACCCCCTAAAGTAAAATTTTACCTTGAGAAGAAAGGCAACGCGCACGATTTTTTTAGATTCGGTAAGTGGACGCTCTCATTTTTCTCGCATCAAAAATCGGTATGTTAGAAACGCAGAAGTAGGTGAAAAATAATTTACCTTCAGTAAGTCCATCAACATCATCTGGAGGTTCCTTCTCCTGTATTGATGGAGCTGCTGGTGCTGATGCTTCCGTTATTAAAAACTGTATATGATCGGACAATTCAACTTCGTCACTCTTTTGTTGTATCAACTCAAAACATTGGTGTATATGTTGGCCGTTGGAGCTATCACAGATATGTGGATTTCTACCGAATAGTTGCGTTTCAACGTCATTCAAATTGCAATTTATTGTTGAAGTAGATGGTGTTAGACTTTCACTACTACATTGCTGACACTCGGCAGGTGGTTGATCTAGAATTGACAATTTTAAATAACAATTTGTTCAAAATTGGCTTTTAAAATATATTGGAAAAACGATTTTTCACATGCATCGCAAATTTTTCTGTGTATGTTGAAATATCTTGGTTTTTCATTTTCTTTTTCATTTCATAAATATTTCCAATAAAAATTTCCATTTGCATACAAAATTTTGAAATCCATCAAAATAAATTTGCTTCTAAATTTGATACTAAATTGAATGGGTAAGGGTGGGTAACAGCAGTCGACGACTGTCCACTGGGAGTTTAAATGACTGAAAATACATTACCTAAATTGACAGGGGTGAAAACTTACGATATTTTTTAAATATATCTTCTCTTTAGACCCGAACGAAGTAGAAAATGGAGTAAGTCACTTGGGGTAAATCGACGATGGGATGCATCGATTGTCGATTGGTTGAGACCATTCAACCTACTGGTGCCCAAAAGTTTTTGTGTAAAAGATAATGTATGTCCTAGTCAAAATATTTGCGAAGCTGTTTCCGACATCCAGAGATGAGGTCGAAGAAGTGTCCAAAATAAATGATTTATCGAAAAGACAGAAAATCAACCGTTCACCATTGTCGGTAGTTTTTCCTTAATTAAGCAATAGTCTACTTGTGTAGGGGAAAATTAGGCTGTTGGATAGTTTAGGGTCCGACCGGAAAACGATTCAAAGTCTTGATAAAAATTAGCATAGTAGCAAGCAGACTTGTTAACCACTACGCTCTCGAGTTGTTTAGAGGGTTCCCACAAGCAAAAATAGTAAAAAACAGGAAAATAGTGAAAAGTGGATTTTGGGGAGGGATGACTCATATCTCTGGAACTATGACAGTTAGAAAGATGCTTCCAAAGGCAAAATTATAGAAAATAAAATTTTAGCGGAAACGTGTTTCAGGATTTAATGGAAAAATGGCCCTATCCTGGGATGTGACCACTTTTAGAATTGGGAGGGATGACTCATATCTCTAGAACTATGACAGTTAGAAAGTTGCTTTCAAAGGCAAAGTTGTAGAGAATAAAATTTTATATAAAACGTCTTTCAGGAGTTAATGAAACAATGGCCCTATCCTGGGATATGACCACTTTTAGCATTGGGAGGGATGACTCATATCTTTAGAACTATTGCCGTTAGAAAGTTGCTTCCAAACGCAAAGTTGTGGAGAAGAAAATTTTAGAGAAAACATGTTTCAAGGTTTTATGGAAAAATGACCCCATCCTGAGATAGGATTCATATCCCCAAAACTATGGCAGTTAGAAAACTGCTTCCAAAGGCAAAGTTGTAGAGAATAAAATTTTAGATAAAACGTGTTTCAAGGTTTTAGGGAAAAATGCCCCAATCCTGGGATATGACCACTTCTAGAATTGGGAAGGATGACTCATATCTTTAGAACTAAAGTAGTTAGAAAGTTGCTTCCAAAGGCAAAATTGTAGAGAATAAAATTTTAGAGGAAACGTGTTTCAGGATTTAATGGAAAAGTGGCTCTATCCTGGGATATGACCACTTCAAGAATTGGGAGGGATGACTCATATCTCTAGAACTATGGCAGTTAAAAAGTTGCTTCCAAAGGCAAAATTGTGTAGAATAAAATTTTTGAGAAAACGTGTTTCAGGATTATATGGGAGCATAGCCCTCTCCTGGGATATGACCACCTTTAGAATTAAGAGGGAGCACTCACATCTCTAGAACTATGGAAGTTAAAATGTTGCTTCCAAAAGCAAAGTTGGTGAGAATTTTAGGGAAAGTAGTTTCAGGAGTTTTTGGAGAACCCACGTATTCTGTTTGTGATACGGTGCAGAGGAGAACATTTTCTCAAACGAAATTAATGATCTCAGATGTCATAAGACGTATTTCGGTAGGGTCTTCGACATTACTTTGGATAATTTCTGTGGATCTTTTAAATTCTTATAGTTCTAAAAGAACATTACACATTGAATTGTTTGCTCATTTTTATTGAGAAACGTTCGTGTCCCTTTCTATTCTGTTTGCCACATCTATTCTGATACTTACGGGTCTTTGTTTATGCTTTGAATTAAATTTAACTACGAAAGTTTTTTTTTTACAATATAAAGTTTCATTTTCTCTACTAAGATAATATCTTGTTAATTAATGAGTGCAACATATTCAGGCTAAACATTTAAGTTTTGAACTGATTAGCCTTTCGCAAATCAAATATTGTTACTAGGCGTTTGCATAATAAATTATCGTAAATTTATTTTCACCCTTTTTTATGCAAATTAAAGTGTTGTCTGGACAAGGTTATAGCTACTTTTTCCCTTCGATAATCATGTTTAGATTTTGGCGCCGCCAATTTTCACCGCTATCTAAACTTTTTAATGAAGAATTTTACGGAGCTCATTAAGAAAAGCCAATTTGGATAAACAAAGGAGAACACTCCAAATAATGAGCGCATGTTGTGACCTTTTTCCGAAAATTCGATGTTCTATTTCCGTATTGAAGTAACGTAAGTCTTTCAGACCCGTGCGAAGTGTAAGTGAGTTTGTTGCTTTCTGAAATTGAAAATATTGAGTGACGGAGTAAGTCTGCGGAAACATTTTCAATGTCTCCTTTTGAACTCTTGGATGTTTTGATGCATTGGTATGAGGATGAGAAAAAGGAACTTACACAGACGCAGCTAAAAAATCATTTGGATGTTGCTATTTAGACCCGTACGAAGTACGAAGGTCTGATGCGTTTACTACCACGTTTGTTAAATTGCGAATTCGAATCCGGGAGTAAGGGGGAAACTTTTTTTGTTGCCTCCAGATGGTGACGGGAATTAATGCCCGGAGAGGAATTAACGCCCGAAAAAATTGGAATAATCACCCGGGGAATTATCGCCCGGGAATTATCGCCCGGAAATAAATTTTCCTTATACAAATTGTGAATTTTCCTTGTACAAATTTGCCCGCTTTAAAATTTTCCTTATACAAATATACCCGCTTTAAACGATAGTGACATTTGTCCGGGCGATAATTCCCCGGGTGATAATTCCAATTTTTTCGGGCGTTAATTCCTGGGCGATAATTCCCCGGGCGTTAATCCCCCGGGCGTTAATTCCTCTCCGGGCAGTAATTCTCCGGGCGTTAATTCATGTCGCCCCTCCAGAAGACGACTCAGCGAATAAAAAATGTCCGTCTGTGTGTCGGTCTGTCAACACGATAACTTGAGTAAATCTTCACCGATTTTCAAAAACTTTTTTTTCCTGAAAGGTAGTCGAAAAACTGAGGTCAAGTTCGAAGATGAGCAAAATCGGTCCAATAGTTCCGGAGATATGGTCGAAAAGGTGTCCAAAAACGTCGTTGGAACTTTTTCACCTTTTTCACGCATATCTCAGCAAGTGCAGCACGTAAATTGTTCAAATTAGCGTCAAATGAAAGAATTAGATGTCACAAAACTGGGGAAAAATATTTGTGCAAATCGGTTGAGTGGTTTGGGCACTGGAACCCACGGAATGGAGAAAATTTTATTTCTCAGCCATATACAATACGAGATGGGTTTTCATCAACCTATGGTTTATTATGATTATGAAACATAGAGACTTACTCCCGAAGACAAATTTTAGCGAACACGTGTTTCAGGGTTTTCTCGAAAAATGTCCCAATCCTGGGATTTAGCCACATGTAGAGTTCAGAGGGATGACTCATATGTCTAGAACTATGGCAGTTAGAAAGTTGCTTCCAAAGACAAAGTTGTAGAGAATTAAATTTAAGCGAACACGTGTTTCAGGGTTTCTCCGAGAAATGTCCCAATCCTGGGATTCAGACACTTCTAGAGTTCAGAGAATGACTCCTATCTCTAGAACCATGGCAGTTAGAAAGCTGCTTCCAAAGACAAAAACAAACTATTAAAACGCAATATTTACTTAAATACGTTGCAGTCTTTTCGTAACATCAACTCTGTTTGCCGCATCTATTCTGATACGTACGGGTCCCTTCATATGTTCATTTATTGATACTCCCAAATGAAAAAGTGTTGTAAGTATACTACATACTGAAATTTTTACCTCATTTTATCAGTTGACGTGAAAAATTCGCCCCGAACACAAATTGAGACTCAAACTTAGGTTGGAGGGTAATAAGCCTGGACGGCGACTTTCTTTGTGTTTGAAAAAAGGTGGAGATCAGAATGTGCCTTCGTAGCCTTATTCCTTACTCCCCTCTGCATGCTTTTCGTGAACTAACCCCCCCCCCCTCTCCCTCCATAGTGCGTACGTACTACTTGAATGGCATCTTACGAGCCCATTTGTATGACTAATGTAGATTCTACATTAGTAGAAATACATTGTAGAAATATTGAATGAAACATTTGCAAGAAATTTTCTGGCATTTTTTTCGAAAACCGTCATTTATTGTTTTAACGTGTACCCACTCGGTAAGTTGATTTACACGATGCGATAGGTAAATGGCTCATAACGTACGTGTAGTCAGAGTAGTCGGTAAATTTTATGCGACGTGTTTGTTTTGATATAGTAAAAGTTTGTGATTCTCAAATTTCTTAAACTTGTGGTATTTTACGGAAACGATTGTCCTGCCTATGACATTACTAAATTCTCGGCAAAACATTCGTTCCCTAAAGCCGCCTATAAGTTCTAAATAAAGATGAAAAACTTGAATTAAATCTCGATACTAAACAAAAATTTAACCGACAACTAAAGTAATTTCATAGAAACATGAATGAATTGGCACGCGGCAACTTTGATTCGTTCGTAGAGTGAACATAACAAAATTTGAATCTTGAATTGATTTTTATGAAATAAGATGTTTTGTAGATTTCAACTTACCTTGTGGGTTACACGTTAAAACATAGTACAGAGGAACACTGTTTATGAGTAATATTACAAGTGTGCGTTACGGTAACTCGCCCCTCCGGGGCTCGTTACCGTAAACGTCGCACACCTGTAATATTACTCATAACAGTGTTCCTCTGTAATATACTATATCGTTTCCCGCTTTCGCAATAAGCAACTATGGTAATGCATTTCCTACTCGATAGTAATGTTCAATCGGTTATTGTTTGATGAAAGAGACTTGTTTGATAGGAAGGAACAGAGTAAAAAAGAAACCAAAAATATTTGCGTTATTATTACAAAATGTTCCACAAAATAAATTATTCTCTGAATAAACAATTTATAAACCTTTCAATTCCCATGGATATTTATTCAAATCACGTCGATATCGTTATACATATGGATGGGTGTATAATATTGTTGTAGCAACGGCTAGTCGATATCCCTTGGGAGTATAAATGTAACACAATTTTAAGGACTATTTTGCATTTTCGTAGCGATTCGAACATATGTTTGTGCGTTATGTTCGCGACTAAGTCTGCTCGATGAGGAATATTGCTTGCCATTCATAAACGTTGAATTGAGCAATGTGTTTGTGATGATTCGTAACATTGACAGAATATTTCGTATATCGTTGTTACATTGAATATTGTTACACTAGAGTTGTGGATACAAAATGCAGAGCCTTTAAATGAAGAAAAGCGAATCTCAGTAAAAATTACCACAACAACCACACGAACGAAACTTCCACCGTTGGGTGCATTGAGTTTTCCAAAGATTTTAATTCTTAACTAACAAGATGTCACATATTTATCAGGCGCTTGCCCATTCTAAAGTAAAAGAAAAGTTTCCACAAACAAGTTCAAGGAAATCTTTTCCATATTTAAGAGGATTGAGATACAATGCCTTAAATGTCAGTGAAATTATTAATGAGTTGGGGATTTTCATTCTTGAAACGAAAAGTGCATATTTTCCGGAAGGTTTACGAAGACGAAAATGTATTTTGCCGTTGACGTTATTGTCATGCATAATTAAAACGTTTTGAGATATTTTTCGGTAAATCTGAGTGGCTCGTGACAAAGCTCTAATTTGTAGAAACTGTTCGGGTTACAATTGAAAACGCCAAAAGTGTTAAGTCTTGAATAATGGAATAAAATAAATCTATGAACCTTCTTCGTTGAGTATGTAAATTGTATAAAAGGAACATTCTTGTGGAATAAATTTTATCCTATCTTCTATACCACCACGGTGATTCAACAGGTTATGGACCCAATCACACTGGCTAACAATTTAATTTCAATTTTATTTTGTATCGGCAATTAACTGGTATTTGAGTCTACAGCAAATTAAGCAGTTTCAAGGTTTTACCCAAGTTTCAATAGACCGATTTCTTAGAGAATTAAACTTCTTGAAGAGGATTAGAAAATTTAACGATATTAGTTGAGCATTGCGATAACTAAATAATGTATGTGAAGGCGTAACTATTAGAAGGAAGCGAATAAAATCAATTATTTGAAAATCTGCACTAAAGGGGTTATTATTTTGGGCGCGATGCGAATCGCACCGCGTAAGGTTTGTGTGAAAGTTCAACTTGGGAAAAAAATGTTGTTTTGTCAAGTTGAGTTTGCACACAAACCTTACGCGATGCGATTCGCATCGCGCTCAATATAATGACTGCTTAAGAGTAGATAACAACGGACAATAAGTAAATCAAAATTCAACATCTAAGCGTCTCGGTCGTGTACATAATTTCCAAATAAAAATCGTCAAAATAAACATTTTGGGAAGAAAAGGTGCATAATCTACTATTATATGGGCCATTCCACGAAAACTCCGTTCGCACGCTCGAAATGCTCAGTTGTTACGAAAAAATATTCATAGAAAATGGTGCATCAGACGTATTGATCCCTTAACTAGAGATTAGTAACTTTTCTATTGCTTTCATTTTGTAACTACTGAGAATTTCAAGCGTGGGAACGAAGCGGACCATGGAATTGCCCATATTATTATAAACCGTGTTACGTCTCTGACGCCTCTACAATCGGTAAGGTGGAACGGGCGAAATAAAACTAGTGGAGAGAACGCACGAACAGTGAAACGACGAGCCAATCGAGTTAGTTCGCTAGCGGCACCCGTAACGAATGGACGCACCGCGGAGATCACCACCACCACATATCGCATACATTTTGTTATAACATAGTCGCAATAAATCTAGTGAGTCAAAATACAAAGTCGGTGTATTCATTATGCCGGGCCATTCGAAGTTTTGACAAGGAGAAAACCAGGAAAGAGGGAAGTAACCAAAGGTTATGTAGTTTTATTTGTTTGTGTACTAAAGCAATGCACTTGGAGTTAGTAAGTAGCCTCACCTCAGAAGAATTTTTGGCGGCCTTGACAAGTTTTCGCAGTAGGAGGGAATTACCCTCAAATATGTATCCCGACAATTCGACGACCTTCCTGGGCGCAAAAAATGAGTTTGAAGAGGGATACAGGATAATAAAGGAAAAATTAGAGTCAGAAATAGCAGATATAGTCTAAAAACATGAGGTACAATGGTCATTCATTCCGTCACATGCCCCCCATTATATTTTGTTTATTATTGTAAAATAGAAATAACAAATGAAAATATATACTAAAGCTATAAATACATAATAATAATAATAAGGTATGTGGGAAGCAGGGGTCAAGTCAATGAAGTATCATTTGACACGAATGTATAAAGGATCCGTACACACTTATCAAGTGTACGTCACCATATCAGCAGAAATAGAAAATTGCCTAAATTCGCGGCCACTGTGCCCAGTATCCAATGATCCCAACTATCTATCAGTATTAAAACCAGGACATTTTTTGATCGGAGACGATCTATTGGCATGTCCCCCACCGAGACTGCTTGACACTCACGTCAGTCGACTCAGTTACTGGCGACAAATATCACAAAAAGTTGAGCACTTCCAGAAGCGCTGGAAGGCCGAATATCTGTCACAATTGCAACAGCGTCGCAAATGGCTACATCCGCATAAAAACGTAGAAATAGGGCACTTAGTGTTGATAAAGGACAATGAGCTACCGCCGTACAAATGGTTATTAGGGCGAATCATTCAAACATTTCCAGACGAAGAAGGGCTAGTCCGCCAGGTGGTTATAAACCGCCAAGACATCATTAACAAGATCAATTTACAAAATTTGCGTGTTACCGATAGAGAACACCGTCGGTACAATACACCATTAGTTAAAACTTAAAACAATCCCTCAAGCCAGCTTGAACAATAAACAACATTAGCATATATCACTCGTCAAACTTTTAGATAAATTAAGCATTCAGGCTCAACTCAACTCAATAATTTTTTAGTTTTAGGGCTTTGTGGCTGATCGTTAAAATCATACACAAAGCAGCATAATACATAGTCAAATAAACGAACAAATTACTGGCTCTGCTCTTTACATTTGCAGGCCACATCATCAGAGGCGAGTGGAATGCGCCTAAAAACATTCCGGACACGAGCGACGCTATACGGCGGAAATGCCATAGCCCACCCAGTAGCAGCACCAGTCAATTTGCTCGTTTAGTTTTTCTTCTTCTTTCTTTTTTTTTGGGGCGGTGTAACAATGATGGCACGTTCAATGGTGAAGCATACACTTTCATTGGATTCTATCCCTAAGAGTTAATGTTACAAGAACTGTACACTTTTAACGTTTAAGACAGAATGACTTTATTTCATGAACTTACTTCGTATTTATACAATAAATATAACAAATCAAATGGATCACTTGATCGTTCCATTCAATGAATGGAAAAATGTCGGTACGCTACAGCGGGACTGTTACGTCTCTGACGCAACGGCTCCCCAGCCTCTACAATCGGTAAGATAGAACGGGCGAAATAAAACTAGTGCAGAGAACGCACGAACAATGAAACGACAAGCCAGTCGAGTCAGTTCGCTAGCGGCACCCGTAACGAATGGACGCACCGCGGAGATCACCACCACCACATATCGCATACATTTTGTTATAACATAGTCGCAATAAATCTAGTGAGTCAAAATACAAAGTCGGTGTAGTCATTTTCGTAACGGGCAGCCACAAGCTTATTCAATCGTTCAACCGATCGTCCTCAATGCTTTAATTTTTTTTACAATTCGCCCTTTTCTAAATTAGGTGAGGAAAGTCGATTCTGGCTGTGTCCAAAAACGTGGTATGTACTGAACTAAGCTTTAAGTTGCTACTGTGATTTTCTATGATTTACTGTGATTTTCTATGATTTACTAGTCATGTAGTAAAGTGATCGTCTGCGTAAATATGTTCATCTGTTAAATTTATCCCTTGTCGTAAGAAATGTCATTTTGACTCGACTAGAGTTGTGCGCCGGTCGAAAAATTTCGACTGTCGCGATGAACTTTTTGTTTTTTGTCGGCCGATTTTGCTTCGAACGCTTCCTAATTTTTTCGATTAACTAACGTGAAGAAAGATTTTTGCTCGAGTTATCGTGTCCATGGACTGACGAACCCACCAACACCCGTGTCGAAATTCGTCGTGGAAAACGCATATGATCCCTTTTGCATAAACAAGAATATCCCCCGGCTAGCGTGTAATATCGCTCTCCAGGGAATAAACGTTTTATCTGGTGGAAAATATCCCCCGCCGAAGGAAAATAACGCACCGAGTGATATTTTCCCCGGCGGGCGCTATTCGTCACCGAATGAGGAAATTAAGACCCGGGACAAATATCACACGTGGCGTTATTTTCCCATGGCGGGAGATATTTTCCCCTGGACAAAATGATTATTCCCTGGTGGGCTATACTACACTCTAGTCGGGGGTATTCTCATTAATGCAAAACGATTAATGCCCACCGGGGGAAAATATACCCCGCCGGGGAATAATCGTTTTATCCAAGGGAAAATAACCCCAGCCAGGGGAAAACAACACCCAGGGGGATAATCGTCAAGAAGAAATATCCTGTCACCGAATTCATGTATGAAAATCCGCCATATTATTAAACAGTGTGGTGTTCACAGGTATACAGACTTGATGAGAAAACCCTTTTACTATGTTACCACTGCTTTTTATGTATACGAATTTAAAAAAATCATTTGCAAAGAAAACCAAGGATTTTTGATATTATTGTATATGTGGACAGAGCATTTTTGTTTTTTATGATTTTTGCTTCTCGTATTGTCTCGAGTGGTTACTTTAATTGTTGAATTTAATTTCATTAATATTGAATGCGCCGATCACAATACATCAGTGACAGCAGCGGCGATGCAATTTTCTTACTTTCGACGGCGGCGCCCTTTGAAAATATTTTCGGCGGCGGCGACGCACTTTTTTGACACGTAAAACTCTAGAATAGACTGAAATAATTGATGGCAAATCTTCAACTTTGAGTGTAGAAGTAGGGGTGAACGGGCCGCCCGAAACTCGACTAAAAACCCGACCCGAACCCGAATCAATTTTTCGGGTCGGGTAAAGTCGGGTTTTTGAATTTATTTTTTTGTCGGGTCGGGTCGGGTTTGAAGACATCAACTGACAAAACCCAACCCGACCCGAAAAGATAAATTCACTTTATTGTTTTCTCAAAATTTAGTTCAAAACACCATTTCAAATGAAATCTTTTTAAAAAAAAGTTCGGGTTCGGGTCAGGGTTTCGGGTTCGGTTCGGGTTTGTATTTTTTTATTACGGATCGGGTTCGGTCCGGGTTTGAGTTCTTATTTTGATTCGGTTTTGGTTCGGGTTTGAAATTTTATTTTAGTTCGGGTCCGGTTCGGGTTCCATTTGGAAAAAAGGTCGACCCGCATACCTCTACTTGAGTGGGGAACACTTGTAATGTGTTTCTGAGTTTTATTTCGAATTCTAACCTTCTCGTTTAAACTGTGGATAAGTGTTTTGAGTTTGCTCTGCATTGAATGAGAAAAAAGGGATCTTTCTCGAATTCTCGGTATACATTTCTTTTGTAGTTGACAACCCCTCTTTTTTGCCACAAAGGAGACAGAGTGGAAGTATTGAAATATAGAAACATGTAACATGGAACGTGAAACCACTTCCGGTCATCCTTGTCTTTCTTAACACAACAAAGCCAACTTAGGTATACATTAAGTAATCCACTACCGAGTGAAATCCAAGTGGTCATCTATGTGCGGTAAGTTACCTCTTTGTTTCCAATATTGTATGAATATTCTCCTTTGGGCGTTTAGAATTCATTTGAATAAGATAACATTAGAGTTGGATGTTGTTTCAACAAAGGTCATTTGCACGTATGCATTTTCTTTAACATGATCTTTATCTTCGTAGCAATTATTTTCAGAGTGGAACGCAATGTAGTATGAGGAATTATTTTGCTTAAAATACAGTTAAAATTTCATCAAAATGTTTTCCGTAGAGTTGATGAAAATTTCTAAATGTTCATGTAGGTCATTATTACAGCAAAGTTTGTTTAAAAGTTTTCATAAGGGGAAAATGATTTGATGTGAATTCGAACTAGACACAGCAACATCCAACATGTAAATGAATTGGCTCTGAAAATATGAGCTGCACGAAAGATTACATTTGTCGACAGGAATGAACTTGCTCTTACGCTAGTAGCGTAACGCTACATCAAAAAGAGACTTCTCGGTAACGAGATCGACATACATTAATTTCTTTATGTTAAGGGGGTTAAGAGGGAGTCCTTTTCAAAGTCCTGCTCTAGCCGATAGAGAGCCTATAACATTTTCATTGGGCGGTTTCGGCTTTGTATGGAAACTTTTCACGCTTGCCTCCTCTTCTGGAACCATGCTTTAAGAAAATTTGAAAATAACGATCGAATATGGTCGGAGATTAAAGCGACCGGGCATGGCATACGAATATGTCAACATCTCGGAAGCACAACAAATATTCTAAACTCGAATAAGACGACAATTTGGTCGCATTTGCTGTTGAGGCAATCGACCTATTGTACAAGATTGGCACAAACCTGATTCGAATAACTGGTGAACCGAAGTCAAGACAATATTTGTTCCGAAGAGTGTCTCTTGCCATTCAGCAAGGAAATGTGATTTGTGTTATCTCCAGCATCCCAAAGAGCGCCGGAAATATATTTCGTACAGTAAAACATTACCTTTCGCTAGTTACTTCATATTTTTCTTATTAGACCCGTCTATAACGTCTATTACGTTTCCAACGACGTTTGTAGCCACCCCAATTTCAACCGGGGAGTAGGGTGGGGGGAGCATCGATCATGTTCCTTAGATGACGAATCAGCAATAAAAAATATTCGTCCGCGGTAACTTGAGTAAAACTCAACCAATTTTCAAAATCTTTTTTTCTCTGAAAGGTAATAAAATATAAAATAAAATAATATAAAATAAAAATAAAATATCTTTTGCGCCGTTTCTTTGGACGGATTTTTCAATATTGCCCCGTCGGCAATTTCCAATACAATTTAATGTGAACGCAATATTTACTTAAATACGTTCGAGTCTTTTTGTAACATCCATTCTATTTGCCACATCTATTCTGATACGTACGGGTCTTTGGTTATGTTTTTTTAATTACATTTCAAATGCTCCTAAATTCAGACGAAAGATGTAGAATGAATTGAAATAAAATTTGTGAAGCCGAAACCGTCTGTTGAAGAAGTTATAAGCTTTCTACCGACTGAAACAACTGTCAGGATTCGCAAAATCTTTTGCTAGAGAAAGATTTGTTTCGGCGAATTTAAAAAAGTAACTAGATCAACCAAAGATCAGTAAACCAAATACATGTAACGCTTTTCAAGTGATGTGAAAGTTAACTGACGCGGTCTTAAGATCACGAGTGTTTCAAGAGCTGCTCATGCATAACATGTCTCTTTACGTAATCCAACAGTCAGTACTGCAAAGATGATTGAAGGCTCCCACGATCATCAGATCCATAAATCATCACAACCGTCAGCGTAAATAACCATTTGTCCAATAAAATTAGGCTGCAGAAAATTCCTAAAATAAACTATGAACTGTAGGGGACCAATTTTTGAACCTTGTGGAACCCCAACGTTAATCTTTCTGAAGCTGATGACATTTCACCGAATATGGTTGCACTTTTGATGAGATTTGCAGTTGCAGCTTTGCATATGATAAAATAAGTTATCACTTTAATATGTTGAGAAATTGGAATAGTTCATCGGCTCATTAGATGGAGAAACTTTCTCGAACAAATAATTTTCCTCTAATTTTCAATAAATCATCAGTGCGTTTTTAATAAAATTTTATTCTCTCAAGAATTCAAATTGATCCAAGTTTGGCTTAATACAAGCAGAGAATGCCTAACTTGATAAACGACATTGTCCAATTATATTAAATTGAAAATGGTGAATGAACGAATCGAACATAACTCTTGACTTTTGATGAAGTGTACCACTTACTACACTTTTCCATATTTACTCTCGCATGAGTCTGGCATCTATTGTCTACCATGCTTTATGGTTTATCATTAGGTCCGAAGGTTTTCGGTTTTATTTTGCTTGCAGCAATTAATATTTGAGTAACGGTAGATCAAAATACCATAAAAATAAATCTTCAGAACTGTCGTCCCTAAAAAAATGTTCGATATGCGAAGCTCACGTGAACGCTTGCGATAAATTACATAATGAAAATACAGCCACTCTAACAAAAGTATCAGGGTAGTTCCATGTTGTAGTTGGATAAAATGTAACGTAGGAACGCTCATATCACTGTTTTCTGAATGAGATACAGCCTTACAATCTTCAAGAAAGTTGTTGGTCATATGGTCATATGCGATTTAGTGGGAAAAATGCTAACGTGATAAAAATCGCGGTGTGTACTTAATAAGATCCGAGTGTTCCCAATGGAACTACCCATCAAAACATTTTTTTATCCTACAAAAATGTCTATGAATGAAAGTCTGTTTCACATTTTTGTTTCATGCAATATTTTGTTTGCACACCGTTGGAAATGTTTTTAGCTAAAAAATTTTTCAAAATTCAAGGTGTCCGGCCTACTGTCAACGCATCTTACATTTTGGCAGTCTATGGAATCAGGCAAGCAAGAAATATCATTTTTTGTTTTATTCATCAAGGAAAACTAGTGACTTTCGACTATTAGAAGGTAGAGACTATTGGCACTCGGTGCCGGTGAAGTGTCATCAATTGGCAGTTTGGCCTCTGCCTTTACTTGTGCTTTAGGTAAGTCAAAGAATTGCTTAGTTGCCGCATCGAGAAAGGCACCGCAGGCAATACTTTGGACTGGTTCTCCTCGTTCTTTAGGTAATTCGAAGAATTGCTCAGTAGCAGCCACATCAGATGAGAAGTTTGGATTACGTTCTCTTCTTCTTTAGGTAAATTGAAGAGCGACTTTATTGCCGCAGGAGAAATTTTTTGATTGTAGGACTTATTATAACTAGGAATTTCAATAATTGATTGATGTCGTATTCGTATAACGCCGTAAGCGCAAATTTAACAAGTTAACAAGTTTTTTAACTAAATCCATAGGGCCATAGGGCCCATGACAGAAAAAGTGGTCTCAAGAGAAGTGTTGGTATTGAAGATGGGCAAAATTGGTCAAGAACTTTCAATGGTACGATCGAAAAAGTCGTTAAAAACGTATTTTTTTAAAGGTCGCAGCGCAGGGTCTAAAGTAAGCAATTTTACTGGGGAGCACTTTCACAGAAAGGGCGTAATTTTCAAGACCAAAAGGCATGAATTTATTTAAACATAGGATCCTCTTCACTTCATACACTTGTTTCGCTTCTATTTTTCTGAACAAAACAAGTCCAAACTAGCAGGGCGGAATCGTCTCTCCTTATTTGTATAAAATGTGGCAACAGCTGGCCGTGACAAAATCGAGCGAAATTTCCGAGTGAACATTTAAAAATTACCACACTCCCTATTATGTCGGAATATGCATAAAAAATGAGTGATTTCATTTTGGGCATTACAACTAGTATGGATATTTTTTCCTTTACTCATGGAAAATGTGTATCAATATGTGATTTTGAAGTTAAGCCGGTGTGGCGAAGTAAAAAAACGCAAGCATAGCGGGTGAAAAAATGGTGAAAGAAACAGCGAGGTTTCAAACTCAAGCACAGCGTGAAGAAGTAAAACAATCCTAGATACTACACTATTTCAACACTCGGCAAAAGATGCTGTTCCGAAAGTAGCGATAGAGTGTAGTCAAATAAGTGAATTTTGGACCGAAATCATCGGTGACTCATTGGTGAAACACCAATGATTCACCGTAAAATCACCGCGGAATCACCGGTGATTCATCTTGGAATCACCGATGATTCACAGTGGAATCACCGATTATTCATCGTGGAGTCAGCGATGATTCACAGTGGAATCAGAGACGTTTCACAGTGGAATCGCTTATGATTCTCAGTGGAATCACTTATGATTCACAGTGAAATTAACTATGATTCACAGTGGACTCACCCATGATTCACAATGTATTCAGCGACGATTCACAGTGTATTCACCGATGATTTACAGTGGAATGACCGTATGACCGATGATTCACAGGGAATCTAACTGATTATATTCACAGTGGAATCACAGATGATTCACATGGGAATCACAGGTGATTCCCCAGTGAATTATCGGTGATTACATTGATGATTTACATTGGAATCACAGATAATTTTCATGGTGATTCCACAGTGAATTATCGGTGATTACACGGTAAATCATCGGTGAAGGGTGAAAACATTAAGTAGCTATCTCTACCTAATAACTAATCGTCGCTGTACAGTTTTCAGGTTACTTGTTCTACGATGTAGTGAACACACCCTATTGGTGTCGCGATTTTTGTATTCTTCATCTATATCTGTATAGAATTTGTAAAAAGAGGCTGAGGAGGACGGAAAGGGCGTTGGAGGACTTCAGTGGGCGTCCGGTGCCGTTTTCCTCCTTCAATATATGTTATTTTAGGCTCTGGTCGTAGGAACGTTTTTGCTTATATCTCTGTGACTTATAAACGGGGATTCCTCAAACCTTCGCACTTGTGTTTCACCTTGTGCGAACATCAGCCCGTTCAGTAATGGCTTACTTACATAGCATGTGCTGTAATATACTATTCTGAAACGGTAAAGTACTTAATGGTAACGCGTTACCAAAGTACTTTACAATCGCAGGTGCCTGTGACCGTAAAGTTCTTTACAATCACTTAAACCTGTGCCCGTAAAGTACTTACCGAAAAAGTACGAAATTTGCAAATGAATGTTTATTCGAATACAATGCAATGTGAATGTTCGATGAATTTTGATCAAAATGTACCGAATGAATTGAGCATGGTTGTTGACTATTGTCAAAATCAATGTTTGTGTTTGTACCGAATGCCATTGGGATGATAAAATAAAATAAACTTCGTTGGTTCGTGGAATAAAATATTAGTGATTGTTTGGTGCATTCGCTAGTGTTGTGTAGAGGTGTGCGCCGGTCAAATTTTCTCGGCGGCGGCTGTAATTTTCTTTTCAAAGAATCGGCGGTGGCTTCCTTGAATCGGCTGAAGTCTTCCTTCCGGCACTTCCGCCGGCGGCGGCGGCGGCGGCGATTTTCGGCGCTAAACGGAAAGTTATCTTCAATAAAATCTTAAATTTATTTTGGTTCAGAATGTTTTGTTGAACCCGTGATGAGTAACGAAGGTCCTATAAGCTTTATACAAAAGACTTCATTCTAATCGAATCCGCAAAAAAATGTCCGGTCGTCCTTCCGTGCGATCTTGATGATTTTTTTTTTCTCTGAAAGGTGCATGTATCCCATTCAAGTTCAAACATGAGCGAATTCGCTCAAGATATGATCGAAAAGTTGTCCAAAAACGTGGTTTTTCGAGAGTCGGTGAAACTTTTTCGAATATGCTCGGAAAGTATTTAATGGAAATTGTTCAATTCGTTGACAAATGGAACACTTTCACCCTAAGAAAGTATGGAAGCTTTTTTTTTGTAAAAATCGGTTGAGTAGCTCGGGCCTTAAAGCCAATGGAATGGATGAGACTCAGTCAACACGGCCGTACACGATAGAAAGCGGTTTGTGGTCAATATTTAGTCAAACAAAATTTCTAACAAGTAATAGCGATTCACTTTCACTTACGAAGTTGTAAAGGATTAAAATTCAGCGAAAACGTGTTTTGAGGATTACCCGAAAAATGTCACGATTCTGGGATTAACCACTCCTAGAATTGGGAGCTACTTCCGAAGACATACTTCGAGAGGATTTCCGACATTACCTTGGGTAATTTCTGTGCGTTGATGAAATAATAGTTCTAAAAGAACCTGAATGTATTCTGCTACTAACATATGTCTCCATACCAGAGGCACATTCCTAGGTCTCAGAACCTCAGCTTCGCCATGTGACTTATGAGTTCATAATGGCCAGTGGTCGCTCTCACCACCCCGCCGATATGTCACCTTTCCATCTCTCGCAGACTCTGAGTCCACCACGGTTTCGATTTGGGAAAGAAGCTCCTCCTGGCTGCATCTCATCCATTCACCTACCGCCCTCTGCAGGAGCATTGAGGCACTGGTAGAAACGGTTCGAGGCCACTCACCTGCGCTGCAGAGCGTGTAATCAGCCATTGGGCAGAAAATAATGTTTATCTTTATGATGAGATTAATTTTTGACAAAGAGTCGAAAAGAGATAAATATCTTTGATACGAGAAGCGAAACGATTTCTTAATTCAAAATAAATTTTTCCAATGTTTTCATGCGAAACTTTAAAGATTTTTTTATGAAAGTCTACGAAAGTTTCGGTAGTCTGCGCCGAAATTTTACAAAAAAAAAAGAACCAACGGCTGGCGGCGGCGCAGTGTTTTTATTTTTTCGGCGTCGGCGTGATCAGCTGAACAATTTTCGCGGCGGCGATGGCTGGGATTTTACCTACATTTTCGGCGGAAATCGGCGCGGCTTCAGCCGGCGCACACCTCTAGTGTCGTTGTGCGTTACATAAAATTGTTAGCTTTTTCAACTAACCGAACGCCAATGTGTTAAAATAAAATAAATTTCGTTGTTTCGTGGATAAAAACTCGTACATAACCTCGTTTGAAAATCATGAAACTCGTTCAGGCTTCGCCTTCACTCGTTTTACGAATATTCAAATTCGGATATATACTCACGCACACATTCAAACTCGTGCTATAATGATTCACTTACTTGACCAAGCATGTAATAAACTATTACGCTTGTCGCGCTTTATAGCTTTGACATTTAAAACGTCACTTTGGCTGTTGGACTAGAGAATAAATTTTGATTCCAACAAATCCAACTTTCGTCTTCGAAAAAAAAATGCAAACACAAAAACAGGCGAATTCCCAATATCAACCGAGATCATCGATGAGTTTATTCTGGCTAGTAGCAAACTTGATTTTTCTTAAGTTGTCCAAATGGTGCGTGGTTTGCATCACTTAGGCAAAATAGCCGCCTGTCAACTTTGTAAGCTCATGAAAGCCCTGTAGATAATTTTCCTTAAACGAATAGAAGAAAAGATGAAAATGGCAAACAATTATCTCGTTATCTTATCTCATTTGCCTTCGTGTTGACCGTATGATGACCACATCATAAAAATCCACAATAAATATTATAATAACAGAAAAGTTGTGGACAACTTTCTCCGACTGTATGGTATTTTTCATACCGGTCAAGGCCTACGAAACAACCTTTCTGCTTTAGAAAACCTGACATTGCTATATGATCTACTTTTCTTTGGTAGAAATACCAATATTATTGGGAAGCTCTTCATGTGACCATAATTGGCAGCAAACATGATTCTAATGTTTATGGATATGTGTGACAAAAGGTCATTGCTCAAGCTTATGCAAGTGGGTCGATAAACATAAAACGTTTTTTTAGCCGAAGAAAATAAGTGAAGACATTTTTCGTTCTTTGATGTTCGAAGACAAAAAACACTTTACCAACGAACGCTTTTGTTATTTGATAATCATAATTGCAACTTCTACCTTTAATATTTTCTTCCTTCTACATCAAACAAAAAAAAACACTCACCTTGGCATTTACTTGTGCAGCTAATTGTTAACGTAGAAATGTTTTTCGTGACATTATTCGTGTTATTACACTGATTCATACAACATCGGCAATTCGTTTGATATTGTAACAGATTACCATTACCATTGGGTCTACAATTTTCTACAGCCGCTACCATTAAACCAATTGCAGTTGAATGACTATGATCTATTGTTTGTTCAGTGTTATTAGTTAATGCATTCGTAGGCAATAAAATTGTTGATGTGTCTTCAACCATAACATCTCCTTTTCGTTTGATTATTTTGATATCTACATCCACTCCATGTAGCTTTAGGGCAACCGCCTGTTGATAACATAAAAGTAATAAATTAGGTTACAGCTAGTTGTATTACAACATTGTTAATGAAAATGATTTGTTATCTTAGTAATTGAAAAGTGAGGACACTATTGGCAGACATTGTACCAGTTACACTGTAAAAAATCGCGAGGTATGTACGTACAATCCACTAGTAAATCACTTGTTCGTGATGTACACCGTTTGTATATTGTACATAGCACCCGTCAAAATAAGCTATTGTACATTGTACATGTCACTTGTCCATAACTTAAATCCCTTTTGTATACAGGTCATTCAAATGTAACTCCATAGTCGGTACTTTTCTCTCGCTCATCGGAGGTGTGTCAGAAAGAGACAACTATAGCAAGCTGTGAAGTTACATATTCGCTCATCGGAGGTGTGTCAGAAAGAGACAACTATAGCAGGCTGTGGAGTTACATATGGATGACCGGTCATCCAAATGTAACTCCACAGTCGGTACTTTTCTCTCGCTCCTCGGAGGTGTGTCAGAAAGAGACAACTATAGCAGGCTGTGGAGTTACATATGGTGCCGCTTAAGCCATTCGTTACTAAAGAATGTATGATGACACAAGTACAATGTGCTTCTTAAACCCAAGAAGTTGACTACATTTCAAGATGTAATAATTTTTTCATATTGACGTTTCAATAAACCATTGTCATGGGCATAGAAAAGTTGCGATAGAGTCAAAGAAGTAAATTTTCGACCTAAATCATCGATGATTCACCAATGAATCACCGATGCTTCACCGGGCAATCACCGATGATTCTCCAGTGATTCCTCGGTGAATTATCGGTTATTCAACGGTGAATCATCAGCGATTACCTCGTGAATCATTGGCGATTTCCGGATGAATCATCGGTGATTTCCCGGTGAAGCATCGGTGATTACGCGGTGAATCATCGGTGATTACGCGGTGAATCATCGGTGATTACCCAGTGAATCATCAGTGATTACCCGGTAAATCATCGATGATTACCCGCTGAAGGTTGCACAGACGGACGGATAAGGAGGGTGAAAACATAAAATAGCTATCGCTACTTTGTCAAGATTGTCTGACTGGTTCTTGACGGCCCAAAGTAATTTATTAAAATTCATGATGTAATAATATTATGGAGGTGTGAAGTCTATATAATGCAATCATTTAACGATGAACTACTCTGTCATATGTCAAAGAGGTGGCTTGATTCTGTAATGGAAGCCATCTACCTTCTAAATGCACCTTTTCAATAGGAATCCATGCAAAATACAGGGGCGACATCCTCTAATTCCTACACTGCCAAGCTGGTATTGTCCTTTGGTTTCTACTCTCTTCATGTGGACGCCTTTTTTAGCCCACCACTTCTTTCGAAGATTAAGAAAAAATTACGTATTTTTCTACGGACAGTTAAATGACCATCAATAGACTAGACTCTAATGCTCTACGATTCATTTCTTTCCTAATCAATTTTACTTTTCTCCGAATCTCCCCGAAATACGAACCTAAAAAGTTAATTATAACGATAGGAAAAGTGAAACAAATGAGAAGCAAATATGAGGACGAGTGTTTTCACACACCCTGAATGTTGCTTTTCTCCGAGAATTAGCACAAGTGAAAAGTACTTTACGTCTTTTTTTCGCATTGGATTTTCCACGTGTATTGTTGTTGTTATTCTTGTGTATCACGAAATTGAAAAGTTTAATTCATAACTCAACTCGAAAGTTGAAATTGCATCTCAAGAAAAGTTTTTCAACAACATGTGCCTATTGTAGACATTTTCGTAGAATAGAAAAAAGCTTTCGGGTAATAATGGATTTCCCGCAGTGATTTTTGTTTTAAGCAACT
Organism: Pseudolycoriella hygida; assembly: GCA_029228625.1. Classification (NCBI taxonomy): domain Eukaryota; kingdom Metazoa; phylum Arthropoda; class Insecta; order Diptera; family Sciaridae; genus Pseudolycoriella; species Pseudolycoriella hygida. The sequence goes on from CM055406.1 coordinate 123,743,644, forward strand.
GTCAACAAATCCACCACATTTGCAATCTTCAGATCAACGAATTTATCGAGGATTTTACGCGATATAGTGAAAGTTGAGTAGACTGTGTTTATCTCGTGCATGACTTGGAAGTTTCTGAAATGAGAAGCGACTAAGGATATAATGATCATACCCACATCGGTAGCGGAGGGCGTGACGCAGTCCACACACTCAAAAAAAAGTCCACAAAAACCATACAAAAACATTTGACATTTAGTTGCCCCACACAAAGTGCGCATGCGCACGCTACTAAGTGGGGAGGGGGGAGGGTTTGACAAAAGTGTGATGCAATACATTCTAGGTGTGCAGAGGTGGAGGAGGGGCGAATTCTTGAGTTTTTCTCCACTCTCCAAATTATTTAAAAATACTAAACCGAATTTTCTCGTTGGAACGAGCTATCACTCATGAAATGAACTGAGATATTGAGGTTTGTATTTGCAGGGAACGTTAGTTTCGCCTCTAAATGAAAAATTTCATCGGCCGCTTTTTCGGAAAAATTACGGATTTTCTTCTATTGCTCATCAAAGTGTTCCATACTACTGCATACTGAAATAAGCTTTCCAAGGCTGGCAGCTTTCATGAAAAATTTGAGCGACGCTCGCGCTCCCTCTCAATCTCTAAAATTCGAGCGGCGCTTTCTTTTAGCGCTTCCAATTAAACTTACAATTTACTCAAAAAGTAAGCTCTTTAATTTGCAAATTTAATGTTTCTTTCTAGAATGCTGAGAGCAAACTTATACGGTTAAGTGCTTTTTTATTTGCTGCCTTTCAGTTGTTTTCATAAAGCTTGTATTGGCAGAACTGCAAAACAGTTGAAATTTGACAGTAAGTAAATTTAAAATTTTGTTCTATACTACTTTGCCTTTAGAAGCAACCTTCTACCTCTTATAGTTCTAGAGATATGGGTCATCCCTCCCAATTCTAGAAGTGGTCATATTCCAGGATTATGGCATTTTTACCCAAAACCCTGAGACGCGTGCTCTCTAAAATTTTATTTTTCTACAACTTTGCCTTTGGAAGCAACTTTCTACCTCTTATAGTTTTAGAGATATGGATCATCCCTCCCAATTCTAGAAGTGGTCATATCCCAGGATTGAGGCATTTTTACCCAAAACCCTGCCTTTGACAGTGAATCTCCATATTAAGGAAATAAACACGAAAAACAGTTTTCGTATATGGCCCAGAAACTCAATTTCGTCGATTCCATTGGTCCCGGTGCCCCGACCCCTGACCCGATTCCCACAAAAAATGTTTCCCAATTGTCTGACGTCAAATCCTTTCATTTGACACCAACATGAGCAATTTCCGTTCTTGCTGAGATATTTGCGAAAAAGCTTCACCGACCTTCGAAAAACCATGTTTTTGGTCACTTCCTCGACCATATCTCCGGAATCACTTGATTGATTTTGCTCATCTTCGAACTTGAATCATGGGAGGCATTTATCTTTCAGGAGAAAAGAGTTTAGGGTGATCGGTTGAGCCGTTTGGAAAAAAAAGTGTAGACTGACGGACGGACAGACGGACATTTTTTTTATTGTTGGTTCGTCCTATTTATACGATAATAAATGCATCCCCTAACTGCCACCTCGATCTACCCCATGTAACATTAAAATTGTTTGTAGTAAACGTACTTCGTACCGGTCGGAAAACTGGAAACTTCCAAAACGACATATCGCATTCAAAAACGTTTTAAAAAGTTAAGTGTGACGGAGTTCGTAAGTCCCTTTCCAAAGCGTCAGCTCAAACGATATCATCAATTTTGAAACTTGCGGACTGCGTCACACTTAACGTTTTAAGAGGTTTTTGTATGCTAAACAAAATTTGGAAGTTTCATAAGTGAGAAAACGGAGAGGAATATGCAGGCCCACAGAATGCTGAAAAGTATTAGAGGTAAGCCAGGAAGTAGCTTTATCGATTCAATCGGATTTATAGGGGCCATTTACAAAGGACGCTCTCTACAGAGTAGGAGGGAGGGGGTCACCATACAATTCCACAGTCCGTTAATTATGGGACGGTCTCTGTTGGCTAAACTACGCAAAGATGAGAGTTATGTTGTATGAAGGAGTTGCAGATACAATTTACATCTAACTTTTCTCAATACAACACAACTCTCACCTTTGCCTAGTTTAGTCAACGATCTCTCTCCAACAGTAACGAACTGTGGAATTGCATGCCTGCCTGGGGAGCATGCTGCAATATATCCTAATGTATGAAAATAGGCGTGCGAGAGGAAGGTGGGGGGTAAAAAACTGCTTTTCTTAGCGTAGCGTGAGTCCTTTGTGAATAGTTCCTACGGTCGTATCCGTTTGACGATCAAACCATCTCAGGACGTAAAGACTTTAAAAAAGGCTCCAAATCGAAGAAAAACGTTAAGAGTTTACACTACGTACTTAAGAGCCATCTGGCGGAAATTTTTCAGCTAATGAAAATTTGTATAGGAAAAGTGGCACTTTTGTCTAACGTTTTACTCTTAAAGTCTTGAATGTAAACCAATGTTTGTGTAATCATTACATACTTTACCTATTTCTAAAGAAAATTGCGGAAACACTTTTCATAAAAACATTCTCATTTGCTAGAAATTTGAATTCCAATATTTCACTGCAATAGTCATTTTTTTAGCTTTTCTAGTTAGTAAACACATCGAAATGCATATTTTTTTCGACTAATGTGTTTGCTTACTTAATCTTTAACTGAGTAATCAATTTAAATGACAGAAAACATTTTCTAAGAGTCAGAAATTGATAAAAAAAATTTGAGTTGATGATTCCAAATAAAAATAGCCGCCATCTTCATTGTGATTTGACGCTTACAAATTTGCAAATTTATCAACTCAAAAAGTTTTTATCTATCTCTGAATCGTAGAAAATGTTTTCTGTGATTTAAATGGATTACTCAGTTAATGATTAAGTGAGCAAACACATTGGTCGAAAAAATTATGTATTTCGAAGTGTTTATTAGCTAGAAAAGCTGAAAAAACTGAGCAAATGAGAATGTTTTTTTCAAAAGTGTTTCTGCTTTGTGTGCAATTTACAACTGACACAGTAAAAATGTTGGTAATGAAAGGATCTCTAAGAGAATCCATGTGAGCAAAAGCTCGCAAAAAATTGCGGAACTAGTGAATAAAATGATCTAGCCTCGGACCCGGACGGGTTGTAACGGCGTATTATTATGTAATGATTACATAAGCATTGGTTTGCATTCAAGACTTTAAGAGAAAAACGTTACACAAAAGTGTCACTTTTCCCATTCAAATTTTCATTAGTTGAAAAATTTCCGCCAGATGGCTCTTTAGTACGTAGTGTAAACTCTTAATCGATATTCGCGTAAGTTCGATGTTATTTTAACTTAAAATTTTAACTTAAAACACAACGAATTTGTGTCCTCAAAAATGGATGTGTTTACAACATAAAAGTACCGCGATTAAAGCGAGAAGATTGAAATTGCTGCATTTCAAAGAGAAAAAAATTTGTTTTCCCTTCAATGTTCATTTTTACGCTACCGCAAGCAAAACTTATCGATCACTTTTATGTATGAAAAACATTAAGTTTATAAAATGACTTACTTTGACTATTCCGATAACAATGTGCTCTAGACCAGGTCGTTCTGAGTAATAATGTAAAATAAGTGAACCATCGATTTCTTCAGTACATCGAAATGATGGAGCTCTCATCTAAATGGAAAATAAATTGTTACTTAAACGAACATGAACAAAATTGTAAAACATCGATTACCCCAGGGTATAGTGTACCTAAGTGGTCATGTAAGGCATCCAGATTCTAAGAAAATTGTGTGTTACATTTGTTACAAGCTGTCAACATAACATTTTTAATTTACCTGTAAAAAATCTCTTGGAGTAGCTCCCAGTACTTGTAATATTTTATCGTAACCAGAATCCTGGCAAAATTCGAAAAATGTTTTTCCAAATAACTCGAGAATATCATCTGCAGGTATGTCTGAAAAGAAGAACACATCATTATTTTCATCTTAACGAAAAGTACCACGAAAAGTTTCTTGTTCGTTTTTCTTTCTTCACAAAGATAGTTTCATGAACTCTCTTTCCCCCTTTCTCTATACTTCAACCAATTGTGAGTGATTATAAGTTATAAGTTATATAAAAAACATATAAATTTACTCGAAAAGAATCATCATCAGGCAGTTTCCATCTACTTTATTGCTTTTGCACCATTAATTTATGCGTTTGAATATCTGGTGAATACCTCATTTTCTGTGGAATTTGAATGAAACTTTAACAGCAAACATAAAATTAGACTTTGAAAACAAATTTTTTGAGCAATTTTACGATTATTTTCTCGTTCAGTTTTATTGATAGGAAAAGTAGTTTGCATTACTTTTTACGGCAGCTATACGTAATATATACAGCTATAACTTTCAACAACTTTGTCACTAATGATTATGATGAGAAGTATGCCAAAGAGTATTTTTAATATTAAGTCGTTTGCCGCATGTGGAGCATCGATGGCAAGATAAAAAAGTTAGGAATAATTTAGACAGTTGATTGAAACCGCACAGAAGAAGTTTCCCGTGTAGCAATGTGGGTGCGGTAGTTCGCAGTTAGTTGGTTCACTAAGAAACAATTGTTGTTTTCATAACTACCAGATGGTAGCAAATTACTTCAAAAGTGAGAAGTTTACGGTCAGAGTAGAAATGAAATGAAAGTGCAGTTTATAACCAGAGCGCACCGGGAGAGGTCACTGGGCGAATCAGCAAAAGTGAGAGCGATGTCCCACATGACCACGATTGAATGTAGGTATATGGACGAGATCACGAGAAGCGAAGACCTCTGAAAGAGCAAGGCTATAAATGACGAGATAGAGTCAATGACGATAAGTACGAGGAAAACGAGAGACGAACTCCAAACGGCGGAAATAAAACTCTCAGTGGATGCAGCGATTAAGATTCTGAAAATCGGCAAGACAAACCACCTAACAAAAGATTGTACGAATCTGTAGTGACCGATGACGCTCACTGCGGCATCCATCGTATCATATTCATATCTGTCACTACAATCATATTTCATTCCATCACTAGCACTCGATCCGACTGTTCGACGTTCGTGATACGTGGGGGTAGTGACGCAGGTACTGGTCGCTACAAGCCCGCCAAAATGCCTGCTGTGCACGTCAGAAAATGACCGAGTGACTGGTGGAGCGAGATGCCCAGTCTTTAAACAAGCGCTTAAATCTAAGACGGGTCAAGAATGGAAGTGATCCAAACAAATCTTAATCATTGTGGTAGACTATTATCGCCGCAGACGAAATTTTCTAGCCAAGTGGCTTTACATGTAAGATAGTTAAAATTTCTCGGGACCCAAAAAAGATTCTGGGGCAGGGAAAAATGGTTTTCCTCTCTATATTCGGTCGTGTCTCGCGGCAAATAGATTTTATAAGCGAACAAAACTCATTATATTTTGTAAAGTAGTTAACTAGCTCGGGAGCGAAGCGAAAAATTTTTTTTTATACAAGTTTTAGTGCTATTCTTTGATTTTTAACTATTTCAACCTTCTAGTTATTTCAACTTTCTAGCTATTTCCCGATTTTCAGCTATTTCCCGATTTTCAGCCATTTCCCGATTTTCAGCCATTTCCCGTTTTTTTTGTCATTTCCCGATTTTTACTTATTTCCCGATTTTAGTTATTTCCCGATTTTTACTTATTTCCCGATTTTTAGTCATTTCCCGATTTTTTGTCACTTCCTGAGTTTTGTTATTTCCCGATTTTTAGTCATTTCCCGATTTTTTGTCACTTCCTGACTTTTGTTATTTTCCGATTTTCAGCCATTTCCCGATTTTCAGATATTTGCCCATTTTTAGTCATTTCCCGATTTTAGTTATTCCCCGAATTTTAGTCATTTCCTAATTTTTACTTATTTCCCGATTTCTTCGACGCGTCGGATGTTATTTTTTTGTCTAATTTCCCGGTATCCAATTTTTCGGCTCCCAAACTTCCCAGTATCTAGGATACCAGGATGCCGCACTTTTTCCACACGCGGCAGGCGGACCTAACTTCCTTGTCCGCATTCCCTATGCCCGATTAAGAAAAGTCCGCCCGATCGATGCCCGATGAATTCTTTTCATGTCCGCGCGATATTGCGTAGTGTCAGATCGAAGCTTTTTAACTCATTTTTAAAAATTAACTGACCAAAATTAGAATATTTTATCAGATTCTATCGGTTTTACGGCTTAGGAGTTATTGGGCTTTTGTTTATAAAAACAAAATCGCATAGCGAATCTCTATTGAGAGTCGTTCGCCTTGGCGTTAGTACATACTACACTACCGCTAGAAAAATTTCTTTCGTCTGATGTTTCAGCCGCTGATATAGCCAGTAAATATTGAGTCACCTTTTGCACATCACTCATCTTTCTCTGAGTGATGGCTCAGCTTCAAGTTATTTTGTAAAATACCATTTCTCTAAACTCCTATTGCTAACTAATAGCCCGTATATTTTTTGTAATATCCAGCGAAATTATCAACTCGAAAGATTAGGTGACCCGAACACTCCAATGCCCGAAGATTTTTTCAAATGTCCAGAAAAATGATGCCCGCCCGTACTTTGTACGGCTGGGCGCGGGCGGGCATCGGGCGGGCCGAAATTTTGGGTGGCGTAATTTAAAAAAAAAACTGTGTGTGATGACGAAAGGAAGTAGAAAATAAATATCTAACGACCTTTAGTCATCACTTTGCTTTGCGGGAATGCCACAGTTTAGAAAGTTTCCTTTCGATTAACTGACCAATAAAACTTTGATAATAACGCAAAAAAGGAACAAATAATAATTAATTTTTCGTTCTAAGAAGAAAATATGTAAGAATTGACAGTTATTTACGCAACCGGTAAACATTAGGTAAATTTTGTTTTATTCATGAGGACAAAACAGTGAATTCCAACAAGAGCGGAAACTTGCGACCACAGCCGAGCGAGGGTCGTAATTCGCTCGAGTTGGAATAGTCTAACCTTCCCGATGGTGACACAATGTTTTTGAGTGTACGCGGAGTAAATAACCGTTTTCAATAAACACAAGTTTCCATAACATTTTTATAAACTTCAAAAAGAAACTGACAGTTCAGGCTACTACTTTGACCACTGGGAGAACAACAACTGAGAGTAGTAAATTTCAATATACGCCCGAGCGAAAGTACAGATCGAGTGTGTATTGGGCTATATTGACAGTTATTTTTTGTAATAGCTGAAAGTGTGACAACAGATGATTGTCAAATATTTTACTTCCCTTCAATATACTCTCACCCTATACAATAGCATATTAACCAATCGATATGAAGGCGCGATTACAGTCGAATTGAATGTCCGAGGGGCTGTACAGAGACTATACCGAGACTATAATCAAGATCAACCCTTGGTTAATAGGCGAGGGGTAAAATCCCCCAGTGTATTATCGTCCAAGACGATAATATTGTCTACTGATACAATATTATCGTCCATGAGACAATAATATCGTCCGTGAGACAATAATATTGTTTACTGATACAATAATATCGTCCATGAGACAATAATATCATCTAGTGATACAATATTATCGTCTCATGGACAATAATACACTGGGGGATTTTGCACATCCCCGGTTTAATACGATAGTCTATATTATTTGGGCATTAATTAGCCATTCGACTTATGGTTTTTTTTAATTTTCATTGAGATTTGACGTCATGATATTATAGTCGGACTATAATGAAAATTAGAGACGAATCGAAAATTATAGTCAGACTATAATGAAAATTATAGTCGAATCGACCGTAATATGCCTATTATATACCTCTCAGTTTGTATGAAACTCGACTATAATATGGTCATTATACCACTACCCGTACGTATCAAAATAGATGCGGCAAACATAGTTGATGTTTCGAAAAGACTCGAGCGTATTTAAGCAAATATTGCCTTACGTCCACATTAAGCTGTATTGGAAATAGCCGAGAAGGCAATATTGAAAAACTCATCCGAAGAAACAGTGTTACCCCCAAATAGACAAAAATGTTCATCTCAATTTTTTCTACAACATAGCAAAACCCCATTGTTTTGTCTAGGGTCGACCTTAGGACCGACCTAGGGTCTTCAGGAGAGGCCTCGGACAAATAGACAAAAATATTTCCCTCCATTTTCTCTACAACATAGTAAAAAACTATTTTTTGTCTAGGGCAGACCATAGGACCGTCTTTGGGCCATAAGGAAATGCCTCGGACACATACTTCCATAGACAAAAATGTTTCCCTCAAGCAAGAGCAACAACATAGCAAAAAAAATTATTTTTTGTTAGGGCCGACCTAAGGACAGACCTGAGGCCTACTTCAGCCCTAAGCACAGGCACCGTGTCCAAATTTGTTTTTGAATATATTTCAATACTCGATTACCTCTCAAATAGAAAAAGAATCAACAAAATCAGTTGGAATTTATCCAACTTATGTAAGCGAACACGTTGGGCCCTAGTAGAAACTCAGTTTTAGGGTCCTAACTAAGTCCAAGGGTTTCTAATCAAAAAATTTTCTTCCATAAAACGGAAGACAGTCCTAGACCTTTCGATAAAAAAAATTTGCAAATCGGAAAAGATTTGCTCGAGTTATGTACAAAAAACAGTATGGCCCTAGCAGGAATTCGTTTTTAGTGCCCTAGCTAAGTCCAAGAAACAAATTGCAAAAAGTTTCTTATATAAATTGTCAGCCGTGCTCAGATCTTTCAAACAAAAGGTTATGACAATCGGAAAAGATTTACTCGAGTTATGTACAAAAAACACGTATGGCCCTAGCATAGACTCGGTTTTAGTGCCCTAACTTAGTCCAGGGACTTAAATTTAAAAAAGTTTCTTCCATAAACTGCCGGCCATGCCCAGATCTTTCAAACAAAAAAAATTATGAAAATGTACAAAAGACCAAGAATCACTTAAACAGCCCTAGCTCGGCGGCCCTTGGGCCGACAGTGCCCAGATTCAATTCTATAAAAAGTATTTCAGCTACCATTCAGGGAAAAAAAATTGAAAATCGGTTGAGTTTTTCTCAAGTTATCGCGATGACGGACGCACGGACATTTTTTTTATTGTTGATTCGTCATCTAAGGACCATGATCGATGCTCCGCCCTTACTGCCGGGCTGAAATTCGGCGGGTTACAAAAGTCATGGTAAACGAGATAGACCCGTTTTCGAAGGGTACGGGTCTAAAAATAATAATTTTGTCATCCGAATCGTCATAAAACAAAACGTCAACAAAATACCATGTTCTCACGGCATTTCAGTGAAGAAAATTAGGTTGTTCATCCCGCACGCATGAAAAATGATTTTTGCGCATCTGAGGAAGTCAACATATTCCGCTAATGAACGTGATCGACAAAGGGTCGTGCATAACTGACGTGTATGTTTTAAGTTAATTTTTGACCCTCTCCTCCCTCACCCTATCGTCCTACATTTTCCTACACCTTCAACATGGCCATCGTGACATGGTCAGACCCCCCCTTACCTCATGATTGCTACTTTATCTGGTACCGATAAATTCCCATGGTTTATTTCGGTTGTGTTTGACACCCTCGTCCAATTCCGTCCTATTATTCCGTAAACTATCGTGTAACACCCTCAGAAAAAAATTGGAAGAATCAGATATATGCAAAATTGTGTTTATAAAGTTCAGAGAAATGTGACAATACTTTTGTAAAACACAACAACTGCAGAAAGCCAAGTTCTTTAGTTGATAGAGATTCGGATATCCTTCCACCTTTTCATAGTGTAAAGTATTTGCTTGAAATCGCTTGAAAATTTTGCCCAAATCTGTTTTTCACACATTTTCTACAAGGTTTTTACACGATACGATACATCTTCTTCAGTCGAGTTATTTGTCTAAAGAAAAACAATCCGCATTTCTCAGGCGAGATCTCTGCGAGTTCGTATCGCGTCCAATAAAACCTACTCTTTAAGTGTAAGAATACGAGTCAGTTATTCTGCTCTATTGAATTATAGTTATTTATTTAACCAAAATGGGAGCTAATTAATGCAACGTAAAATCAAGTTACAGAGCAAGTATAATCTAAACTACAGGTAGGTATAAATTAATGACTGAGATCCTTTTGACCGTATAACATACTTACAAGTTGCACAAAATGTTTACATAGAAATACTATACTCGAAATGTTTGCCATTCAATGTGTTACAACAGATAAGGGAAGAATACACATTGCGAAAAGTCCCATAGAGGGGCAATTCATGAACTCGATTTTGTTGACCTGTGAATCTCGCTGTGAATACATCTCAAAGTTTCTTTGCAGCAGTTGTTACAGCACTGTTGCATTGAATATAAATTATCTCATAAAAATGTAAAGAGCAAACATTTCGATTTGATTGCACTGATAAAACATAAAATTGTTCCAATCCGTATTCATGAAAGTTGCGAAAGTTGTCGTGCACTCGATGATAAGTCAAACAAATTAACATAAAAACTTTTTCCCACAAATACGCTATATAATACGTTGAAATGGGCTACGTGCATGTGTAACAAATAACAAACAAGCAAGCGATTTGATTTATTTTCGTTGGTATCGTTAAAAGTTTGAATTGATGTTGCCTCGTTTAAGTTACAAACGAAATATCTGGTGGTCATTTAAAGTGTGAGAATTGGTTTTTGTTAATTAGAAAGCTTTAATTGCAATGAAATTTGTTAAACTTTGGAGAAAGAGCTTTAAGGAAAATAGGGAAAAACCACTATGAAATTATTAGTGGAAGCTGGTGAAATTCTTGGAATGTGGAGATTTTTTTACCAAAAATCCTTTTGCAATCAATTAGATGAAATCAGCCTGAAAAACCTGAGCAAAACCGGAAGTGAATTGGACGTTTCTTCTATGAGAATTGGTGAAACGATGAATTTGGAGCTCTAAGAAAAAACAATGGAAAGGGACCCGTACGTATCAGCATAGATGCGGCAAACAAAGTTGACTGTTGTAAGTAATTTCCTTGCCGTATAATCAATAGTTTTTTTGTTTTGCCGCCACAACCCAAGTAAACAAACAAGCTAACTCAGAGTTGACGTTACGAAAAGACTCGAACGTATTTAAGTAAATATTGCCTTAAATTGTATTGGAAATTGCCGATAGGGCAATATTGAAAAACCCGTCCGAAGCAACGGAGATAAAAAAACATAGAAGGGACCCGTACGTATCAGAATAGATGCGGCAAACAGAGTTGCTGTTACGAAAAGACTGGAACGTATTTAAGTAAATGTTGCGTTCACAGTAACTGTATTGGAAATTGCCCGTAGGGCAATTTTGAAAAACCTGTCCGAAGTAACGGTGTAAAAAAATTCTCCGAACGCACAAAATTGACCTCCAAATAGAGAAAAATGTTCTCCTCAATTTTGTCTACAACATAGCAAAAAACTATTTTTTGGGCTAGGGTCGACCTTAGTACTGACCTAGGGCCTTAAATAGAGGCCTCGGATACATACTTCCATAGACAAAAATGTTTCCCTCAATTTGCTCTGCAACATAGCAAAAACATTTTTTTATGTTAGGGCCGACATTAGGACCGACATGAGGCCCACTTGCGCCCTAAGCACAGGCAAAATTCTTCTATAAATTGTCGGCCGTGCTGAGATCTTCAAACAAAAAAATTGTTTTTTTAACCGACAGATAAAGTCCAACACCTCCAAAACGTTTTTGAAATCGTGCCCTTGGACCTAGCTAGGGGACTAAAAACGAGACTCTGCTAGGGCCCTATATCCTTTTTGTACATAACTTGAGTAAGTCTCCTCCGATTTTCAATTTTTTTTAATCGAAGGGTCTAGGAATGTGTCACATTTTATGGAAGAAAATTTTTCGATTAGAAACCCTTGGACTCAGCCAGAACCCTAAAACTGATTTTCTACTAGGGCCCAACATAAATCGTGTAAATCCTAACCGATTTTGTTTATTCTTTTTCCATTTGAGAGATAACCGAGTTTCGAATTATATTCAAAAAAAATTGGGCTCGGTACCTGTACTTAGGGCTCAAGAGAGCCTCATGTCGGTCCTAAGGTCGGCCCTAGCCAAAAAAAATTTGTTTTTGCTATGTTGCAGAGCAAATTAAAGGAAACCTTTTTGTCGATGGACGTATGTGTCTGAGTCCTCTACTTAGGACTCTAGGTCGGCCCTAACCCAAAAAATGGTTTTTTGCTATGTTGAAGAGAAAATTGAGGATAATAATTTTCTCTATTTCGGGGTCAATTTTGTGCGTTCGGAAATTTTTTTACACCGTTTTTTCGGACGGGTTTTTCAATATTGCCCTATCGGCAATTTCCAATCCAATTCAATGAGGACGTAATTGCACATACTTAAGAGTTACGGCAACATTTACTTAGGTACCTTTAAGTCTTTTCGAAACACCAACTCTGTTTGCCGCATCTATTCTGATACGTACGCGTCCCTTCATATGTTTTGTCCTTCTTCAACTTTTAGAAACTATCCCATCCCAATTTTCGTTACTTTATGTAAAATTCAGCTTACCTAAGTACAATGATAGACAATCTACAAACATATGTTGATTTTGTCTTATCACAACATCTTCAATACAACATATGCTGCAAGACTTTGTGTATATCAGCTAAGATTTCTATAATATGAAATTAATTCGATTTCAATGAGGTGCTGTCAGGTGCAACAAGGCGTCATGAATTTATTGAATCTAGTGATGTCTAGTGAATTGAACCACGGTGTAGTGATGTAAAATTTTTACGCTAGGGGCCATTCACAAAGTACGCACGCACAAAAATTCGGATTTTTGACCCCCCCCCCCTGCACGCTTTTCGATACCCCCCCCTCCCTTCCAAAAATACGCACGCAATTCTCATTTCATAGTATCGAAGAAATGTTGCTAAATTTTATGGTACCGCTGTTTGTGTTGTGTGCACCTCCGACGAGTGTAGATAGATAGATAAGAAGGGTGATAAGTGGGGCCAAACTGTAAAGAGTTTGACAGCAACCTGGATGATGATCCTTTGTTCCAAATCCCCCTTATTCCTTATTTATTTCAAAAATTTTTCCAAAAGTACAAACATAAATGGCTGATTCCAAGTAATCTATGAATTTTCTATCTCTTTCACTCTTCATCATTTGGACTATATTTGTCTCTTTCACTCTGCAGCGTTTGAATGAGTCTCAAAAATGTAATGTGGACAGTAACATTTTTTGTTTCATTTACTAATTTACACTTAAAGAATGAAAGAGAAGCAGATAAAAATATGTGCCGTGGACAGTAATAGAAATAGCCAAATATTACAAAACATTACAAAATTACTGATTATAACTAATTACAACTAATTACGACAAGTTAATTTGATTTAATTTTCTTTTGCTTGGGCACGTGGATCGATGGTTGAACTGATTTATTTTTCAAACCGATTTGTACGTCTCAGAAAACTAGTGAATCTGATTTGTCGGTATCTGATGCAATCGAAAATGATATGCGCACCCGTTTCATCCCCATGACCACACAGACACTTCGGGTTGTCCTTGATACCTATGTCACAAAGATACTTGTTGAGTCCACAATGATTTGTGATTACTTCAACCGTTCTTTTGATATTAGGTCTGTCAAGGTTTAGAAGTCTCTGACTGAAGTCTTTGGACGGGATTGGACAGAATATTTTCGTGTGTTTTGCACCATCATAATTCCGCCAGAAATTTTCATGTTAATTTATCAGCCCTTTGTTTTATGATGTTCTTCCTTGTAGTTTTGGAAATACCGAAGTGTGGCTCCGGTCCTATGAAACTCTTAGTAGTTCCATTTCCTGCTAGAATGTCCGCTCTCTCATTTCCAGGAATGCCTTCATGGCCAGGAATCCAAAGAATAGTGACTCTGTTTGAGTCACTAATTTCATTGAGAATTGTTTTACATTCCCTCACGGTCTTGGAGCATACTATCGGGGAGCTAAGAGCCTCAATGGACGCTTGACTGTCAGTACAGATATAGATGTCTTTACCCGAAGCCCTTTTTATTGCTTCTGATTCGCAAAGTTCCGAGATAGCAAATAATTCGGTCTGGTGGACTGAGTCATAACAGCCTGTGAAAATACTAGCCTCTAGGAGAGGAAATTCACAGAAGAAACTTGCCCCAGTAGAACCGTCCCGTTTGGAGCCATCCGTGTAGCAAACCAGTTCCCCTGCAGGTGGGTAAACCCTATTTTCTCCCAGCCATTCCCTTTTTTCTGGAATAATACAAGTGAACTTATCGTCCAACCAGAGTTCCGGTCGACATTGGTCACTCGGCATTTGAAGGATTTCATCTTTAATGAGCTTACAGATAGCGGCGTGGCCCAACTCTGATTTAACAGACCAAAAACCGTTATATCTCACATTACAGGCTGACTTGAAAGCCATGGTTTTTATATAGAAATCCAGTGATGGAAGGAAGAGTTGGGCTTCCAGCGACTTCGTAGCGGTAGTATCTTTCGCACCAGTGATGCATAGGCCAGCCAGTCTTTGCAGGTTGTCCAACCTCTTTTTGGCTGTTCCAACTTCAATTCTGGGCCACCATACAATACACCCATGGCAAAGAATCGGTCTAACTGCAGCAGTATATATCCACCATATAGCTTTAGGCGACAGGCCCCAAGTTCTGCCGAATGCATTTCTGCACATCCAGAAAATACCTATGGCTTTGTTCAATTTCTCTTCTATGTGTACTATCCAAGTCATTCTGTTATCATATAAAACTCCCAGATACTTCACTGTAGCTCTCATCTTGAGGATCGTGCCGAATTCAGACTCTACAGCTTTAGTCGTTCTGAATAGAATCATCTTGGTTTTACCCGGATTTACTTTTAGGTTTCTTTCTTGACACCACGTTTCTACAACTTTGAGCGCTGTTCTCATAAGGTCACCAATGGTGTTCACAGAGAAACCGCATATAATCGTAAAGACGTCATCAGAATAACCTTGAGTAAAGAAGCCCGTGTCGTTCAATTTCACTAAGAGTGAGTCTATGACTATGCACCATAAGATTGGAGATAAAATCCCCCCTTGTGGGCAACCTCTAGTGACTACTGCACTCATCTTAGTACCACAGACTAATGCCTCTACTGTTCTACCGCTAAGCATATTGATTATCCACTTTACCGCTGTTTTGTCCATTTGCCTTTCTCTAATAGCATCAGTAATGACTTCAAATTCTGTGTTATCGAAAGCACCTTCAATGTCCATAAAGCAGTCCAGGGCCACTTCACCATTTTTAAGCGTACTCTCTATTTTATGAGTCAACTGATGCAGAGCAGTGTCAGTGGATTTACCCAACTGATAGGCATGCTGGTTTGCGTGCAGAGGAAAAGTTTTAAGAACCTCGCCTCTTACGTAGAAATCTAAAAGTCTTTCAACTGTCTTGAGGAGGAAGGACGTGAGACTAATAGGCCTGAAATCTTTTGCTGCGCTGTGGACCGTTCTGCCAGGTTTAGGGATAAAAACTACTTTTATTTTTTCCCAAAGGCTGGGAATGTGGCTCAGCGCAATGGAGCTCTTGAAAATACTACTCAGTCTTTCGACCAACAGTTCTATACCTTCTTTTAGTAGAGCTGGGAAAATATCATCGAGGCCCGCTGATTTAAAGGAGTAAAAGTTATGGATAGCAAATTTGACTTTTCCTCTCTTAACAATTCTTTCCGCAAACTTCCAATCTTTGCGATTAGGTATGTTTGTACGTTGTCCTGGAGGTCCTTCCATTGGTTTTTTACATCCTGGAGATGCTCAACCGTTTTCTTGCTATTTTCTGTATAGTTTCCATTTGGTTTAAGAAGAGATCCAACTTGGACGGTTGGATCTTTTGCCAAAATTTTATGGATCCGAGCATAAGCAGGAATCGAGTTAGCCTCTTCAAAGAATTTCCTTTTGCACTTTTCCCTCAGTTCAGCTTGGGCTTTATTTCGTTACTTTGAACAGAAACAAAAACATTGTATGAAACTCTATTTTTTTGTTCTTGTCGCTTTCTTGCAATGATTTTGAATACTCAAGTCGATAATCGCATCAGTAACTTTATGGAAAGTATAAATTTGTGTTGGACTGCAATTTGATCTGATATACCACGTACTATAAAAGACTACAAAAATTGCTAAAAGCAATGTTGATAGTCCCGTTCGAAGTACAAAGACACTTCACCCAAACTTTCTACATGCCACCAAAGGTTCCCCTTACTCAGGGATTCTTAGCCGATGTGTTACAAACGTGTGCGTCAAAGCATGAACCCTCGTACATAGGGGTCGTTCATAAATGTGTATGAGGCAAACGTGACAGTCTAAACAAAATTGGATCAAATGTTTCCTTTTTCGCGTGAGAGGGGGAGGAGGGGCCTGAAAATCCTCATTTTTGCGTTACGTAATTTATAAATGGCACCATAGTACGGGGTCTAAACATCATTTTCTAAATAGCAGGGAACAAACTTTTTAATTTATATTAAAAATAATCTTAAATTTTCAGCACATGAGTACGCACGCTTTTGGCAAACCCCCCTCTCCCCCCTTGCACGCTTCCGTACGCTTTTGCCTAACCTCTCCTCCCCTTGGTGCGTGCGTACTTTGTGAATGACCCCCTACATTATACGGCACCTCATTGCACATCACTGCACCATTATGACCTCCCCGCTTAATTCACTTCTTCGCAGTTGGTTGCACTTTGATTCACTTCACTGCATTTTGGTGCAGCTCACTACATTCACTACACCTTACCTGGCCGCGCCTCATTTGAATTATTAGTAGATTTTTATTCTGCGGGGAAATTTTTTCATCTCCGAGGGGTCCCGAGCCGAAGGTGAGGGATGTAATCCTCCGAGTAGGTATATAAAATTTCCCGCAGTTGTGAGCGTGACGCATCGAACAAATATAAAACTATTTCAAGATTTTTTGTGTATCGAAGTTTCAAGCGTCACCTCAATTGATATCAGTTGTTTAGGAAGAAAGAAGAGTTGCCATTGCAATTAAAAATTCACGAATATTCAACGTTTTTCTACAACAAAAACTGAAAGTTCAATTTAAATACAAAAGTTACCGAGAATTTTATGCATACAATGCGACGCAAATGCAAAGTAAATAAAACGTCTACTCAGGTGTAAAAAGCGTCGGATGTTTTTCGTGAAAATACTTCCTTTGTGATGCTAAATAATTCGAAGCTTTGTGTGTCACATGTTTTTTATGTTAAATTTTCCGAGCTGCTTAACTTCCATTATTCAACAGCCAGCATCCGAATAGTTTGAAAAAAGGGACAAAACTGAAAAAGTGTACAAAGTTCAGTTGCGATTTTTCAATTTACAATTTCAACTCACGTTCAAGTTACAGTCAGCGATCTTTTTCTACCATTGTTTTAATTGAAATTATGAAGTAATGGCACCCATTGATAACACTGATTTTTTTCTGTACCTGACACATCCGTTCTTTTTTTTATATTTTAAACTTTTTCTCATAGGAATAATTTTACAAAAGAGAGCTACAAAAGAGGGATATTGCATGAAAGCAAAATTTAGGTAAATAAATGGAAATGTTAAAATCATTTTGTGTGCACTCCGTCACTGTAATTTGCCCAAACCGTAAGCGTCTTTCAAACAACACCTAATTGGCGGAACTGTCAGTACAGCTTCCCGAAGCTTTTTATATTACAGGCTTAAAACTCACACCGTTTGTTGTAATTTATTGCTAAATTGAAACCTGCCTTTTCCAAAGTTTCGAAACACAGTCCATATTTCAGTGAGCACTCAGAAAAATTTTTTTTTTTTCACTACAATGAGGAAGCTTGTGGCAATTAACGCGCATTGACACAAGCGTTACAGGTGGGTTGTAGGGCAGGTAGTGAAATTTTTCATGTTATTGCAAACACTGTACTTCCACGCAGTCCCCCAAAAAAGGTGTACACAAACTCAAAAAACGTCATACAAAAACCTTTGGGACAAGTCGCCACATATACGCGAACTTTTGAGTTTTTTCCCCTCGCCCCCTCCCCCTTCAAATTATTTTTATATAGCTTTCCAACGAGCCCAGACTCATCAAAATCCGGGAAAATTCTGGACAAGCCGTGGCATGTGGAAAAATGGTCAATTTTGAGAGTTTTTCAGGTAATGCTCGGAGTTTCCGAATTTCAGCTCCAGAGTGACAATAGCTGGATAGTTGATTTCTTCGCGAAAGTTTTAGAGTTTCATCAGGAGAATTTTTTGGGATCTTAAGAAAATGTCTGCCAGCTGTCATAGCGGCGGCATCTTGGATTTTGTGAATACTCAAAAATGCTATCTTCTAAATTAGAATACCTAGACAGTTGGTTTCATCGGGAAAGTTGGAGAGATTGGTGCAAAAAAGTTTTTTCGGAGAAAATTTTTTTGGAGACAATTTTTTTTCGGGAAAATTTCTTTCGGAGAATTATATTTTTTGGGAGAAAAATTTTTGAAGAAAAATTTTTTCTTCGGAAAAATTTTTTTTGGAAAATTTCTGTTCTGGGTGAAAATTTTTTCGGAGAAAATTTTTTTCGGGGAGAAATTTCTTACGTAGAAAAATTTTTTTTGGGGAAAAATTTTTTTTATCAAAAATTTTTTTCGGAGACATTTTTAGACCCGTACGAAGTACGTAGGTCTGATGCGTTTACTACCACGTTTGTTACATTGCGAATTCGAACTCGGGAGTAAGGGGGAACCTTTTTTTATTGCCTCCAGATGACAAATCAGCGAAAAAAACAATGTCCGTCTGTCGGTCTGTCTGTCTGTTGGTCTGTCTGTCGGTCTGTCTGTCGGTCTGTCTGTCCGCCAACACGATAACTTGAGTAAATCTTGACCGATTTTCAAAAACTTTTTTTTTTCTGAAAGGTAGTCGAAAAATATTTTATGGTATTGAATCTGGGCACTGTCGGCCCAAGGGCCGCCGAGCTAGGGCCGTTTAAGTGGTTTTTGGTCTTTTGAACATAACTCAGGTAAATCTTTTCTGATTTTCAAAATTTTTTTTTGTTTGAAAGATCTGGGCATGACCGACAATTTGTGGAAGAAACATTTTTCGATTTGAGTCTTTGGCCTTAGCTAGGGCACTAAGAAGAGTCTTTGTTAGGGCCCTACGTGATTTTTGTACATAACTCGAGTAAATCTCTTCCGATTTTCAGAAACTTTTTTTTTGTTTGAAAGATCTCGGCACGGCCGACAATTTATAGAAGAATTTTTGCCTGTGCTTAGGGAAACAGAGCAAATTGAGGGAAACATTTTTGTCTATGGAAGTATGAGGCCTCGGATCCTCTATTTAAGGCCCTAAGTCAGTACTAAGGTCGGCCCTAGCCCAAAAAATAGTTTTTTGCTATGTTGTAGACAAAATTGAGGAGAACATTTTTCTCTACTTGGAGGTCAATTTTGTGCGTTCGGAGAATGTTTTTACACCGTTACTTCGGACGGGTTTTTCAAAATTGCCCTACGGGCAATTTCCAATACAGTCTAATGTGAACGAAATATTTACTTAAATACGTTCCAGTCTTTTCGTAACATCAACTCTGTTTGCCGCGTCTATTCTGATACGTACGGGTCCCTTCTATGTTTTTTTTTCAAGTTTGGTGTTATTGGAAAGCTGGGACCAGCAGCATCCAGTTTTAAAATGTTTTCGTCGCTTTTCGGATGAACAGGAACGATTTGAAGTTAGCCGCAATTCACAAGTTTTTACCTCTATTTTCAACAGCTCGTAACTCAGTGTGGATGAATGTTAAACCCAGCTAGACTCTATTTGGCCCAAAAGTAAGTGAAATTGCCTTTCCAATAACACCCCACACGACCTTGTACGTTTCGTGTACCCGGTGAAATTTTTGTTAGAAAAGTGCTTGTTTTCAGTTTTCGAACACCTTCCACTAGTCACACAAGCATAGAGATAATTTTTTGAAAAATTGTTTTGGCTTTTACAGAAATGCGTCCGATTTCTGCAGACGGGTTCTCAAAAAAATTCCTCCTGTTCTGTTCTGTTAAAAAACATAAGCAATAAAACTTTTCGACAACTTGCAAAAAAACCGCCTTAATGTACCTTTCAGGAAAAAATTTTTAGGGTGATCGGTGCAGCCGTTTAGAAAAAAATGACTAGACGGACAAACGCGCATTGACTGTACCCAAGGTCGGCGCTACGGTTGGCCGAGGGCCAAATAATTGGACCCGTACGAAGTATGTGTCATATGCGTTTATTCCGACATTGGTAATAGTTCGATTTGAGGGGGTGTAGGGGCCGCCGAGATAGGGCCGCTTACGTGGTTTTGGGACTTTTGTGCATAACTCGAGTGAATCTATTCCGATTTTCATAAATCTTTTTTCAATCGATAGGCCTATGAAAGTCTAACAATTTTTAGTTTGGGTCCTTGGAATGAGTTTGTACAAATCCCTACCTGTTTGGTCTTAGAAATATACCTAGGGTACTGGTCGGTCCTAATTTTTGTATTTTCTGCTTCGTATGGATTTTTCAAAATTGGCTTAAGGGCGATCTCCAAGGTAGTTAAATCGATAATTATTAGGTAATTTGAATAGGATAATTTTGAAATTTAGGTTGATGTTCATTAAGAGTTTAAGACGTTGAATCTTTATACGGGATCGTACGGGTCCAGCGTCAGCACTATGTTTAAATTTTGAAGTGTTGTAGAGGACGTAGAGGGAAATATTTTGGGAAGTATGAGTCACAGGAAGCGTATGGCAGAATAATAAAGAGCAAAATACTAAATGTGATGTATATTTGATGTATTTTCAATGTATTTTTGTATAACAAAATTTGTGATGCCTTTTTGATGTATGGTATGAGTGTTGTAAAGCTTATATTAGTAATGTGTTCTTGTTGTTTTGGTGTGGTATGCATCCACATAACTTATACAACGCTAACGCATCACCACTAAATCACTAGTACATCACTAATACATCACCAGTACATCGATCCATGATAAATTTGTACTCGTGATGTAACAGTGTCGTGCAAGTGATGTGTATTTAGTGGTAGCTTTTTTTACATCACACATGCAATTCATACATCATGAATACACCAAACATACGACACCAAAACAACAAGAAGACATCACATATATATTACATTACTCTGAGACGTGGTTCGGAAGTCACGTCAACCCGGTGATCCAGACAACACTTGTTATTGGCTACAAAAAGCTGTTAGTGGAGTCTCTAAAATATAAATACAAAAATACAACCTTTACAACGGTCATACATCAAAAATACATCGAATATACATCAAAGTTTTCATTTTGAAAATTATCATTTTGGTCATGATTTGATTCGAAAACTTTGATGT
Organism: Pseudolycoriella hygida; assembly: GCA_029228625.1. Lineage (NCBI taxonomy): Eukaryota > Metazoa > Arthropoda > Insecta > Diptera > Sciaridae > Pseudolycoriella > Pseudolycoriella hygida. The sequence continues at coordinate 123,764,903 of CM055406.1, forward strand.
AAATTCGATGCATATTCGATGTACTCTCGGTGTATTTGTGATGTATTTTTAATGTATGAGTGTTTTAAAGGCTCTATTAGTGATGTGTTGTTGTTGTATTGGTGTCGTATATTTGATGTGTTCATGATGTATGAATTGTATGTGTGTCGTAAAAAATTCTACCACCATACACATCTCGTGTACAACACTACAAAATCACCATCACAACACCAGTACATCACTAATACATCACGAGTACAAATTTATCATGTGTCGATGTACTGGTGGTGTATTAGTGATGTACTAGTGATTTAGTGGTGATGCATTAGCGTTGTATAAGTTATGTGGATGCATACCACACCAAAACAACAACAAACCACTAATACAACCTTAACAACACTCATACATCAAAAATACATCACAAATATATCAAAAAAACAACAAAAATACATCGAATATACATCAAATTTAGTATCTTGCCCTTTATTATTCTCCCATATACTCGTCACGACCCCACGTAAGGCTTCCCGATTGATTGAGTCAGTCAAGTGTAAAGAAATTAATTCTTGAATTATTGTAGAGGATGCCGGGTAAATATTTTTGTCTATTCAACTGTGGGTCCCAGACCAACAAATTAATTTTTGAAGTTTTGTATTTGACTGAAGTGGAATATTTTTGTCAATGTGCCAGTCATCATCTTAGGCCTCCAGGTCGATACTAGGGTCAGCCGGCCCAAAAATCAATTTTTGAACTGTTTAAGAGGATGTCTGATAGAACATTTTTACCCATTGAAGTCTTGGTTCCAGACCTCATCACAGTAAATCTTCATTTTCAGGGGCCATCCATAAATTACGTAACGCTAAAATCGGCATTTTTTAGACACCCCCTCCCCCCTGTAACGCTAGCGTAACGCAAGGTCCAACCCCCCCCCCCCCCCCGTTTGTTACGTAACGCAACCAATGAAAAAAAACTGTCGCGAATAGTGTTTGACACATTTATGGAATTTCCTTCCACAGTCATCTAATGTTTTTTGGCAATTTATAACCGGTTCCAAATGTTGTGAGCAGATTCTAACAGCAGAACAACAATTTACGCAGTAACCGAATCTACTTTACTTAAATGTAAGTATGCCGAACAAATTTGTACTGTGTACTTAATATTACGTAAAGTACATTCGGTTACTGTGTAGTAACTCTGTCCGTTTGATGCACAAAAAATTAAAAGAATCAAAACCCTCTATTTTCCTATTTAAGTGGCATTGTAAGCTCTATAAATTATTACAACTGTCGGAACAACATCTCGACTGTTTTCAAAAGCTAACACAATGAACACAAACATTTTAGCAATGTTTTGTTTTTATTTTTCGAAATACATGTGTGATAACCGCCATTCTGACAAAGTTCGAACTCTTCATAATTGAAAATACGGTTTACAAATTTACACAAAATACGACATGTTTGTATGAAATATGTTGCGTTACGTAACGCTACTGTCGCACCCCCCCTCCCCCCCCTGTAACATAGTGTAACGCTTGACCCGAACCCCCCCCCCCCCCTAAAGCGTTACATAATTTATGGACGGCCCCTCAGTCTTGCACAAGAGTTCCTTTATTTAAGAAACGAAACAACTTTCATTAATTATTTGTTTCATCTGTCTTATTTCTCACTTCAATCGTAAAGTCACAATTTTGATGGGGTTTGTTTGATGCGACATGTCTACAGCCTGACTTTCAAAGACGAGCAAAATTTAGTCGATCGGCCGGAGTTATATGAGAAAAATGTTTCTTTGTGGGTATAAAGGATACCACGCAAATTGTGAACAAGGTCTCAGTTTTTGGAAATCTGTTGAGTGATTCTTGTAGGACGTGAGTCTAACGATACGCATGTACGTGACATGTCGTTAAGGACGCAAATAGGAGAAAATTTTCAACTTCTTGAATGTGGGTTAGAGCTGAAAACATGTGTAGTTGTAACCAATTTAAATAACTTATCACAACCATATCCCGGGTGAATAAATAAATCTTAAAACTTTGACAGAAACCGATGTCACGCTAAGCGTGTAGATTTCCCATCAACGATCTGAATACCCAAACGCCAAACTAATTTTTTAAGATACACTAGTCAACAGCACAGAGTTATAGAGCACTGCAAAAATATTTTCTCAGCAGCAATAACACCCAGTCGAGGATATTATTTAGCGCACTGAGTTTAAGTTGTTATCGTCGGATATATGAACTTCTCCCTAACAACATCCCCATTTTTCAACTTCTAAGGCGAAACAAATAAATAAATTCAAACAAATACGATATTCTCTGTCACATAAATTTATATCTAAAATTGAAAGAGTGCCCCAACCATATCTTTCCGGCTGCGATAGTCAGTACATTCAATACATTTTGCGTCATCATGGGCGCGCGGTAGCAATGCGCCCGTGACGCAAGTCCCCACGAGCAAAAAATTCAGAAATTTTTTTTTCGTAGACTTCGGAACCATATATACAGCTAAGTTTTGACTTCCCCCCCTTGCGACGTACCCCCCGGAAAATATTTTTCCTGGATTCTACGGAAAATTCTAAGGCGAAATATCTTTTCACTCATTAAATTCGGTCCAGTGGAT
>CM055406.1:123767996-123781859 GCA_029228625.1 Pseudolycoriella hygida
TCGGTTTGGCGGCGGCGGCGGCTCAAAAAAAAAACTTTTGATATGTTGTAGAGGAAGTTGAGGTGATTATTTTCGCCCATGGAAGTAGTAGCCGCCGCGGCTCGGTTTGGCGGCGGTGGCGGCTCAAAAAAAAACTTTTGATATGTTGTAGAGGTAGTTGAGGTGATTATTTTCGCCCATGGAAGTAGTAGCCGGAAACGTCCAAAAGTACTGATATCACAACAAAAACCCTTTTAAAAGGGAAATGTGACGCAAGTCCTTCTTCCTCCTTCCAAAACAACTGATATCAATTTGGGGTGACGCTTAAAGCTTTGAAACGCAAAAATTCTTTTGGAATGTTTTCATTTTTGATTAAAAAAATGCGTCACACATGCCGGACCCACCAATGTAATAATTTTTCTACGCTTTCAGCTGTCATACGCAAAAATTTGATTTCCTGTTCAAAAATACGCCATACATAATGACAAATTGTTGCGTTGTGAAAGCTGAAAGAACAGAAAAACTATAACATTGGGGGGTCCGGCATTTGTGACGCATTTTTTTAATCAAAAATGAAAACATTCCAAAAGAATTTTTGCGTTTCAAAGCTTTAAGCGTCACCCCAAATTGATATCAGTTGTTTTGGAAGGAGGAAGAAGGACTTGCGTCACATTTCCCTTTTAAAAGGGTTTTTGTTGTAATTTTTATTTCGAAATAAAAATATACATTCCGTAATATCATTTTCTGCTATGAAATCACTTTATGGATACAAAAAATTGAAATTTTATTACGCAATTCTGGATAATATCACAGCCAGTGCTTAATATATTTTTTATAGATTCGGGTCCTTGTGCTTCTTCACTCATTGCTTAGCACTGTACACACCGCTTTGTATACACCGAAAGCTTGTCTCACTCAAAATTATATACTCGTGTTAAAATTGGTTCGATAAATAAAACAAGAAAAAAGCTTCGCTTATATGACCTTTATTTAATGCTCAAACAGAATCTCCAGGTCTTTAAATTGTAATAAAAAAAAGTAAATTTGCGAAAATAAAAAAAAAACGAGTCAAAGCAATGAATAAACTTTTTTATTTACTCTGTACACTGCTGTTGGTTGTAACCTATATTATGTTGTCGAAGCAATAATGTACGCAAAGTAAGAAACGTAGCACAGGAGAATTGTTTATCGAATGTTAGCCTATAAGCTGTCTTTACTTCACTGAAAACTATATTATAAATGCCAGTTAATGGTCGACTTGCATACTTTGGGTGTGAAGTCAACTTCCGTGTATTGTAGCGAGATGCACAGTCGAGGCTACTATAAATATTGACAGTAAATGTCATTTACAATTTTGTATTGTCTAAGTCATTGAGTGAAAGAAAACATCGCTTTTATTGCCCTTGTGTTGTGACGTACTTTTTTCCTATCAGCCGGTTTCAATGAAATTTTATGTCATTGTCTTCAAATAATGTAAAGTCGTGTCGAGTTTTGTAATAAATTTTGAGTAGTTCCGGAAAACATTTTGATTCGAATAAGAAATTGATTTCAACTTTGTTCAGAATTCGTGTTCTAACGACTGGGCTAATAAACGTTCATGGAATTATTTTAGACATAAAAACAAAATTTCATCTAGTATAAACAACAACAGCAATAAAAGCTTTCGTGTATAAAATACCTCTTTTTATCATCCAAAATTTTCAATTACATTCGATAATATTGAATTTCATCCATAAAAACAATTTCTCTTGCCATTTGTGATTTAATTAAAAAATTTCTCATCGTCGAGCACATTTACCAAATATTTAGAGAAACCAACAATCAAAACAATGCCAACCAATCCTAACTAAAACCTTCTAAAGGGCAAAGAGTGTAGAGTGACGCAGTCATTTAGTTTACTTCTAAAATAAATGATATCGTTGAAGACGACGGCTTAGCAAAATCATAATGTTCAAAAAGATGGGTCACAAATGCTAACCCCTCACAAGTCATGAGATAGTTCCTCATCATCAACATCGGAACACCTCATCATGTAGCTACTAAATAAACCATTGTCATGGGCATAGAAAAGTAGCGACAGAGTGTAGTCAGCGAATCATCGATAATCCACTGCTGAAACTACTACAAATGATTCACCGGGGAATCACAGATGATTCACAGGGGAATCACGGATGATTCATAGCGGAATCACAGATGGTTCAGAGGTGAATCACAGATGATTCACCGGATAATCTCAAATCATTCACCTCGAAATCACCGATGATTCATCGAGGAATCACCTATGATTCACTGAGGAATCACCGATAATTCGTTGAGGAATCGCCGATGGTTCACCGGGGAATCACCAATGATTCACCGGGAAATCACCGATGATTCACCGGATAAAACCAGATAATTCACTGGTTAATCACCGATGATTCACCGGGGAATCACAGATGATTCACAGGGGAATCACGGATGATTCATAGACGGAAACATTCCGAATACACTAAAATTAAATCTAATTATCATTTCGTTGCTGTGGCGGTAGAATCGCTAGGTCCATGGTCGAAAGAAGCGGTGAGTTTACTTAACAAAATCGGAACCAAACTCATCAGACTGTCAGGCGAACCAAAATCGTGACACTATCTGTTCCAAAAGATATCGTTAGCTATCCAATGCAATGTGTATTATTTCTGGCATCCCAAAAAGTTGCACGCTGGACGAAGTTTGCTCGCTTTAATAATTTTTCTTTTTATAATTTTGCTTTGGCATTAAGACATGTTCGACAAAGCTTGTAGAATGAATTGAAATAAAAATTTCCTTTTCTCATTCAGAGGTGAATCACAGATGATTCATGAGGAATCACCGATGATTCACTGAGGAATCACCGATGATTCACTGAGGAATCACCGATGATTCACTGAGAAATCATCGATTATTCATTCACTGAGGAATCACCGATAATTCACTGAAGAATCATAGATGATTCACTGAGGAATCACAGGTTAGGGGCCGTTCATAAAGGATGTCACACCAAAATCGGCATTTTCCGTACCCCCCGCCCCCCCTGTCACGGCAGTCATACCCCCCCCCCGGTGTCACGTCACGCCAACTTCAAAAATTGAATTATTGACAATTGAATAAACATTGATACCAACGTACATAACTTCAATATAAACTCAAATTTCACAAACTATTACAGCTAAAGATACAGACATTTTGGTTGATGTGTTATAGAATCTTTTACACCCCCCCCCCCCCCTCTTTCACATAGAAAAGGATTCAAAGCGTTCTAAATTTCCATATAAAACACAACATCTTCACGTTTTCTTTGGTAACCACCACCCCCTCCCCTCCCCTCCCGTAGAGTGCACCGTCACTTGTGAACAGCTCCTTTTCGCATATCCTGCTGCAGATCATGTTTCGGGGCAGTTATACAGACTTCTTCAGCTGAAAATAGTCAAGAAAAAGTGTCGAAAATTGACCTTTCTCACAAAAGTTGTTTCAGACCGGTGCAACAGCCTTAAACCGGGAAAGTCTTTGCATGGTCTTATAGTAGGGGTAGGGGTAGTATACTAGAACACCCCATACTCAGTTTTTCGGTTCACCGCTGCTTCAAGCAGTAAAGCGTTCCCGAAGTTTTCACCTAAAATGACTAATAACTCAGGAGTGGGGGAAGGCTCCAATGAATCCAATGATGAAAAACCTTTGTGTCATTAGGGCTTACCATCCCATAAAAGTTCATTTGATTTCATTTCGTTTTACACTAGTTATAGCCAAAAACCATTTTTACCACCCCCTGACATGCACTTACTTAGCACACCATAACTCCCCTAAAATATCAAATTTTCCAAAAATGAGAAATTACTTTTCTTAAAATAGAACAAGGAATCGAATGGCACATTAATCGGGAAAAAGTAGGACATGTTGTCCCAAAATCGTTCGAAGTTTTCGCGAAAGCACTCTTCAGCCTCTATATACAACACAAAAAAAAGTTTCCAAAAAACTGAACCCTCCGATGTGGCAGTCTCTCCGATATACAACTACACTAACTTTTTCTCAGAAAAAAAAACTCCAAAGCTCGCACAAAATTTATTTTCTTATTTTTTTTATTATTTTTTTTATTATTTTATTATTTTATTATTATTATTTATTATTTTATTATTTTATTATTTCCTTATTTCAAAGGTGGCTCTGTAGAGTATTGAGGACTTTTTTCGGGTAAGGAACTGGAAGTGGAAGGAAGTGGAACTTCAGTACAACTCGATCCAAAATACTTTTCGAGAATTCTTATTATAGATTAATCATCCGCGGGAAAATTTGTTATCTTCGAGGAGGAGGTTCCACAAGCCCAAAGCGAGAGATGTAATCCCCCGAGTAAATTCACCAAATAAACAAATTGATGAAACAATATTTTACAGCAATAGACGTAAGTTCTGTTCGAACCTGTTTTTCTTAATTTTTCCTTTGATTGTCTTTTATTTTTTCAAAAATTTTTTTATTTTCGCCTTAACAAACCTGATTTTTTCTGTCCATCCGCCCCTCGGCAATAATTATTTGAGAGGTAAACGACTCACTAAAATTAAATGGTGTGACAAGATTTAAGATTTTTACGGATTTTTTGTTATGATTTTCCTCAAATTTTACGTTAGATTTAGCATATTCGCTTAAAAATTGCGAAAATTAACGAAATTTAAGATTTAAATGATTTAAATCTTGACGATTTTTCAATGTTTTTTTTTTTTAATTTGTGACAAGATTGTAAGAGCCGTTTTTTCCCTCGTAATTAATATATAGATTAACTCCCTAGAGAAGCACCGAGCTGAATAATGGTACAGTACAATTTATGAAGAACGTACACACGAGCGCTTGCGCGAAGAATAATTTGGCTGACGAAAAATATATTCTTTTTAAATTTAGAAATTGCGAGAAAAATTAAGAAAGAATTACAAGACGTCAGCGAAGTGCTTTCTCGAATCAGTTTCCTTATATTCAGTTCAAGATGTGAAACTTAACTTCTGTACACACGTTTAGATTACCCCTCCCCTTCGCACGCTCTGTACGGGTTTTTCAGGCTCCTTCCCTCTTTTGATTCATGTGTACAATTAATGATCCCAAAGCCCCACACTGCGGGCGGAAGTAAAATAATTTCCAAACTCTCTTCTCCATGTCATATTTTAAGATCCAATTTCTTTAGTAAGAATTTTACGGTTAGGGGCCATCCATAAAGTACGTAAGAGGAGGGGGCAATGACAAAACCGCATGTTCCGTTCATTTCGTCATTATCTCCATACATTTTTGCGTGCCGGGGAGGAGGTCTACAAATAGTCATTTTTGTGTTTTAATTTAAATTATCATTCTCGTTATGATTCACAAACGCAGTGCTACCTCTAACCGATACATATAGAGTTTTCAATGTATTGACTTTCACCTGTCCATCAACATATCAAGGCTGACGATTAACTAGAAATGTTGATCTCTTCTAATGCTACATAACAACTGCTCTAGATGTGGTAATGTCTGAAACGTCATGTCAAAGTAATTCCATCAATCAGTAATTTTATAACAAGCGAGTATTCAAAACGTATATGTAAATTTTAAGCGTCAAACTAAGAATATTTCTTAATAAGGGAAACGCCCTCCGAGTTTGATGCGAGGTAAAATTGTATCATAGTATTTTGTTAGTGTAAGCTGTAACCTTTCTGCAATTATTCTTTAAGGAAATAACTTCTGATAGATTTTTATTTATAATTTTTCAAGGAATGGAGTTCTCAGAAAAATATAAATGCCACAAATGTTTGCATTTTAAATTAACTACCCACAATCAATTAACAACACACAACTAATTCGTTATAAAGTTTTTGAAAGCCAAAACGGCTTTTAGCATCATAGTCATTTGAGAATGAAATGTAGTCTGAAGCAAAGAGCGTCATTTACCGACAGTAGGCGTTGTGAATGAGTAATTTTTTCGCTAAGGGAAGAAAACAGAACGAGCGTAGTAAGTATTTTATTAATCTTTATATCATTCGGGCATATAATTAGCCATTTATGTACCTGATGATGACTTTCAATAAAAAAAAAGAACTGATGATGACCATATTATAGTCGATTTTCATATAAACATACAAGTATGTAATAGGCATTCTATGGTCGACTCGACTATAATTTTCATTATAGCCCGACTATAATTTTAGATTCGACTATAATTTTCATTATAGTCAGACTATAATATCATGACGTCAAATCTCAAAGGAAATCAAGAAAAAGCCACGAATCAAATGGCCCAAATGATATAAACTATCGTATTAACCAAGGGATAAATAGCTTGATTATAGTTTCTGTACGTGAATATACCTCGGGTCATAGCCCCTCGGACATTCACTTCAACTCGACTATAATCACGTTATTATATCCCTTGGTTAATGATATACTATTAGTATTGTCTTCTCATTACACACTTTATAATAATCCGCCGTTAAAATCCGTCTGAGACAAAGACTAGATAATTTTTAGACACGTACGAAGGACGAAGTTTTCGAAAACTGGTCTATACCGCTTACCACGACGTTTGAAACCAGTCGAATTTCGACCCTGGAGTAGGGGGGAGGGGCAAGGGCCGACTGTGCTAGGGCAGTTTAAGTGGTTTTTGGTCTTTTGGACATAACTCGAGTAAGTCTTTCCCGATTTTCATAAATTTTCTTTTGTTTGGCCGACAATTTATGGAAGAAACGTTTATGGATTTGAGTCTTTGGACTTAACTCACTAAAAACGATTTTCTGCTAGGGCCCTACATGCTTTTTGTACGTGACTCGAGTAAATCCTTTCCTTTTTAATCGAAAGGTCTAGAAATGTCTCACATTTTATGAAAGAAATTTTTTGATTAGAGATCCTTGGACTCAGCCTGGTTCCCAAAACTGAGTTTCTACTAGGGCCCAGCGTGTTTTTTCACATAAATGGGGCAAATCCTAATCGATTTTGTTTATTTTTTTTCTATTTGAGAGGTAACCGAGTACCGAATAATATTCGTGAACAAATTTGGGCCGGGCCTTTGCTTAGGGCTCGACAAGTGGGTCTCAGGTCGGCTATAACCAAAAAACATTTTTTTTCCTATATTGCAGAGCAAATCGAAGGAAACATTTTTGTCTATGGAATTATGTGTCCAAGGCCTCTACTTAAGGCCCTAGGTCGGCCCTAACCCAATCCCTAACCCTATCGGCAATTTCCAACACAATGTAAGGCAGTATTTACTTAAATACGTTCAAGTATTTTCGTAACGTAAACTCTGTTTGTCGCATCTATTCTGATACGTACTTGTCCCTTGCATATGTTTCATTTACTAGTCCCGCAATTTTTTTTACGAGTTTTTGCTCAGATAGATTCTTATTACAGATCCTTTCTTTACCGAAGTTTTTACTGTGTCAGTGGTAAATTGCACAAACATAGTGCCATCTATGATGAACTAGGTGTGGAAACTAGTAGGGCTTAGAATGCCGGTTCGCTTCATCATTGTGTTTTACCGGCAGACATTTTTTGGACCACATGTTTACGGTGAATTCCGAACCACGCCTAACGCTAGCTAATTACGTCTTCGCCTTAAGTTAGACTCAGATATTTGTATACAGAATTCATCGAATATGGGTGACGTCATATTTGTATGTACGAATTGCTGCAGCACCAAATTCAAAACTACCCATATTATGAAGCCTGTGTGTGCCTAGGAACTTTCATAATAGACATCATCATCATCATCATCGTACTTTATAGACCAGTACTACCTTTCGGTGTGAGGTCTTCAAGCCGCAACCCTACGACGACGGATGAACCACGGTCCTCCATGCCCTCCTATCCCCTGTCAAGGAGATGGTTTGACCGTCCAGTGAAAATCCCCTAACTCCTAAGTCTGAACCCGGATACTCCACATACCACTGAGCTAACCCGTTCCTTTGAACGCATCGACGCATCAGATGTCTACGGTGTATTATAGGACTAAATAATTGTGAAATATCGCCAAAGTCAAATCGTAAAAAACAACGACGTGACCATTCGCACCGGATACATTGCGTTTAGTCATATGAAACTGGACAAGCTACCATGTTTTTCACTTTCACACTAACATTAAATGATGAAACTGGACAAGCTACCATGTTTTTCACTTTCACACTAACATTAAATGATTGAGAGAATCATATAAGGTGTCCAGTTTCTTATGAAAGGTCCAGTATACCGCAGTATATCGCATCGGGTGCGGGTGCGGATAGTTATATGTATCACTAATCGGAGCGGGTGCGGATAGCGAACAGCACCTTCCAAAAAACAATTTGGTGTAACGCTAAACAAATCATACCAGAAACGGATACGATGATGATAGTAAATTTCTTAACTATTAAGTTGATTTTAAAATCTTTTTTGTACTCGAAAGAAGTTAAATAGGTGGTAGCACGACAAATCGCCCAGTGCAATAACTCCCGCTCCGTCTATTAACGTCCATTCCAATAACTCCCGCTGTCCATTAACATCCATTCCAAAATCATCCATTTCAATAATTCCCGCTGTCCAATATATTTCGGTGGCGGAACTTTTTCTTTTACAAAATGTCTCAAAAACTAAGCGGCTGACGAAGCTGGAAAACTTTTCCTTTGTGTGCAACGAAAACTAGGTGACCTACGAAACTAGGAAATTTGCGCTTTAATGAAACGTCACGAAAAGCTAGTTGGCTAACGAAAGTAAGGAACTTTTCCTTTTACGAAATGTCACAAGAATTAGGTGGCTAACGAAGCTAAAGAAGTTTTTCTTTTACAAAACGTCACAAAAAGTTGTTGGGTACAGAAACTAGAATTAGTACCTAGTAGTATTAGTATATACCTTCGGCTATTTGCACACAGTGCAAATAGCCAACATTATGTAGAACAGACTATTTGCACAATTTGCAAATAGCCAACAATATATAGAAGAGAATATTTCCACATTGTGCAAATAGTCTTTTTCTAAAGAAAAACAATGTCGAAAACAGGCTAAAGATTTTTACTCAGCATCCGCCTACATGGCGTAATCTAGCCCACTGCAGACGTGGGGGCGAGGAGGTAGAGCCCCCTAGCACAATACATTATCATAGTCTAGACCGCCGCAGGTGCGGGGGCGAGGGGGCAGAGCACGATACACAAGTAAGGTCACTGCCGTGGCAGGCCCGTTACTCAATTCTGTTTATAAAGAGTAAAGAGTTTGACTTCGTGAAAAACAGAGAGTTATTGGAATGGATGTTAATGGACAGCGGGAGTTATAGGAATGGATGATATTGAAGTGGGAGTTGTTGGAATGGATGTTAATGGACACGTGGCGGGAGTTGTTGCACTGGTCGATTTGTCATAGCACCAAAATAGGCATTGTCGATATGCTCTGAAATACCGCGGTTAAAACTGCGACAATATTCACGATAAATAGCGCTGTGGCCGTATCTTTCATTATTTTTTATTGAACCGTGAACCAAAATGTTCCTTGTTCGATTGTCTATCTTTTGACGTATAATCGTTTGAAATGTGACAAGAATTACGGATGTCGCGCGCAATTTTTCGCGCTTATTTCGTAGTTCAATTTTAGAGTGCGGCGACAATATTTATTTGTATTTTATTGGTTTGTTTGGCGGCAACATTCGTCAACACATAAAATCAGAACTTTCAAGGAAGCATGTAATGTACTCTTGCTAGATCAAGACTGAGTTCTAATGTTTATATGTGGCTCATAATAATATTCTTTTGGGCGTTACAGAAGAAATATTACTTTCATTTTTATTTGTAACGCCGCCATGTATGTAGCTATACAATTCTATGTCATAAATGGCCGTTTATAGTCCGCAAATACATAAAACAATTTTATGAATTTCCGAAATATGTTTCTTCGAATTTTAATCATTTTATAGGATGAAATTCACATTGTGTATAACATCGACCTTCTGACATTCTGGCATGTCACACTTTCTTACATTCTTGTCGGATTGAAATGATATCTATCGATATAGATGCACTAAAATAATTTGATTATAAGTTTTGTTCCAAATGGCGAAAGCGATCACATGTTCAACATTTCACATGTTGAGAATTTTGGCAATAATTGCTTGAAATAATAGAATTATTGATGTTTATTTCCTTTCAAAATCCCCAACAAAAGTAACATCCTTACATTGGCTCCATTCCCCAGAGCGTGTCGTTTTACGACATATATCTAAACAATTTTGTTTTGGGAAGGATTTTTTCATAAACTGCTCTCATGATACGCTCCCTAAGTAACACAATGGCCAGTTAGTCTTCTAAGTTTGACAGAAAACAGAGTCATAGTTTGAAAATTGAAAAAGAAATATTTATGGAAAACTTAGGTCGTAACTGAAGGAAAGGAAGTACAATTAGGTTATCTGACTTATAAAAGTAACTAGACAGAGATTTGCTCTTAGATCTGTCGTGAAAATTGGTGTTTAAAAAGACAAAAATATTTTCCAAATTTAAAACGCTTGCAACGCCATCTTAGGGACCATCCAAATTTTACGTACGTACTATGGGGTAGAGGGTGTAGTTCATGAAAAGCGTGCAGAGGGGTGGGGTTAACCACTTACCCGGTAAAAATTTCAGTATGCAATTACCCACAGCACAATTTTTATACCCGTACGAAGAACGAAGTTCTTCGAAAAACGGTCTATTGCGTCTACCACGGAGTTTGTAACCAGTCGAATTTCGACCCGGGAGTTGGTTACTTTTTAGTTTGATGGTCCTTAGATAAAGAATCTGCAAACAAAATTTTGTCCGTCTGGTCAACACGATGACACGAGTAAAACTTGATCGATTTACAAAATATTTTTTCCCTGAAATTTTACGAACAATCTTTTATGGGATTGAATCTGGGCACTGTCGGCCCAAGGGCCGCCGAGCTAGGGCCGTTTAAGTGGTTTTTGGTCTTTTATACATGACTGGAGTAAATCTTTTCCGATTTTAAAATATTTTTTTTGTTTGAAAGATCTAGGCATGGCCGACAATTTATGGAAGAAACTTTTTTTATCATGAGCCCTTGGACTTAGTTAGTGCACTAAAAACGAGTCTCTGTGAGTAAATCTTTTCCGATTTTCAAAAAAAAAATCTTTAATCGAAAGATAAAGCAATTCCCAACATTTTATGGAAGAAAGTTTTTGAATCTGAGCGCCTGGACTCAGCCGGGGCTCTAAAACTGAGTCTCTACAAGGGCCCTACGTGTTTATTGTGAATAACTCTTTTTTTACTTTGGGTCGCTGAACCTAGCTAGAACTAGAGCCTTAAAGAGGCGGACCGACTAGGGCCCTACTTGCTTTTTATACATAAATCAAGTAAATTCCATCCACTTTTCGTGATTTTTTTTTCTATTCGGTAGGTTATCAAAGCCTTAGGAGCATCTAAGAAAAAGTGTGGGACTGGACCGAGCCCAAGATGGCAGCTAATGTTAGGGTAGATCGATCTAGACAATATATTTTCGAAAAATTCAAACATTTTGAGAACTATAAGTGATAGAAGATCGGTGTCAATGGCAAACTTTTTTGTCTATGGAAGATGGGTCAGAGGCCTTTTCTAAGTGCTCTGGGTCGGTTCTAACATCGGTGGTAGTACAAATAACATTTTTTGAAAATATGTCTGAAAAAAGTTTTTACTTATTTGTTTATTTACTGAGTTATTTTTGAACCTAAATCATCTGTGATTCATTGGTGAATCACCGATTATTCACCGTGTAATCATAGACGTTTAACCGGGGAATCACTGATGGTTATCCGGGGAATCACTGATGATTAACCGGGGAATCACTGATGATTAACCGGGTAATCACCGATTATTAACTGGGGAATCACCGATGTTTCACAGGGGAATCACCGATGATTCACCGGGGAATTAACTATGCTTCACCGGTGAAGGATTCAAGGACGGACAGTAATGATGAAAACATTAAGTAGCTATAAGTAGCAAAGTGACAGCTGACGTGCACAGACAGAGAGACAGCTCCGCTACTTAATAAACGAATTGGAACATCCAAGTGAGCTATATTGGTCCTTTCATCAGACATGTTAGCCGATTGAAAAAGGTTCGGAGGTGTGGTGACATGAATTATCCCACAGACCGAAAAAAATGGGAATTATCACCCAGGGAATTATCGCCCAGGAATTGTCGCCCAGACAAATGAGAATTATCACCCAGCAAGTTTGAAGTGGTACCTTTGTACAAGGAGAATGTCACTTGGATGGGTCCCGTCACCTGGCGGCTGGCGCCTGTGAAAAACGGCCTGGTGGTAGCGAAAACGGTTGACTTCATTGGTCGGCTGAGTCGATTTACAATGTGGTTGGGTGCCTTATCACCAAATTAGCTTATTTTTCCATAGTATGCCTCGCTCCCTCTCCTCGCGAAATCGTCCGTCAGACCAGAGATACTTAGTTGTTTTCTGAAAATGTTTGCATGCATTCTCTTCCATTAGGACTGATTTTGCTATGTATTTCAGGTTTAGTTTGGACACGAAATCGAAAGGAAACATATGCAGGGGACCTGTACGTATCAGAATAGATGCGGCAAACAGAGTTGATGTTACGAAGAGACTCGAACGTATTTAAGTAAATATTGCCTTAACTCTTAGGTGTATGAAATTGCGTCCACATTAAGTTGTATTGGAAATTGCCGATAGGGCAATATTGAAAAACCCGTCCGAAGAAACGGTGTAAAAAAACCTTTCCGAAAGCACAAAATTGACCCCCAAATATAGAAAAATGTTCTACTGAATTTTCTCTACAACATAGAAAAAACCATTTTTTGGGCTAGGGTCGACCTTAGTACCGACCTAAGGCCCTAAGTAGAGGTCTCGGACACACAATTCCATAGCCAAAAATGTTCCCCTCAATTTCCTCTGCAACATAGCAAAAAACTTTTTTTGGCTAGGGCCGACCTTAGGACCGACATGGCCCACTTGAGCCCTAAGCACCTACATCTTTCAAACAAAAAAAAATTTGGAAATCGGAAAAAATTTACTCGAGTTATGTACAAAAAACACATACAGCCCTAGCAGAGACTCGTTTTTAGTGCCCCAGCTAAGTCCAAGGACTCAAATACAAAAAAGTTTCTTCCATAAATTGTCGGTTATGCTTAGGTCTTTCAAACAAAAAAAAATTATGAAAATCGGAAAAGATTTGCCCGAGTTATGGACAACAAACACATAGAGCCCTAGCAAAGACTCGATTTTAGTGCCCTAGTTAAGTCCAAGGACTGAAATTCCAAAAAGTTTCTTCCATAAATTTTCGGCTATGCCCAGGTTTTTCAAACAAAACAAATTTTGAAAATCAGAAAAGATTTACTCGAGTTGGCCCTCGTTATCTAAGGACCATGATCGGTGCTCCCCCCCCTACTCCCGGGTCGAAATTCGACTGGTTACAAACGTCCACATCTAACATGAACATACGAGAGAATTTTTTATCAATCGGTTGAGTTTTCACTAATGAAAATAATCGACAATAGAAGTGTCGGCCGCCGACTTTCAGCGGATCAAAAACAAGAAAAATGGCTGAAAAGTCGCGCCGACTTTCCACCGGGGAAATTGCTCGGCGACGCGACGGTCCGTTGCACTCTCAGAATTTTTATTCAAAATTCAAGGAATTCCAATGTGTTGTAACGGTGAAACAAATTAAACTAACAATGTGCTTATCACTGAAATGCGTGAATAGTGTAGCGTAGCCCGAAAAATATCATCTACTCCCGTTTCACGAACTTAGTCTGCTAGCGTGATAAGAATGCATCCAAAAATTTCCCGGCCGACAGTAGAAGATTTACATAAATATTCACAAAATGTACAAAAATTGGAATTTCTTCCGTACTTTCTGGGGGTTCCTAAAAGCACGCGGCCGAGGGGGGGGGGGGGGGG
>CM055406.1:123782359-123803442 GCA_029228625.1 Pseudolycoriella hygida
TCAGTTTTAGGGTCGTTATATCGATGGAGTGTTTGGTGTCATGAATATGTTTCCCAACAGCTGTTTTCCGTTTCCAATTAGCAGATTTTCCATGTTCATTGAAGCGGAAAAATAGTTGCCGGATCGTCATTCCAAAATAGTATCTGTCACAGGTGCCGCACTGTATACGGTAAATTCCGGATTTCTGGATGTCAGGTGGGACATCTTTTAAAGAAACGAGGGCATTTCTAAGCGTTAGATCATTTCTGTGGACAATTAGGAGGTTGTATTCTTGATATAACTTTCTTAACGGGCCTGTGACCAGAGGATAGTGAGTGAACGCCACTCGTTTTAACGGTTCATCAAGAGGCGTAGATTTGTAGAACGTTGAAATGTTTTCCAAGTCTTTTTTCCTCTGATGTTTTTGGATTATGCATCTCTCAATATTTTGCTTCATGCACATTTCCAGTTCCGTGGTTCATATTACAAACAAACTAAAGGTACGTATTAGCATAGGCAACTCTCTATCAAGTTTCATCGCTGAGTTATTTATGAGCGACTTTGAAATGTCAATGTCCAAAAATCCGAATTTTCCGAGGGTCTATCACAGATACGTTGACGACATCTTTTTGGTTCTCAACAGAAGGAAATTTGACACAGTACGCCGAATGTTTGAAGAAAAGATGGATTCCATTGAAAAGGATGCTGTCAAGTTCACCATTGAAAGACAAGAAAACAATAGGCTTCCTTTCTTGAATACGATGGTTGAAATCGTCGATGACACCTTAACTCTAGATGTTTACCGTAAACCTACAAGCACGCAGAGACTCATCACATCTGACTCACACCATGACATAAAACATAAAATGGCTGCATACCATTCCATGGCCCATTTTATGGTAAACCTCCCATTAACAGTAGATAAAGTTAAGAAGGAAACTGACAATATCATTGAAATTGGTAGATTAAATGGCTATGGTGAGAAGATGGTGAGATGCATAATCCAAAAACATCAGAGGAAAAAAGACTTGGAAAACATTTCAACGTTCTACAAATCTACGCCTCTTGATGAACCGTTAAAACGAGTGGCGTTCACTCACTATCCTCTGGTCACAGGCCCGTTAAGAAAGTTATATCAAGAATACAACCTCCTAATTGTCCACAGAAATGATCTAACGCTTAGAAATGCCCTCGTTTCTTTAAAAGATGTCCCACCTGACATCCAGAAATCCGGAATTTACCGTATACAGTGCGGCACCTGTGACAGATACTATTTTGGAATGACGATCCGGCAACTATTTTTCCGCTTCAATGAACATGTAAAATCTGCTAATTGGAAACGGAAAACAGCTGTTGGGAAACATATTCATGACACCAAACACTCCATCGATATAACGACCCTAAAACTGATCCAAGAAGTGAGACGCCCATGGAACATGGAATACAACGAAGCTATACACATAGCCAAAAATTCGCACATGAATTTACTAAACTTAGACAACGGCAATGTGATTTCTCCCCTCTTATAACTGTTTGCCAAAAAGAGAAAGTTTGACGAGAATGTAATTAATTTGGATGACACAGAAAACACCACTATGGACGACGATGTATTTTTTGACTGTGAATAGCCAGATTGCACGTGACAATGAGAGAGTATATGACGACAGTAGTGATAACAGATGTAAATGTATGTAAATTTTGTGTTTGATTGATATGGTTTAAATTGTTTGATAAGAGAATTGCTGATTAAGGTTGTATGTATGTATAATTATTGGTTTTTAGTCTGGACCAAAATCTGATGATGAAAACTTAGTTTTCGAAACCGGTCATGATAAAAATAAATGGTACAATTAAAAAACGGATCGTCTAGTCTCGTTATTTATAATTTAATTTATAATTTAAAATAAAAATAACTATATAAAGACCACAGCGTTTCTTTATGTAACAAAAGCTTTATTATGGAAGTAAGTAACTGTCGGTCGGTCGATTTAACCAACCGGCGGTCGGTTTAAACCAACCAGCGGTAAGTAAACCCAACCGGCGGTCGATTAAAAGCAACCGGCGGTCGATTAAAAGCAACCGGCGGTCGATTAAAAGCAACCGGCGGTCGATTAAAAGCAACCGGCGGTCGATTAAAAGCAACCGGCGGTCGATTAACACCAACCGGCGGTCTATTAACACGAACCGGCGGTCTATTAACACCAACCGGCGGTCTATTAACACCAACCGGCGGTCTATTAACACCAACCGGCGGTCTATTAACACCAACCGGCGGTCTATTAACACCAAACCGCGGTCTATTAATACCAAACGGCGGTCTATTAACACCAACCGGCGGTCTATTAACTCCAACCGGCGGTCTATTAACACCAACCGGCGGTCGGTTAAAATCAACTAGTAGCTAGGACAAAATTTTATATTTGAAAGGACGCAAAGGACAAATTGAGGACATAATACGGATGACTAAATTTCTTGAATAAAACTAATCCCATCGGGACCAGCGTGACAGGATACTTCACGACGATGACACTTCTGATATATAATACTAGACTGAAGATGGTAGTATTAAAATGGTGCAATAATTTACATGCTGTGTCCTGCAGATGCCATTTACGACATTTTTACGGAAACTCGTAAATGCAACCTCTAGCTGGGGCGCATCGATGCCCGGTCAGCCCATATGGCCAGTCCGGGTCAGTACTAGAGCGTCCGTTTCGTCACCTGTGAAACAACACCTTATATACAGTAGAATCAAGTAAAAATTAGAATTTATTGACGTTTGCCATACTTTCAACACGATACATTCGAACCTAAATTACCCAGCTCAGTAAAATTGGTATCGACATGCAATATCTCAACATGAAAATACACAGCGTTCTTCGTGCCTTTTTTTTTTTTAAAGAAATATTGAATTTAATTTGCTACTTCCTTATTCACGTAAGAAAATTCCAGAAAGGCATTTTCTGTTGTTAATTCCTATTTCAATTTGTTAACTGTTCTGGAATTTCGGGAAAATTAATTGAATATGATTTTTTTCTCTCATTTTGTCTCATCGAAAGCACAAAATGCTCGCTAAATGATAATAAATTAATCCTTTAATAAAATTTTAATTAGTTTACGTTAAGTATGTAGAGCATTAACATATATCATTATCGTTAAAATGAAATTGAAACAGCGCGTATAATTAATGTAATGGAAATTTCATACACTGAGTATAAGGTACACAGGAATATTAGTGAGTTATTATAACTCATACATGGAAAATAGGTAGATGCGATACAACTGGTTTTTGGTGGCGTATTTTACTCCTGATTGGGAGCAGAGTTTGATATTACCTCACATACACTCATTTATTTATAATAATGTGATGATAATGCGGAAAACGGTGAAAATATACACGTAATAAGACACGAAGAAAACCCAAATGAAAACATATTAGAAAAGTACGTGAGTTTCACACGATGACAATAATTAACTTTTGATAAAAAGGCTTACATGGCGTGCAAAATAAATAGAAACTTTTTTAGCAGGCAGATTTTAGTCTCAGAAATCAAATGGAAATTAAAAGGAAATTCGTTCTATTATATTGTGGTAGACGATATAAATCATCGAATATCAAATCATTATTATGTCAAATTAATGAAAACAAAGAAGGAAGAGAACGAGAGGAAATAAGCTTTTTTGTGGAATTATTTTGGTTGTATGCTGACAGACGTTCTGTGTGAAAGGTAAAGTTGTTTGGCTAAGGGTGTTGTGTGTCGGCCAGACTTTCAAAAAACTTAAACCATCAAGACGTGTAACAAAGGGCTAAGCTGTCATATTGGTAAGCTACTAGAGGGAAAATATGATGACCGATAACAATTCATGTTTAAACATATGAAGGGACCTGTACGTATCGGAATAAATGGGGAAAACAGAGTTGATGTTACAAAAAGATTCGAACGTATCTAAGTAAATATTGCCTTACCTTTAAATTACGTCCTTATTAAATTGGATATGAAATTGCCGAAAGGGCAATATTGAAAAACCCGTCCGAAGAAACGGCGCAAAAAATCTTTCCAAGCCCTTAAAATAAGCCTAGACTTAAAAACCGACCTAGAGCGGTAGTTAGATAGGGTAGCGCTTGATTGCATATGAACGGAGTGTGGTAGTCCGGGTCATATGCCAGGCGTGTAACTGTCTAACTATCAAGTGCTCTTTTTACGTCCACGTCGTAGTCCCCGGGTACTGATTCGGTAACGAATTTGCTAAACTTAAGAGTGCTACCTGAAGGTCTGCCTACGGGCCGGATGGGAAATTATAGTAGGTTGAGCGAGTGGCTAACGACCTCTTCTCGTAAAAAGAATCCAGTTCAAGAATCACCAACACAGCCTCGGATACCCTTAAGACAACACCAACGACGACCCCAGCAACGATCAACGGACAACGATCTATCACTTGCGACTTGGAATTTAAGAAGTCTCTTTGCGAGAGGTGCTCTGCAGAACACGCTTGCGGATATGAATAGATACAATATTCAGATCGCAGCAGTGCAAGAAACCAGATGGCTGGATAGTGGAATACACACTATGCCCAACCATTCATTTTACTTCAGCGGACCAAGCAGCAATTCTCATCAATTCGGCACAGGCTTTATCGTGAACAACGGCGTCGATCATTTAATTATTAAATTTGTACCAATCAGCAAGTATATGTGTACACTGAGAATAAAATTGAAGAATCAAACACTTTCGCTAGTCAATGTCCAACTGAACTAAAGGATGACGAAATCAAAGAAGCGTTCTATAGTGAACTTGAACGTGTATATGACTCGTTACCAACCTCTGACGTTAGAATTATCCTTGGTGATTTTAATGCTCAGATAGGGAAAGAACAATGTTACAGAAGTGTAGCTGGGTTACACAGCCTACACTCAACAAGCAACGATAATGGATCCAGACTTGCAGGTTTTGCTTTATCAAGTGGAATGGTTATTCGCAGCACCCAGTTTCAACGGAAAGACATATATAAAGTTACGTGGAACTCGAACGATAGCAGAACCAGCTCCCAAATCGACCATGTGCTAATCGACAAAGTTTTCAGTGCAAACATATTGAATATAAGAAGCTACCGTGGAGCCCTACATGACTCGGACAACACTCTTGTCAAGATCAAATACAAGTGTATGTGGCCACGCAGGAATGTAATAAACATTAGCGGTCGCCCTAAATTCAATCTATATAAACTGAAATCAGATGAAACCCGTGCACAATTTCCAGAGAAAGTCGAACAAATACTGAACAACAAAAACACCGATGCAGACACGAACGAAACAGTTCGACTAACAATAGAGGCCCTCATTACTGCAGCGACGGAGTTGCTTTGTAAGGTGACTGCACACCGAAACAACGATTGGTTTGATGATGAATGCTTGAAAGCAGTTGAGGAAAAAAGACAGGCGCGAATCGATACATTACAAAGAACTACGAGGAGTAAGGAAGTTAACCTCAAGAGAAAAAACGTCTCCTTAGGAGGAAAAAGATCGAAAAAATGAACGAGGAGATTAGCAACCTGGAATACATGAATAGGAACGGTAATGCTCGAGACTTCTACAGGAATGTGAAACACCAAAGAAAAGGGTTTCAAGCGCAATCAATCAAAGTGAAAAACAAGGAAGGTCAAATACTTAGCGACAAGGAGCAAATTGCAGGAAGATGGAAGGAGTATTTCCAAGAATTGCTGAACCAACCAATTCCAACTGGTCATAGGACCACTGCTTACCATTTTGTGGAACCATTTATCGAAGACCCCTCGTATGAGGAAGTGTTAGCTGCTATAAATAAACTGAAAAACCACAAAGCTCCGGGGAAGATAATGTTCCGGCCGAATTAATAAAAAACGGAGGACCACTACTATGAAACCGAATGCACCAAATTATAGGTTGTGTGAATATTAAAATGCAAACTGAATAGCGAGAATGAAACCACATTCGGATCCCTAACGCTGAATATGAGCTCAAAATGTTATTTACTACTCAGCGGTTTTCGGAAATCTTAAAATGCTCCCTTACATTGATGACGAAACCAGGATCAGATTCCTAACGCTGATTGTGAGCGTGTGTTATAATTTTATTTGTTGATCAACTGTTGTGTGAATATTAAAATGCAACCAGATGGGAAATGAAGGCCACATTCGGATTCCTTACGCTGAATATGGTTGCGTTCGGGATGTGTTGAAAGCTTCTTAGCTTGCATAAATAGGTCCTGTATACTGAAAAGAAAAATTCAGGACATATTTTTCGCACAATCAGTTCGTCGATATGTTTTTCCATTCCCTATTTTGGCATTTGAGAGCTTTCGGTGGAGTTTTCACATTTTTTTTAGTACAGTACTAGCTGCCTACCTTACACATATTTCTGATTGCTCATATGGAAGGGACAAATTGAGGATATATTTATTATTTCAAAAGTGAAATGAAATGAACGTTCTCAAGTTCATATTAAAATCTAGTTTTTAGTACTAAAAATATTTTTGACTGAGAAAATTATACTTTACAGTCCTGTCCAAGGACATTTTATGAAAATTTTAATGGTATTTTCTGAAAGGACAAATTGAGGACATATTTTTGGCATACTTAATATCTATTTCCACGACAATGAAAATACAGTATTCTGGTATTTGTACTACGGAAGTGTCACTACAAATATACCATAGTGTGAATATATAAAAGGACAAATTAAGGACATTTTTTGGCATCATTAGTTTTTTAAAAAACTTCGTCTTGACGGTGTTCGTCCTCGAGAGCTTTTATCGTTTTTAGAACACTGCTATATTTCGGCCGCCTAGCTAGGAGAAATTTTTCTGACAAGCCGGACACCAAGGACATAATGAAGACATTTGATTCTGAGCTCCTCAACATTTTCCCAGTTCATGAACTGACTTTTGTTACTTCACCTTTTTCGACCGTAACTTCGAAAGTTTTCAACCGACTTTGTTAAAATTAATCCCGTAATCAATTTACTAATTATCTTCCAGAAAAAAAAAAGATTTTGAAAATCGGATAAGATTTACCCGATTTATGTAGAAAGAACACGTTGGGCCCTGGCTGAGTCTAAAAGCTCAAAATTAAGAACGTTTCTTCCGTAAGTTGTGAGGCATGCCCAGACCTTTCAAACAAAACAAAATTTATGAAAATCGAAGAAGATTTACTCGAGTTATGTACAAAAGACCAAAAACCACTTAAACGGCCCTAGCTTATTGACATTTGGGCCAAGAGTGCCCAGATTCAATCCCAACAGAGATTTTTCGATTTCAGGGAGAAAAAGTTTTTGAAAATCGGTTAATATTTATTCGAATTATCGTGTTGAAACGAAGATTCCTTGTCCCTCTTCTCATCTGCTCGCTTGTTTCACATTTTTGACGTTTAAAATGTCATTTTGACATTTAGAACAGACAGACTTTTGATACCAACTATTGTGCTGTAAGAAGTTGAGTTTATGTTTCAAACTATGACTAAGCTATTAAACGTTTTCGTAAATGTTTTGTATTGCTCAACAATTATTTATTTATTTAATACGCCAAATATCTCGGTCTAATTTTTAGACTATCATCAATGGCATTCTGAAACAACAATATTTAGTGACGAGTTACAAATGGTGTACAAAATTTACATACTCTTAAACATACAGTGCATTGTCTACTACTACAATGTCAATGAATTAAAATGTCATGTGGTTGCGAAACTCCGATTTCGCCAATGAAGAAGTCAGGAAGTGTACTAAAAATTTGAGTGTGTTAAAGTAAGTACTAAAAGATTCATGGGCGCATCACTAACAAACTTCTTATTCATTGGCTGGTGTTCTTTCGCATATCGATCGCTCTTGATCCAATAAAATTAAACAGTTAATAAAGTTTTGTACTAAAAAAAGTTTGGATTACACTAATTTATATGATTTCAACATTCATCCTTTAACGCAGAGCGCGCCCTGAAAGAATATCGAGAATATTCATCTACATTCGTCTGCACCAAATTGATTTTTTCCAATGCTTTCGGGTCACTCGACCGGGATCAGACTACGGCATTGGTTGTTTCGGAGAAATTCTCTCATTTTTCGTAGTGTGGCAATAGAGTACAAGTATGAGGATGTGTGAATACATACTCAATTGTCAATTCACACAACCTCATGTATAATAGGTGTACGTAAACTAAAACTTGAGGGATGGGTGCTAAAATTGCAGGCCTTAAGGAATTAGGGTAAATGCGCTGTTACTTCGAGTATGTAAAAGTGTTATGCATCAAGTTTTGGAATTTGTAATAAAGGGCATGAACTAAGGGGCTGTCCACAAATTACGTACACACTTAGGGGAGGGGTTTCAAAATTCGTACCGAAGTGTACAGTGGAGGTGGGGGGGGGGGGGGTTTCGAGCGCGGTTGTACATACTAAGAAATTAACTGAATCATAACATCCATTTGATGTATTTATTTAAAATATTTTTTTTTATATTTTAAGTTGACAACTAACGGAAATCCCATCACCTTCAAACGAGTCAGTATTTCACACAAATCGTGAAATGTCGAAACGAATATTGATGTGGCAAATTATGAAGGAACCTGTTTCAATTGTTTCGGGAAATTGTTATGGGAAATCGTACGTACACGACAGGGAGGATCTCAAAATTCGTACGGAAGTGTACAGAGGGGGGGGGGGGGGTCAAAAATGTCAAAAAATCGCGTACGTAATTTGTGGACAGGTTATGCTCTCGAAAAGTATAAATGGAAAATGGAGAATAAATTGCAAATAGCACAGTAGAATGTTAGATGCCAGTAGAATTGTAAGCTGTCATAAGTGCGCTCAAAGCAGAGGACAACATAGCAGTGTAGGAAACTAGTTGGAAATTAATTTGAAAATGATTTGTATTGCTGATCAGCAGGAATTTAACCTTTTTTCTTTCGTTATATTGCTAGGAGCTGATCAGCTATGCAACGAAAGAAAAAAGATCGAAATTAAGAGACAGTATTTGACCAAAAATTGAACCGATAGCACAACCGATTTATGGGGTAGACCTAGTGAAGACAACAAAAATAAATCCATTATGTTAGCTCGGTCATGTACAAGGAACCTACTATCTGTGCATTGTGAAGAAAATCCTTAAAACATAACCGGAAAACCATATAACATGAAGAAAAACCAATCTCTATCTGAATTCCTAAAACATTGATTAACTTAATTTGTTTGCATATTTTAGGAAATAATTCCATTAAAATGGGCCCTAATTTTATTCCACCCAAAGAGCTCTTCTAAAGTACCCTCAATAACTTTATCCATAACGCCAAAAGCCACATGAATTCGACTGAACTACACGCATAATACATAATAAATGCTGAATGTATAATAGAAATTTAATTTTATGTCTTATGCACATGCATTCCAATATGAATACAAATATGGATGTATTCACACAATTGCATATGCAAATAGGAGCAAGACGACAAATAACATAAATTGAATTTCGATTGTCGGTTCGCTTCGAATATTTGTTATAAATACATGTGGGCTTCGAGGCATAATGGATATGGACACTGTTTCAGAACAGGTTGGCAATGGAAAACTGTTTTGAAGAAAATTAATGAGATTTACCTCCAGAGCCCGTTGGAGTAGTAGTGGGGGCAGTTCAATATTGACCGAGGAGTCGCATTAACGTGGCAAAAATTGACTTACTGAGGTGGTGTAAAATATTGCAAGGTTCGAAGCCATTTTACTTAAACATGGGTTAGATCGGGGCGGGAGTTAGAGTCCATCTCCAGCTGTGTGATATTCAAAAGTGTTCTGATATACAAAATTTCAAACGCGTAAGACTACTCGACCTGCATGCAGAAACCAGGGTGGATTTTAAAATTGAAAAATTCGAGCCACGCTGAGTCAAGAATTCTTAACAACAATTCTTTTGGACTTCTTTTGGATCGTTGGGATTGTACTTTTCATTAGAAGTAGTTCGTGCGACAATCCAATATATTGGTCTGTACACCTCGACAGAACACACAGATTGATTTATGACAGATTTTTTAAACCTTGAATTCTAAATTGTCGGGGTCGATGTCGTCAGCCCCACGCGTCATACTACAGCCATGTATTTATAACTTCCCTTTAACTTTATAACTTTATAATTGATTCCAAAAAATTGGCGTATATGGCTCATTCCATGTAAAAATTTACCGTTTTTAATAATGTAAATGTTATAGAAACTGAGTATAAAACGCCTTTTATCAATTTGAGTGACGCTTACAGCTTCGGAACGCAAAAAATTCTTTATGGGTAGCCAAACATTTTCGGCGAAAAAAAATTTCGGCGAAAAAAATTTTCGGCGAAAAAAATTTTCGGCGAAAAAAATTTTCGGCAAAAAAAGTTTCAGGCGAAAAAAAAAATTTTCGGCGAAAACGTTTTCCGGCTAGAAAATTTCCGGATAAAAATCATTTCGGCGAAAATATTTTCGGCGAAAAAAATTCAGGCAAAAAAATTTCCAACGAAAAAAACTTTCCGGCGAAAAAAATTTTCAGTGAAAAAAACCGGCAAAAAAACAAACAAATGAAAAATTAAAAAAATATTGAATTTTTCCCCCAAGCCCGTCCCATACCACCGTCGGCCATTTTGTTGGTCACCCTGTCACATTACAAACCCAACCCATCAACTTTTCCTTTATCACCAATCATCTACCTCCATCCTAAACAGTTCAAAAATTTTGGCCCGACCCATACTTTGAATACACTCACACACACATACAAAAAACATTCTTGTATATGGACTTTATATGGCGCCATCTAAGAGCCCTGGCGCCCAAACAAGGCCGATACCCGTATATCGTCGTTCGGTTGAAATACTTTCGCAAGATGTCCAGCGAAGTATTCACCTTTATCGTTGTCTTCTCTAAGCCGAGCATCCCCTTCGCCTTTAATGGGTGGGATTTCAATAATTGGTCGTTTGTATGTTCTAGTTGCTAGAATGGTCTTACGGTTCTGATTCTGTACCATAGATGGCACCATACTCACTAAAAATAGACGCGAAAGATGGAGCCTAGATCATGAGCAAAAATTCGTAATCGCTAACCTCTCCGGCAATAACACCAAATCGACTATGAGTGAAGAAGTGTGACAAAATAGAAATAAGTCTAGTGTATACTCTCCTAATGACATTTCGGTCACTTACAACTGCAATAGAATAGAACGCAATTACATAATTATTGTAGAATGAAGATATAAGAAAACCATACGCTAAATAAATATGCGTACACTAAATATTCTGTATAGTAGCAGATAGTTGGATATTATTCTTTACGAGGATATTTAAAAATATCGTTAGAAAATAAAATTAAACGCAAAATTTTCTGCTTGTACCAAACATAATTAAATATTTACGCATAGTAGAGTTTTATTTTTCTCCTGGTAAATATATTTTTTTTTGATTGAAAGCTGTCTGTCGATAGGTCACATTTTTGTAAATGATCTGATTGATCATACAGTCGACAAACTGTTGATATATTTATTATATTTCGTCGTGTTTCTATAGCTTCTTTTCGTTTTTTCTTTATGTTTATTCAAAAAACAATGCAAATTTTTATCAAAATGTTTTTCATTTATACGAATGTTTCAGACGAAAGTTACAAAAGACAACTTCTTTATAACAAAATACGAGTCATCAAATCGAAGTTATTGGAAATCGATTCTTAGTTTTGTTTAAAAAATGAATACCGTAAGTATACCTATAACATCTTAGGATGGTGCAGATGCAAGTCGTCGGTCCCTTCGCGCATTCGTGCTGCCCACATCCATTTGGGGCTGTTCTGGGAATTGATTCACACATCCACTTTCAATTCTTTGTGTTCTAACTCGAAGTTTGTGATAAAAACTAATTTACGTCTCTACTTAGTGCTCAATTAATGTTGGAAAATGACAAACTAACAAAATACGAAACTTTTACAGCCATGCCTTTATAATTTCCATCATTTTATGAGATATCAACCCAATTCATTCATTCGCCCGTTCATTCTTTTCACGTGATCAATAATAAACTGAGACAAAACATACCGTTTCCAAGTCACAACTGACTTTGCACGGCTCATTTCATGCAACAATGTAAACAACAACATTACATTGCATTTAATCGCATAGAGCAACACAACGGTACAATGTTGCATCCATCCGTCCCTACGAGGACTTGCGTCATATTTCCCTTTTAAAAAGAGTTTTTGTTGTCATATAATAACAATCCGCCTCGACAGCCAGTCCGGGTCCGAGGCTAGATTAGAAGTGTGCGCCGGACGCAAAATATCGGCGGCGGCGGAAGTGTGTTTTTCGAAACGTCGGCGGCGGCGCAATCGGCTAGACGAGATTTTTTTTTCTTCGGTGGTGGCGGAATTTTTTTCCGAGCCTCGACGGCGGCGCACTCGGCTAGTTGACATTTTTATTTTCGTCGTAGGCAATTTTTAGCAATATATTCGGCGGCGATCGGCGCGGCGCAAAAAATGAATCGTAGAAATATTTTTTTTGTAAATTACGACGACGTACTCTGAAATATCCTTGAAGACGACGATGAAGGATTTACCGATGCCGAGAGGTTACCTTTAAGTGTAGTAGCACTATCAAATAACCCGGATGACCCTTTGGAAACTATTGACAAGAAGCAATATCATACCGTTAAAGGGCATTCGAAAACTCGTTGGCACAGCATCCTGATAATGTTAGAGAGTATCGGTTCTCAGCGGGTCGCTGTGAACAAAGTGTTGTTTCTTCTTGAAGAACCGATGTCAATACACATCAACGAGTGGGACACAATCCACGATCTGGTAGGTTTTTTAAAAAAAATCGAGAATCTGTGGAAATGTTTTCGTATGAGAAAAGGCCCACAATTTCAAATGCATTGCTATTTCGTATAGAGATTGAAAATTCATTGAAATCCGACCAAAGAGACAGTGAATTAAAAGCGTCATTGAAAGTAAGGATGGCAGCAAACCTTGATTACAGGTTTCCAATCACACACGAGATATTGATAGCAACATTGCTAGATCCGCGGCTCCAAATCTTACCGAAATTGCTTTTTGAGCTACAGAAAAGAAAAATTCTCTAAATTCGAATTTCTAAAATCAGAATGTTTGAAAATTGATCCGCCCGAAAAGACTCGCAAAGTTCTGTAAGGCCAGAAAAAATTCAAAGAATAGACAATCAACTGTTGCTGAACGTTGCAGCCAAACATGCATATTCCTCTACCAAATCACAGGCGAGTGGTCAAGTCGATGAAGAAATTCACAAATATTTCTTGACTGTAATCCCAAAAGATGATATTGAACGATTTGACATTTTATTATTTGGGAAGAACCATAGCTAGTCTCTGCCGTATATCACAGAGCTAGTAAAAAAATATCTTTGTATTCCAGCAACGAGCACATCTAGCGAACTTGCATTCTCGTCGGCAGGGTTAGTCGTGAATGCGAAGCGCAATACTTTGGGGCCGAACGTTGTCGATATGATATTCACGACAATTATTCTCTAGTTAAAACAATTGTTTTTGCTAACCCATATATTCAGTGAATCGAAATCTAACATTTATGTTGAGTTTTGATAATTTTAAATGATAAGTTTTAAATGGATTAAATGAAGAAATGTATAGAACGAAATTAGTGATCATTTGTTAAATCGAAATCTGAGATTGAGATTAAATAAAGAAATATATAAAAATACATTGTGACAAAACTGACTCCGTTTTTATTCGAAAAAAATATTGCGTCAAAATGATTTGTCGGCAGCTGGAGGCGGCGCGACGTTTTTTAAGCGTCGGCGACGGCGCACGGCTTAGTCGGACTTTTATTTTTCTTCGGCAACCGGCGGCGCACTTTTTAGGCCCTTTTTTCGGCGGCGCTCGGCGCGCTGCACGCCGGCGTACAGGTCTAGGCTAGATCATTTTTTGTTTAGTACTCCTGCAATTTTTTATGAACTTTTGCTCAGATGGATTCTTCTTACAGATCCTTTCCTTACCGAAGTTTATACTGTGTCAGTGGTAAATTGCACACAAACCTAGTGCCATCTACATGCTTAACGTGAATTCCAAACCACGCCTAACGGTAGCTTGCATTCTACCATTAGCACTTTTTCTGGTGCTAGATTTTAAAGCAGATTTATCAGTTTGTGTCGGACCTTGTTAAGTCCATGAAACACAGATCTAGCGATCCTTTGTTCCGTTACCCGATCATCATGTAAATCTCGAAAGCCTCCCAGTGTCAGTTAGGAACCTATGCAGAGCGGCAGGTCCCATGTTGGTCAATGTTGCGGGTTGGACCACATGACCTATTAGAGTCCTGAGCCTCAATGAGGAAAACTTTGGACATTCACATATAACATGAACGCCCGTCTCCCCACCGAGGCCGCAGGTGCAGTTGGGATCATCAGAGAGTCACATTTTAGAGAGATACTTGCTCAATCCACACTGCCCGAAGATCGCACCCACCACCCTCTTGATGCGTCCCTTGTCCATGTGTAGCAATTCTCTAGCCCATTTCCCTCTGGGCGCCGGTAAGAAACGCCTCGTGCGCGTTTCTCTGCCGAGACTGCCTCCCCCACTCCCATAAGTGCGGCAAAAGTCTCAGCCTGGAAGACATTGGCGAATCTCCCTAGGTCCATTGATACCTCCCGCGCCCTCTGCCTTTTTAGAACCGTCAGTGAAGCTCACGGTTCCTTCACCTGATAGGCAACCTGTCCAGCCTTCCAGCCATTCTAACCTACTGGGTACAAGGACTTCAATTTTTCTGGTGCTAGATATATCTATATGGGTGACGTCATATTTGTCATTCTTCTATGTACGATTCACAACTACCCAAATTAAAAGCCTGGGTATGACTAGGAACGTTACTTTCATGCTATACATTGAAGAAAAATCCTATACAGAATTTGTCCCCACCAGGATTGAACCCGGATATTCTTGGTTGAAAGCCAGTACGTTACCACTGAGCTAACCTCCTCCAAACGACGATATAATATCATATGTGAACACCACCCCAATTTGCCAACCAAACAAAAAACGGACGAAAGTCACTCCATTGAA
This sequence comes from Pseudolycoriella hygida, assembly GCA_029228625.1. Taxonomy (NCBI): domain Eukaryota; kingdom Metazoa; phylum Arthropoda; class Insecta; order Diptera; family Sciaridae; genus Pseudolycoriella; species Pseudolycoriella hygida. Next base: position 123,797,403 of record CM055406.1, read on the forward strand.
AATCGATAATAATCTGAACAAGAAAAGGGCTCCAGGTGCAGACGAGATTAGTCCGGGAGTATTAAAGGAACTGCCAAAACAAGCTACAGCGAACAGAATATAAGAAGGGATAAGTCAAATTTTGAACAATGAAATTCCATTGTTTAAAATTCGACATGTCCGTTTTTACATACGGTTCGCTGTATCTACGTGCTCTCATATCTCTTTAATGTTTACCGGTTTGGTGAAGTTCGTCCCGATCGGGCGAGGGTAGAGAAAACATTTTCTTTTGGAGAGGTGGCTCTCGGATGTTTCATGGACATCGAAGGAGCCTTCGAAACTGAATGAAGAGGTGATCTACGCGCAGGGCTATTCAGACGGTCCCAGTTAGGGGAATGTTTGAAAGCACGCTAGGAGATCGTCTTAGAGTTGCAGTGAAAATAGTAGAAAACTGGTGCTATGAGAAAGGTTTGAAGGTGGACCCAAATAAGACAGGTGTAGTTTTATTCAGTAGAAGACCAACAGGATCAACTCTTGTAGGTAAAATAAGACTTTTCAACGAGGACTTGGTACTCTCAACCCAAGTCAAATACCTTGGGGTTATACTGGACAGCAAACTCAATTGGATTGCTCATGTCGCAGACAAAACAAAGAAGGCTCTAACGGCTTTTTGGACCTGCAAAAACTCCTTTGGGAGAAATTGGGGTCTGCCGTCAAAAGCCATTCTGTGGTTGTATGAGGCTGTTGTAAGGCCCATGATGTGACACGGCTCGGTTGTTTGGTGGCCAACGCTCAACGTCGAGAGGGCGAGGAAAGACTTGAGTGAAATCCAAAGGCTAGTATGCATTTGCATCACTGGAGCTATGAAAACCACAGCCACCGCAGCAATGGAGACACTGCTGAATTTGTCACCTGTAGACCTGATAGTCCAAGCTAGGGCTTTTGCCACGGCTGACAGGTTGGCGCAAAACGGCTTGTGGACACCGAATTTCCGAACCGGACATGGAAAAATACGTAACGTGGTCTTAGACCCGATTTTTACCATGCCCAGGGATAGGATGAAACCGGTAATAGACTTCACGAGGCGATTTAACGCCAAGGCCAGGGAAGACTGGCTGGAGTGTTGGCCTAGTTATCTGCCCAGAAGTGGTATAGTCAGACTCACTGATGGATCTAAGACTTTAGAAGGAGCTGGAGCCGGAGTGTACGCTCCAGAGACCGGAGAGGGCAAATATTTCCATTTGGGTTGGGTGGAGTTGCTAACGTTCCACAGGCAGAAATATTTGGAGCGCTAATGGGGGCTCATGAAGTACTACCTACTGGAACACGCGGGAAAGAATTCCTTATATGTTTCGACTGTAAGGAAGCGATTAGGACACTTGCGTTACCAATCACGACTTCCAGGCTTGTGAAAGAGTGTAAAGATTACCTGAACTTAATGGGTCTGAACAACCAGATCAGTCTGGTCTGGGTGCCTGGACACTCAGGCGTGGAAGGGAATGAGAGAGCAGATGAGCTAGCACAAGCTGGCTCTACAACTCCGACAAGTGGACTTGAACCACGCTTGCCGGTACCCCAATCACTGTGCATTAAAGCGCTACAGGGCTGAGTGGAACGGAAAAGACGCGGAACGCTGGAAGGCGTATGAAGGGGGCGCTTACACGAAGCGCTTTTTCCCGAAACCCAACGAGAAGTGGACGGGATGGACCGGAATCGCATTAGGAGGGTCGTAGGAGCGATTACCGGACATTGTGGGCTGATTCGACACCTACACAAGTTTAGGCTCTCAACGACTTCCAGATGTCACTGTGAATTAAAGGAGGAGACTGACATGCACTTGATACGTGATTGCCCTAGGTTCCTTCAACTGAGGCGCAGAGTTCTGGGAGACTATATGGTACAACCTTTAGAGGTTGCTGCGTTGGGACCTGTCACCCTGGACAGATTCCTAACGGCGGCAGGAAGGCTGCCATGATTTAAATGATGACCGGGCAGGAAGCAAAGGATCGACAGATCTGTGTTTCAAGATCACGTATGTGATCGTCTCAAACTGATAAATCTAAGTGCGTCAACACCGGAAAAAGTCGAAATCCTATCACCGCCACCAACAGCTAACTTTATTAGCTTAGTTTTTGAGAAAATTTTGCATGTGAAAACTGAAAGTGTGGAAAAATTATTACGTTGATGGCTCTGGCATTTGCGACGCAATTTCATACATTTGAATTTTTTAAAAAGTTTTTTTTTGCATCGTCAATTCTTGCGTATTTTCAGCGTAAGCGTCACCTCCACTGATATCATTAATTTTGGAAGTGGACAATAGGGACTGCGTCACACTTTACCTTTTAAGAGGTTTTTGTTGGGATATCAGTAGTTTTGGAAGTTTTTTGTTTTGTTTTGTTTTCTTGACCATTTCATTTGAACATCTCCGATTTTGGCCAACTTCCGCACCTCGGCGACCCCACTTTCTATTCATCAAAATGATGCCCGAGTAATCTATCAAACTTTCCCGAAGGAACCAACTCTCTAGCTATTCTAATTCAGAAGATAGCAAAAATTCCAAGATGGCTGCACTTTGACATCTGGCAGCCATTTTCTTCGGATCCCAAAAAATTCTCCTGATGAAACTCTTTAACTTTCCCGAAGAAACCAACTCTCTAGCTATTGCCACTCTGGAGCTAAAATTCGAAAACTCCGAGCATTACCTAAAAAACCCTCAAAATTGACCACTTTTCCACAAGCCACGGCTTTTTTCAGGAAGATCGGCTGACTGGTTCTCGAGATCGAAAATTATTAATAGATAGATAGATAGATAGATAGATAGAAACCGACAGATCAGAAAAAAAGTTTCCATAATGATGAGAACAATAGAAAAATTATTTCTCCATACAAAAATGTCATTTTCAAACCTCGATATCTCAGCCAATTTTCAACCGATTTTGATGAGTGAGGGCTTGTTTGAAAGCTGCTGCGACGTCGTTTTTTTAAAAAATAATTTGGAGGGGGAGGGGGCGAGGGGAAAAAACTCAAAAGTTCGCCTATATATGGACTACTTGTCCCAAAGGTTTTTGTATGGAGTTTTTTGGGTTTGTGGACGTTTTTTTTTGGGGTGTGGGGACTGCGTCACGCCCTCAGCTACCGCTGCGGGCATGATTTCTTACCGAAAACAAATTTTTTTTTGATTGCATGCCGCAAATACTGTTGCGTATAGCGTCGTTAGTAGCGAAACTTCTAGACACCAAGTGCGTCTTAAAAGTGATTTGACTAAATCAGCAGAATTTTCAGCTGAAGAATTCATTTAGGTTGCTGTCGCTGAACTGACTATAGTCGATTATGTATAATTACAAATCATCTGAAAGCAATTTGTGGGTCTTATTATTTGGCGTTCTTAATTCAATCCTTATGAAATGAACAGATTTTATAGAAGAAACACTACGCGTTTCTTATTCGCGCCAAAACTATTTTCGTTCTGGCGCCAACTTCACGTTGTTGTCATTGGGTTTTTATGTCATTTCATCATTCAAACATTGCTTGTCGGGATGGTTGGTGTGCGTCGTTCATATTCTTAATCGTTGCAACGAATTGCAAGGAATTCAAATCTTCTGTTTAAACTGAAATGATTATCAATTGAAAACTTAGACGATAATTTACAATGGAAATCGATGTAAATACAGAGACGGTGTGAATTGTTGTGTCCTAATCCCGATATTAATTATTTTTCTAATAATTTAGGCTGAAACTAACAATGAAAACCAATTGGATGCTACGATCGAAGACGGTACTGTTTCCGTCAGTAATCGAGTGTTGGGTATTCCGGAGGTGAGGGAGTGACAAAACTTTCTAATAATTTCAAATTGATAACGTGACCTCTGAATTGCAGATACGAAAACACATTTTCAGTTACCTACCGCTGGATAGCATCAAAACATGCAGACTCGTTTGTCAAGTATGGGATTCAACTGCTGGGCCAATGCTGATGTCAATGTCGCGAATACGATTCCGCAACTATCTCAATGATTCGGACGAGGCACGACTACCAGACCGGTTCATTGAAGAATTTGAAACCGGCTTACTGCTAGATAGATGCAACAAATTTTGTTTCACCAGTCCAGAAAATTGGATCGAGTACGACGACATGCTTGCTTTCATCGAACAATTCGGTGGCAAAATGAAAGAGTTGACCATTTTTGCCACATACATACGAAACGCTCTATACGACTTAAGCAACAATGATCTCATAAAATTGATTCCGTCGCAATTGACAAAGTTGGAAGCCGTTTCGGATCGTGTGAGGACAAAGTTAATTGTTTCGAATGATCGATTGAAGAACATTGAGACATTACGATTGGGCAGTTGCATTCTGAAGCTCATCGATGGTGCTGTCTGCGCTCCGGTTGAGCTTCGCATGAAAAACGTATTTTTCCTACGAAATCGCAAAGACTTTCAAGAAACGGTGAAGCTGAATGATTTGTTTGACTTCCGTAATTTGAAGGAACTACAGATCGATTGTACCGAAACAGGAAATGTTGAACTAGATTTGTCCATTGGAGTGCTAAACCTGGAGAGCCTGGTGTTGAATCGGGTTACAATCCTGAATATGGAATCTTCGACATGGACCGTACGAAAACTGTCGCTTTGTAGAAAAACGAAAATTACTAAGACTGGCATGAAGTACGAAGAAATAGAATTCGATGGTCCCAATCTAGATGTGGCCGTTCTTCCAACAACGCTGAAAAGTCTTACGATGAGACTATTAAGAGCGAAATTGCTCAACATCGAAGAAGCTCAGAATCTGGTGCAGCTGAAGTATTTGAGTTTGCATCGAAAACGTTTCTCAATTTTGTCGTCTTTCCAAAATTGTGCAAATTTGACGCACCTACATCTGTACCCGATGGACGAAGGTGATTTCGAGCTGGTAACCGTCGACGTGAATCTTTTTCCGAAAACATTGAAAGTTTTACGCTTAAGTCACAATTGCGAGTTGACGGGAAAAATTGATTTTGAAATAGAAACCATTATGATCGAACACATTCCGTTTGACGATGCGATCGATTTCTTTGTGGAAAATCTGAACGCCAAAAATGCTCTACTTTATTGTACAGACTTTGTTTTTGATACAGATGATGAAGCTGCAATCGACAAAGTCTTGAGAGAGTTATCGTTCCGCTGTTTTATCGCTGGACCGTTCTTTCAATCCGATAAAGAGCGATACGCATTTTCGTACTATCCGTATTTGGAGCAAGAAGATGCTAAAGCTATGTTCTCGATCAAAGCGGACCAAGACGCCGCCGTGATCAAGAAAGAAGTCTCTAAAGCCGAATTTGATCGACTGAAAAACGCGTGGTGGACGAAGGATCACATTTCGTTTTAGTACGTACCCATTTTTATTGTTCATCAAACTTATTCCTTGAATTGCTAATAAAGAGTGATCGAAAATTTACGCGCCTATTTTGTGAATGACTCAAAATTTATGTAGAATTTGGTTCCTAAGACCCACTCAGCTGTCTCAATGAACACAATCAAACTTTGGCTGTTTTTAGCGGAAAATTTCATCACAACAAAAACCTCTTCAAAGGTAGAGTGTGACGCAGTCCGTAAGTCCGCTTCCAAAATTAATAAGTTTGTTTGAATGGAATCTTGTGTTCAAAGTTTTAATTACCTGAACAAATAACAGCGCTTTTTTAAAACAAAATTACGTTGTGGTAAAAAAATTACGTCACAAATGCCGGGCCCAACGACGAAATAATTTGTTTTAAAAAAAGCGTTGTAATTTTTTCAGTAAATTAGAACTTTGAACACAAGATTCCATTCAAACAAAATTCTGCGTATTATCAGCGATAGCGTCACCTCAAGCGATATGATTAATTTTGGAAGCGGACTTACGGACTGCGTCACACTCTACCTTTTAAGAGGTTTTTGTTGTGATATCAGTCGTTTTGGAAGTTTTCAGTTGTTATAACTAAAGTTCATATGAAAAATCTTCTATTTTTTGAAAAAAAATTTCTCCAAAAAATTTTACTTAAAAAAAAGTTTTTCTCCAAAAAAAATTTCTCAGAAAAAGAAT
>CM055406.1:123803942-123858341 GCA_029228625.1 Pseudolycoriella hygida
TTATTATCATTCCTTATACAACAGCATGTGCGGAACACGAACATAATCTTATATTAAAACAAATAGGAAATTTTAGGACATAAATAAAAACGTAAAATAGGACGAATCAAAAAAATAAATAAATAAATAGTTAATTAAAGAAGATAGGAGTAAAACTACATATAAAATTAATGACGAAATATCACAGGTCTAATAGGTTCTATAGGTTTAATAGGTTCAATAAAAAACCTTGGGTCAAGTCACATTCAGTTTATGTAATAGTACGGTGATATTGGATAGAATTCGGAACTATTTAACATAAACTTCAACTTCAACTTCACTGCAGCTTTAAACGCGCGAATACCAATCAGCTGCCGCGTATCCAATTCAAGTCCATTATACTCATTTGTGGCTAGCATCAACGCTGAGTTTGACCTATTCGATGTGGAGTACGGATTTGCAATGTAAACGTCATCTTGGTTACGAAGTACATACTCTTCCATGCATGGCAAAGACGCTCACAAATCGAAAATTATTTTTTCTTAACGAGTTCATCAGCTTGTACAGGTTACAGACTCTTTCGACAGACACCATTAGGGTTACAGGCATAAGCGACGTACTATAGAGATATGAGGTGGAAGTGAGTCTGGGAAGGCGAAACAATGCTTTAAGGCATCTATTCTGTAGAACTTGCAGCTCCTTTAGCTTTGTCGCACAGCATTCTCCATAGATAGGGAGCATATAAGATAAATGGCTTTGTACGTATGCGTAGTACAAAGGTTTCCGCTTCGCTATCGGAATGTATTTTCCACTTCGCCACATCAATGACACGAAGGGCCTAATCAACTGTTTGACATGATCAACGTGCTCATTAAATTTCAAGTCCTCATCAACAATTAGCCCAAGATACTTTCACCCTTTCGATCGCCACACCGTTGCTTAAAATGCTGAGAGCGTTGTCGTTTTTCGCTTTAAAGAACGTCATATAGCAAGTTTTCGATGAATTCAAGGTAAGGACATTCCTGTTAAGCCATTCGTTCAGTACTTCTAGGTCACGGTTTAATTGAAGTTCTAGTTCGGCAACGCTATCGCAGACAAACACCAAGACCGCATCATCAGCATACAATAAAAGCCTACCAAGAAAGTTCAGTCGAAGCAAGTCATTTATATAAGTAATAAAATGAAGCGGTCCCATTTTTGAACCTTGCGGCACGCCAACACTTATCGATTTGAGTTCGCTTGTATTACTGCCAATCTTTGTTGCTGTTTTCCGGTTCACAAGGTAGCTGAGCATCAGTTCCGCTGCTTTGTCTGACAACCCAAGCTGTTTTAGTTTCCTGACAAGACGATAGGGGTTTACAGTATCAAAAGCTCTTCTGAGATCAATAAAAATACAGGCAACATATTTGTTACGGTTTGATTTTACAATATCCACAAATTGTAATGCCGCACTCTGACAACTAGAATTCTTTAAGAATCCAAATTGGTTTCCTACGAATAAGCTTATACTTTCGAAATACCCATAGAGTTGCTCCATCAAAACGTGTTCGAATACTTTAGAAAGTGCAGGAAGTAGAGTCAGCCCCCTGAAATTCTCAATGTCACAATCTCCGTCCTTGTGAATTAGCTTCAATTTTCCCTTCAATAGTTCAACAGGATACACAGCCGTTAACAGTGCCAAATTTATACAAAAAGCAATAATCGGTGATAACTTAACTGCTGTCGCCTTCAATAGACTCATCGGCACTTCATCAATGCCTCTCGATTTCTTGTTTGGCAACGCCTTAATTGATGAAATAATCGTTTGTTCATCAACATTTTTAAAGTTCCAATCATTCGATTTGTGTTCAAGGTAAAGATCATCAATGTCTTCCTCGTTGTATCCATGAATGGAGATGATTGAAGTGGCTAATTTTTCCCCAGCGGTGCGGAAGTGTGCGTTAACTTCATTACACGCAGCTGCTGTGTCATTTACCGGTGTTCCATTTATAGTTATGACTGAGTCTGATTTAGTGTTATATTGATTAAACAAAACTTCCTTATAGAGTTTCCATGTTTTTCTCGCATCTCCCGCCGCCAATTCTATCCTTTGTAATTCATAGTCGGACTTACGTTTTTCGTTTTCTCGTCTAACTCTCACTTTTAATTCAAGATATCTTGCAGCAAGCGTCGCGTTGTTCGGATAAAGCTTAACCATGTGACGAAGAGCATCTCTCTCACGAATGTCTAAAATCAATTTTCTATTTACATGAGCCTTTTTAATCCGATGTGAAGAGCGGATAGTGATTTCAGACGTGCAGCTCTTTACTATATTTTGCAGTGCTAAGTTCAATTGACTACCGCATTCGACAATTTCATTATCACAAAAATGTTCGACTTTGACAATAGCTGCCGGAAGGTCAAATTTTAGTTTCTTAGATTTAGCCATCTTTAGTGAAACTTTCTTGCTTATTGAGACAAATAAAATGCTGTGATCTGATGAGTCGTTGTGCACTATAGATATTTTGTGCTGTTTGCGTAGCATATTTGTCATGGAAAGATCGAGAATGGTTCCAGAAGCCAGTCTTGTGATGCCTCTATTCGAAATTTCATTCATCATAGCAAATCCGTGCATTTCAATGAGATCATGCAAACGACTGCGATAGTCTTCATTCAATTGATTCATATTAAAGTCTCCCATAATAATGCAATTTTTCTTCTGGAAGCTCTGGAAGCAATAGCTTTCAAACTCGAGAAGAAACCTCTCTATGAACTCCAGCGTGTGTACCGGACGACGGTATGGAATGGCAATTATTGTTTCAAGGGAAGGTACTTCCACGATCAAATAACGATTCAAATCGGGCGATACAACGTCCACAAGAATTTTTGGTTCTATTCCGCAAATACTTTCATGTAGAAAGATTGATATACCACCACCCTGTGAGTTCTGCCTGACACTGTGTATTTCATGATATTCCTGGAGTCGATATGTGGAATTATTCTCAATTGTTAGCCAGGTTTCTGATATTATAATTATGTGCAAAATCTTTGGATATACGGCAACATATTGTTCAACCAAGTTTAGTTTATTCGTTAGATGGTTTATATTCCAGTGCATCAAATTCAAATCGGATGATGATGGATTAATGAAGGTACCGTCGGTACCATCGGTACAAGGTACAATAAAGGTTGTTGACTGTAACCTTTCCTCGATTCGTTTACTTTCCGGTAAAAATTCCGCGTCTCTTTTCGATTACCAAACCTTTCAATTTCGATTAAAACTTCTTTGTCATGTTGTCGCTTTTTTCTTCGGAATAGTTTTTTCTCGAAATTTCTCTTCGAACGGTACTCTGCCATGCCAGCTCGAGTGCATCTATTTAGATATCTCGCTCGAGCCGCATTTTTGTCATCCAGTGCTTTTCTGCATTCGTCATCGAACCAGTCATTTCTTTTCTTTCCCGTTCTCATTCCTATCGTCTCTGCTGCGGCTTGCTCTACGTTTCGTCTAATTTGATTCCATGCATCGTCTACGTTTCGTTGTTCGCTTTCCATTCCGTCAATAATTTTCTTCTCCAAACTATCCACATATTGTCGTTTAATATTTTCGTCCTGCAGTTTCTCGACGTTCCACTTTTCCAATGCCGGCTGTCGATTGTGTGAAATCGAAACTCGAGCCCTAACAACCACCTTTACCAAGTAGTGATCTGAATCGATGTTCGGTCCCCTACAACTTTTGACATCCAAAACATTTGAACAGTGACGCCCATCTATGAACACGTGGTCAATCTGGTTTTTGGTTCGTCCATCAGGTGATACCCATGTCGCTTTGTGGATGTCTTTATGTTCGAAATAGGTACTGCAGACAACCATGTTCCTTGACGCTGCGAAATCAATTGCCAACGTTCCATTTTCGCTTGTCTTTTCGTGGAGGCTATATTTACCAATAGTGGGACGGTAGTAGACTTCGCGACCTATCTTGGCATTCAAATCCCCAAGTATGATTTTGATGTCTCGATTCGGTGCTCCATCATACACTTTCACCAGTTTCTCGTAAAATAGCTCCTTCGCTTCATTATCTTTTTCCTCCGTTGGAGCGTAGACGTTAATAAGAGTATAATTGAAAAATTTTCCTCTTATCCGTAGAGTGCATATTCGTTCGTTGACAGGAGTGAAACCTATCACCGCGTTTCTGGCTCTACCGAAGACCATGAAGCCTCTTGGGCTTCCGTTGCTCTTGCCGCTGTAATAAAACGTAAAGTCTCTACTGATCATAGAATCCTTCCCAGGCCATCTAGTTTCCTGTACTGCCCTAATGTCAAGTTTAGTCGCCCTTAGCGCACTAGTGAGTGATCTCAACCCTCCTGGCCGTAACAGAGATCTAACATTCCATGTTCCTAATTGTAAATCGTTGTCCTTTTTCCGTTGCCTAAGTCGTTGCCGTTTATCCTGTCCAATCCGAGGATCTGTTGTTGAATTCATAACCATATTGCTTTTTTGAGTGTGGTATGGTGGCTAGCCACACGCAAAACCCACTAATTCGATTCCCCTCTGACCCAAGTCATCAGATAGCACTCTTAAGCTTAGCACAATACTCCGAAGAGAATTGAGATCCCGGGGACTACGACTTGGACGTAAAAAGAGCACTTGATAGTTAGACAGTTGCACGCCTGGCACATGACACGGACTACCACACTCCGCTCATATGCAATCAGGCGCTACCCTATCTAACTACCCAATCAAAATGACGCCGAAGTCAATATCTATCGATTCCGACGAAAAAAAAATTTTTGGCGAAAACTTTCGCCTCAATTTTGACCAACTTCCGCGCCTCGGCAAACCCACTTTCTATCATCAAAAAAATTCTCCTCACGAATCTCTATAACTTTCTCGAAGAAACCAACTGTCTAGCTATTCTAATTCAGAAGATAGCAAAAAATTCAAGATGGCGTCACTTTGACAGCTGGCAGCCATTTTCTAATGATACCAAAAAATTCTCCTGATGAATCTCTATAACTTTCTAGAAGAAACCATCTCTCTACGTAGTGTCATTGCGGAGCTAAAATGCGAAAACCGAAAAAGCATCAACGAAAATCCAAGATGGCGCCGCTATGACAGCCGGCAGCCATTTTCTTATGATCCCAAAAAATTCTCCTGATGAAACTCTATAACTTTCCCGAAGAAACCATCTCTCTAAATAGTGTCATTCGGGAGCTAAAATTCGAAAACCGAAAAAGCATAAACGAAAATCCAAGATGGCGCCGCTATAACAGATGGCGCCGCTATAACAGATGACAGCCATTTTCTTATGATCCCAAAAAATTCTCGTGATGAAAACCCAAAGAAGCCAAATTTATACCTAACAAAAATCCAAGATGGCGTCACGTTGGCAGATTTCTGAAAATCCCAAAAAAATTCTCCTGATCAAACTCTATAACTTTCCCGAAGAAGCCATCTCTCTGGCTATTGTCACTCCGGGGCTAAAATTCGAAAACTCCGAGCATTACCTAAAAAACCCTCAAAATTGACCTCTTTTTCCCATGCCACGGCTTTTCCAGAATTTTCCCGGAAAAGCGGCATATGAAATTTTTCATTTGGGGCCAAGACTGACGTTCCCTAAAAATTTCAGGAGGATCGACTGTCTAGTTCTCGAGATCGAAAACTATTAATAGATAGAACGTAGATAGATAGAAACCGACACACAAAAGTTTTCATAATGATGAGATTAATAGAAAAATCCATTGGCCATAGAAAAATGTCATTTTCGAACCGATTTTGATGAGTCTGGGCTCGCTGATGCGACCTAGTTAATAATTTGGAGGGGGAGAGGAGCGAGGGGAAAAAACTCAAAAGTTCGCCTATATATGGCTCCTTGTCTCAAAGGTGTTTGTATGGAGTCTTTTGGATTTGTGGACGTTTTTTTTAGGGTGTGGGGACTGCGTCACGGCCTCCGCTACCGCTCCGGGCATGGTCTCAAAAGTGGAAGTTTTTTTTTGTACGCCTTGATGAAAATCATAGAAAGGTATTCTGATTCATCTGAGAATTCCCCATGTATCGGTATCGTCTTAAAAAATTACTTTAGTGGAAATTGCGCATGCAAACGTCTTGCAATAATAAATGGGGTTTATTATTCAAATAAGTCAACAATTTTCTCGCGATAAACTTGTTTTTCATTTATGTAAAATCATCCCAGTGCGACCTCTCCAATCGAGAATGATGTTTCCACCTTTGCTTTCAGCCTGTGCAGCGCGGAATCCGTGGATTTGCCTGACTGGTAAGCATGCTGATTCAAGTGTAGCGGGAAAACCCCCAGAACTTCATCCCTGATGTAGAAATCTATCAGTCTCTCAAGCGTTTTCATGACGAAAGACGTGAGTCTGATCGGTCTGAAGTCCTTGGCAGTGAAATGCGATGGATTTCCTGGCTTAGGAATAAACGTAACCTTCACCTTTTCTCACCTGGTTGGAACGTAACCTAGGGCTAGGGAGCTACGTAGTACCTCACGCAGCGGCTTCTGCAGAATCTCTCCACTTTCTTTCAGCAGAGCTGGAAAGATACCATCACTGCCAGCTGATTTATACGGCTTAAATTTGTCTAAAGCCCACCTGTACCTTTCCATGGTGATGATTCTCCTGGCTAGCGACCAATCCTCTCCCGTCGGGGGAACGATGTTTGGCAAGCTAGCTTCAGATTTATCTTCTCCACAGCCAGGAAAGTGAACTTCCAGCAAGTGCTTGGCCGTCTCACAGCCACTCCCTGTAAGCTCTCCCATCTGGCTTTCTTAAAGAGCTCGGAAGTAGCCTAGAGTATTTGGCAAGGATCTTGTGGATTCTGGCATAATCTGGAACATGTTCCATTTCCGCACAAAATCCCTTCCATGCTTCTCTGGCCCTCCTCTGCTTTCCTGAAAGCCTTTTGGACAGCCTTGTAAGTGACCCAGTCAGCCTCAGCTGCCGTTCTCATGGATTTGTTCCATGATCTCCTCGCAAAAAGTCTGAGCTTTTCGAATAGCTTTCTGCTCCGGGCATGAGTTTTCATAGGCATTCGTCAGCAACTCTGTGATGACATTTACTGCATCATTGAGCTCTGCTGATGATCTCGGCATCACTCTTTCCAGCTTTGTCTCCACATGTTGTTTCAGAAAGTTCCTATACTGTTCCCAGTTCGTTCTTCTAGGGTTCCTGAACTTCACCACTTTTGTCAACCAGCCCCTCAGCTTGAACTTCATAGGTCTATGGCCCGAAAAGCGGGGCGTCAGAGAAACTCTCCATGAATCAATTTGATCGGCTAGGTTCTCTGAAGCTAGGGTGATATCCAGTACTTCTTTACGATTCTTAGTGACGAACGTCAGTATGTTACCTCTGTTCAAAATTCTAAGATTCGAATTCGCTATAAATTGCAGTAGAAGATTTCCCCTAGGATTGAAGTCCGTATTTCCCCATACTGCATGATGTGAATTCCTAGTATGATTGGTACGTTCTTTTCCTCAGATAATTCCATCGCTTTCATCAGTAGCTCTGTGTACGGTGTGTCCGCCGTATCGGGCATATAACAAGACCCCACTAGCAAGTCTCCTCCATGAACATTTTCACGAGTAATTCTCACCACAGTGGTGCCTTCGTCCGAAAATTGTCGCATCAGCATCGTTTGCAGTAAGGGAGCCGTGTAAATAGCCGCTCTCGTTCTGCTACCGTTGCCTCCACTAAAAACTCTGTTCTTGTGGACACCGAAGCCCATTATTTTAGAGTTGTTTACCCAAGGTTCTTGAATTAGCATTGTATACACTATATACTGCAGCCATACCGGTGACAGAAAATACATTTATTGTAAGCTTTGCCGTCGACACAGACATTCTGGCAACGGACGCTTCCCATCAGGATGCAACCATTAAGCTACAAAAAGCAGTGGATAAAATAAATCAGTTGACAATCAAAAATTTGACTTTATGGGATGTATGGCGTATTTTTATACAGGAAATCAAATTTCTGCGTATGAAAGCTGAAAGCGTAGAAAAATTATTACATTGGCGGGTCCGGCATTTGTGACGCATTTTTTTACTCAGAAGTGAAAATATTTCAAAAGAATTTTGTGCGTTCCGAAGCTGCAAGCGTCACCCAAATTGATATCAGTTGTTTTGGAAGAAGGGACGAGGACTTGCGTCACGTTTCCCTTTTAATAAGGGTTTTTTTTGTGATAATGTTTTCCATTAATTTCCTGAAATCAAAATCTTTCATTTCACATTGGAATGAACAGTTTCGGTGCTACTACTTCGCAAACCATTTGCAGTAAAGTTGTGAGCTTAATTGATTTTACAAACAAGGCTTACAAACACAATTTACAGACTGCGGACCATTTGTACAATGATATCAATTAACACACACTTGAACGTTTTTCAATCCATTTCCTCACAACGAACGTATACATGTTACAAACAGGAAAGCCATGATAAGAGTTTTCATTAGGCAAGAAGACACCTATTTTGGGCTTGATGTATCGCATCCACTCCGTTTTCCTATTGTTTTTTCTTAGTTGCTTCAACTATAGCAAATTTTTAATGTAATGAATTTGACGTGATGGTTGCTATTATGGCTAGGGTGACACATTATATTCAGTAAACACGTTAAGGTTTTGCTAAAAGGAATAAATATGATGATAATGATGAATACAAAAGGGTTAGAAGTGAAACCCCAGCCAACTAATTATAATTTTCATCAAATTTAATTCGTCGGAAAATGTGTAAATGTTGTTGCTTGACATTAAACCAAATTGTTATAATATATGCCAGTCAAATATTATTATCATGTTAGTCGAATAACATTGCATTTAATTCATCGCATTTGTTAATAAATTGATGGCCTCGATGCCATAATTATATCGTTTAACGAAACAATTTTGAAATTTAACTAAATAATTGGAGCTTCGCACTATCAATTTGAGTTTTAGTATTTTAACGACGCAATTGTTCAATAATTTTTTAATCGTTTTACAATTAGTAACCTTATGTTAGATAATAGATAGTTTTGTGTCGATTATGAGATAGTACGTAAAAAAGGGTAGAAAGACATCAGACTAAATTTCTTTGAATATTTCTGATATCACTGTCAAATTTTAGGGGCTCAATGGATGGGTTTACGCAATGCCGAGGGCTTTCAGTGCTCCTAAGGCATTTCTTCTCCAATTCTGATACATCCAGATTGCAAATGCAGAAACACTATGAATCAGAGCATAAAGTAAGCAATTTTCACTGGGGAGCACTTTCACAGAAAGGGTGGAATTTTCAAGACGAAAAGACGCGAATTTATTAATATAAAACATATGACTCTCTTCACTTCATACTCTTGTTTCGCACAAAATCGCATTCTTTACACAAGTTCAAATTAACAGGGCGTAATTGTAGAAAATGTAGAAAATGTAGCAACAGCTGGCCCGTGAGTCAATTTGAAGTCGAAATTTGAAGGTGAAAAAATTGTGGAAAAAAACAGCCAGCAAAATTTGTTGAGATTTCAAACTCAAGCATAGTGTGAAGAAGTAAAAAAGCGCGACCGTAGCGATCGAAAAAAAATTTAGATTATGGACCCACGAATATTTTTGAAGAAATGGCGAGCGTAACTAAAAATTTTGAGATTTCGAACTCAAACATAGTGTAGAGAATCCACTTCGCGTTTCTGAATCATTTCCCGTTTTTTCGTTATTTCCCGTTTTTCAGCCATTTCCTGTTTGCAAGCACAACTAATTCTTCCTTGTCCTTCTTTCCACTCAATTATTATTTTTTGTCTGGTTACAAGTTAATCTCCTGGTATTCGATTTTTCGGACGAAAAACTTCCCGGTATCCTAGATACTACACTATTTGAAAACCTGGCAAAAGATGCTGTTCCAATACGATAAATAAACCTGTGTCATGGGTATAGGAAAATGGCGATAAAGCAGGGACTATTTTTGAGAATTTTTTTTTCCAAATTTTCTAAAATTTTTTTCAATTTTTTTAATTTTCTCAAATTTTTCCAAATTTTTTCTCAAATATTTTTTTGGAAAAAATTAAAAAAAAATGGAAAAATGGAAAAATGTGAGAAAATTTGGAAAAATGTCTCCTCAAAAATAGTTCCAAAAATAGACAGTAGTCAACTAAATCATCGCTGATTCGTTGGTGAATCACCTATGATTTTGCAGGAAATCACCGATGATTCATCATGGAATCACCGATGATTCATCATAGAATCACCGATGATTCATCATGGAATCACCGATTTTTCACCATGGAATCATCGATGATTCATCATGGAATCACCGATGTTTCACCATGGAATCATCGATGCTTCATCGTGGAATCTTCCATGATTCACAGTGGAATCACCGATTATTTGCCGTGAATTCACCGATGGAATCATCGATCATTCACCAATGAATCACTGATGATTCACAGTAGAATTAGCGATGATTCACCATGGAATAACAGTGGAATCTCCCATGATTGACAGTGGAATTACCATTGATTCACAGGTGAATCACAGATGATTCACAGAGAAATTAGAGAAATTTCAGATGATTCACAGTGGAATCACCAATGATTTGACAGGGAATCACCTGTGACTCACCGATCTTTCACCAATGAATCACCGATGATTCACTGTAGAATCATCGGTGATTCCTCTGCGAATAATCGGTGATTAATAACTTATCGTCGAGGTACAGTTTTCAGGTTACTTATTCTACGATGTAGTGAGCCCACCCTATTTTTGTCGCTAGTAAGGCACCACCAAGAAGTGTTCGACTGGACGACCATTCTCCACATTCAGAGGTTTTTTATGCTTCAGTGGGCGTCTTGTGCATTTTTCCTCCTCCAATGTATGTTATTTCAGGCTCTGTATGAATGGAAAGTGCCAAGTGTTCCGCCACTTAGCCGATACGCGCCTACCAGTGCCAGAGTTTGTACGCCTCCAAATGTAGCAAATAGTAATTTATAAGGCTAGAGTGAGTCATGAGGCTAGGGAACGACTTCTACCGTCTTGACCGAAACACTGGTTGAGTTGCCTGTGACGCACTGAAACGTGGATGCAGTTACTTTGGACTACTGTTCCTAATCCGCAAGTAGAAAATGCGGCAAAGGTTTCATAGGGTCTCCATCCATCCGCACTCAAATTACAAACTTTACACGTTATCAGCCAAATTCTTACAAAACTTTATTTTGCTGCTTCCAGGACAATAAAGTATTGTAATGTGATGAAAATTGATAAATTTTGATCATAGCATCGTGATTCTGTTGTATTAAGCTACAACACCAACATAACAGTAAAACAACGGCACGGTACATCACTAATACTTCAAAAATACATCACTTTTATATCATTTTTACAAGCCTTACGACATTTGATTATCATTTTGTACCGGAGTCAGAATAAGGTCGAGTACTTACGTACTGAATGTCGACAATTACTAACGTTAGTCTACGGTGTTATTGTTGCCGACTGTTAGGTTGACTTTCAACCTTGTCAGAAAATCTCCGAGTGGTCAAAAAGTTTTCAATCATCAGGAAAAAGCCATCTAGCGACCATCTAGTCGTAAATTACGTAACGTAAGAGGGGGGAGGGGTATGAGGCAAGCGTTAAGGTTAGAACGAAAATGAATCAAATTTGACTATTTTAGCATTACAGGGGGGAAGGGGTCTGAAAAATGTCAATTTTGGCGTTACATAATTTATGCAATTTTCAGCAACATTCAGAAGCCACAAGTCTGTTTATTTGAGTGCTAAAAATAAGAATACGGAATTTGGTGCCGAAAATGTTATCAAACTTGGATCATGTGAAACATTCGCGTGAGTATGCGAAAATACTAAGCAGTCCAAGTTTAGAACTCGGGCAGGTACGCTGGTGTTTAGTTGAAGCCTTGGAAAATAGGAAGTTGAAGCTTTCCGGTACGACGCGTAGGTGTTTTATCACCTTCAGAAATCAAGGAGCGTCAGCCAGTGTCCAAATTAAAACTATTGTACATTGAGGCACCCTAGAATATGCCACTATCAGTAGACTCACACGTAATCAAGCCAATCTGAGAATAACTAAGTATACAAAAATGTACAGCAAGTTTTTAATAGCTATCCTCTTTGTGGAAGTGCCTTTAGACGGGATAACACCCACCTACACATTTGACAAAATTTGACGAAGTAGACATCCCCAGAGGGCTCTTTACCACCAAATAATGGATGTAGTCTTCTACTCTGACGGATCCCTTATACTTAACTCTGCTGGAGCTAGTCTCTACTGTAGGGAACAAGACTCAAAGAAGTCCATTCAACTAGGCTCTTACAAATTGATAGCGTTCTTTGTTACAGTTTTTCTGAAAATCTCCGAATCATCCAACAATTATAGTTATACCATGCACTAGTTGATCTTTCCTCTAGTGCATGAAACAAGTGGATCTTGAATACTTGAGAAAGCCTTCAGAAAGTTGCAACAAGTGGAAGAGTGTATTTTTGGCTAGTGAGTTTGGAATCAAAAAATGATGTTAGGCAATGATGAAGCAATGATGATAAATACCCCCCCCCCCCGAAACAGACGTCATATTTTCATAATAAAAAAGTGGGTTATAGACAACAAAATCGGCCAAAGAATGTAACGTTTTTAATGGCATCATGGGGTGTACTGTTATACACTTGTATAATAATTACACTACACACCTTGTATAAGTGTTTGTGAATCATTCATAAGTGTTGCACTAACATTTCAAGAGAGACCCGAGCAAGCCAAACCAACGGTCGTTTCAACTCCCAACAATTACAGGTTACGACATTCACTGCCGCAGCAAATACAAAAATATGTGCCATTGCCAATCGCTACCTATTAATCCAAAATTTTATCCCTGGACTACTAGAAAAAGTCACTTGCTGAGCAAAATTCATTGTTTTCTGGGTAAAAATCACATGCTTTGGTTGTATATGTAAACGATTGGGATTGCAGTGATTCAAAACCTAATGTTGCGACACATGGGACTTTTCACTTCATCTTCTACTTCTTTTTTGAAAACAGACGTCTGTTTCCTCGGGCCCCCCTCTCCTCTGTCATATTCCGTCTGTTTTCTCGGAAGCCCCCCTCCCCCTCCCCTAAAAGCAGACGTTATTTATGGACGATAATCGGCTACTGGGATAGGAATGTCACGCACGTTTGATCTCGGCTAAGATATTTGGTGGAAATTGCAACATGTGGCCGAGTGCTCGGTTGATGTCCACGAGGACTCCTAAGGCTCTATTGATGCCGTATTTGGCTTACTGTTGTCCGGTCCTCAGTTTCGTCTCTGCGGGGGTTAAGACAATTCTTGAAAAGCCATTCCATGCTTGCGTTAGGTTTATGTATGGCATTGACCGGTATGACTCAGTCTCGGATCATGTTGATAGTCTACTAGGCAGGGAACCCTTCGTTTATTTTGACTTTAGGACACTAAATCTACTGCTACCGCGCAAAGACAGGGACATTGTCGATAGCTCGATATTCGTTCGGGGTATCTCAAAATATAATGCGCTTACTTCCTAATGCTACTAAAAGCAAATTATCGTTAACTGGCTTCAAACGTGCTTGTAGGGACCACCTAGGACTTATAAGTCGTTCGATCGTTTTGTTCCAGCTAGCTCTACCTTGTATGTTTGTTGTTTTCTTTCTGTTTGTATTTCTTTATAAATTCGAATAGGCTCGTTATTGCACTGTTCGCGCGTTGTCCAGCTCGCGTAAATATGTATTTCAAAAGGTCTCTAACCTTACACATATATGGCTATTTCTATTACTGTCCACGGCACACATTTTTATATGCTTCTCTTTCACGCTTTAAGTGCAAACCAGTAGTAAATGAAACAAAAAGTATTACTCTCCACGAAACATTTTTGAGACTAATACAAACGCTGTAGAGTAAAAGAGACAAATATAGTCAAACTGTTGAAGAGTGAAAGACCTGAAAGACGTTTGTTTGACCACCGAGAAACGAAAATCGCTGGCGCGAAATGAAATTTAAACAATTAAATCATAAGTCAAAGCGAATGTCCTGAAATTCGTCGCCCATTCCGAACAACTATATGTCCTAGCTTTCGTAGTCTCCCCAACAAATTAATTTCAATTGCTCACCGTTCAGGCCCGTAACTAGAGGAGGGTATGAGGCAAGCGTTACGGTTAGAACAAAAATGGGACAAATTTGACTCTTTTAGCGTTACAGGGGGGAGGGGGGATCTGACAAATGTCAATTTTTGCGTTACGTAATTTATGAAAGGCCCCTTATTCGATCATTCCTTTTTTTTCAAAACATACTCTTATAACTTATAAGAGTTGGGATGACTATAGTTTCTCGAAAGGTCTGGGAAAACTATTATTTACATGAACGTTCCATGTCTTCCTTTTGTCAAATTATCATTAAAGATGTACAATGTACAGACATCTTCACCGTAGAAATACCGATTTGCTTAGTCCAAAGTCTCCTTTCTTCCTTACATTTTTTTCTCAAAACGTAGTCATTTGTAAAAGTGAACTAACTCTCATTGAGTTTTCAATAAACTTTCAAACGCGTAACTTTTAAAAATCAGCAAAAATTAACAAATTTGAATTTAAATCGAGGACATGTTACGAAAACGTTGGTCGCTAGTGGAATTCCATGAATCTATTATTTTTATCGATCTAATGTAATTTACAAGACAAAAGAGAGCAGCGAGTTTGACTTAGTCATGCCAGACAATATCGTTTTTCGTTAGACAATGGCGTATTCATTCTCACTATCAATAAATAACGGAAAACTTTACTCAATTGAATGGGGTGGTACCTCTAATACGTGGAAAAAATCCGTACTTATGTCCATTGTGCTGAGCAATGCTATTTGTGAAGGGAGTACAACAATTGAACGTAGTTTTAGAGTCAGTCTATTATTTTAAACCATTCAAAAAAAACTGGTGAATAATTTCTCAAAACTCGAACGTATAAAAAGAAAATCAAGAGGAAAGCAAATAAAATTCACACTTACTCAGTATATCTACGGCTGCCCCAATAATATTGTATGTGATTTCGTCGTCGTAAATTTGTCTCACTAAAAATTGGCCCTCCATGCTAACTTCAGCTTTTTTTCTGTAAAGAAAAGCGAAATTTGTCAGATACGAAACAATGTTGGAAATTAAAAGTAGTAAAAAGTAATGAGAACGAAATTCTCTTAGATTTCTTTCTAATGGTTTGGATGGGATACTTTTTTTTCTGAATGTTATAGTTGTTGTTTTCTTGTGCTGCTTTTGGTTACATGTGCCATAAAATGAGATACCGTTTTCGTGAATACTATCCTTCTTTGTGTGTTACAACATGTCGGTATAAATAGTGGAAGGAAATTCAATTATTTTTTTTCATGCTTGCCGACCGGGCACCACTTTTTTCCCTTATAACAATGGCTAAATAATTTAGTACTTCTCTCTCGGATAAAAACCGTCGGAAAGATAAATATGACCGCATGCATTTGCGGTGGTGGTGTTAATAATTTTATGTTTTCATCACGTCTCACTTTTTCGATATGTTTTTCCCTTTTTATTGTCAAATAGTACCACTTTCACAAAAAGAAAAATGATCAGAGGAACACAATACCGAAAAGTATCTGGGCCATTCCACGAAAACTCCGTTCCAACGCTCGTTACGAAAAGATATTCATACAAAATGCTGCATCAGAAGTATTGATCCTTTAACTAGAGATTAGTAACTTTTCTATTGCTTTTATTTTGTAACTACTGAGAATTTCACGCGTGGAACGAAGCGGACAGTGGAATTGCCCATCTATCCTCTTAGATTTCCCGTTTTGATCAAAAATGCTATTTTCGATACTAGTTGTTCTAAGCGCACGAAGTGAGATTACTACTATGAGCCGAATTTTTCATGCGCAAAATACACATTTCGATAAAATGATGCATCGAATGGAAAACGCACTAGTGTCGAAAGAAATGACAAACGCACCATTGCAAAAAAGTATGCGTACTTTGTGCACGGCTCCTAAGGCCTTCTCAACTTCCTCTCCAAACTTTACTTGCTCGTTTCAGCGAATGTACCATAAGCTAGTAAGACAACGACTCACGCAAAAGCAATGAGATTTTGTTTAATGAGAAACTAGCGCTGTACCCGGCCTTCGACTGGTCGTACACTTATACCAGGGTGAATTGCTCAAACTGAATCGCTTAAATTTTCTAAAGTTTTTTCGCATTTGCTTGTACATACAGGAACGGAAAAGTGAAAACCGACAAGTTTCTGATTTGTGTGGTAAATTCGTATGAAAAATCAGAAACTTGTCGGTTTTCACTTTTCTGTTCCTGTAATTACAATTACAAATAAAAGAAGGTAATTCACACTTCCTGAACCCTTTAACAGTCTGTCTTTACCCATCCTTTGAACGTGCCCAAACCAGCGCAGACAACTAACACTTGCCACCTCTTCCACGCACGCAACTCCTAAAATTTATCCAAATAACGTCGCTCTTGATATGATTATCCCACTGCTCCCTCTGAATTCAATTTTTTACACTCCTGAGAATCTTGCAGAGATATCCGCAATCCACCCAAGTTTCACTATCACAACAAAAACCTCTTTAAAGGTGGAGTGTGGCGCAGTCCGTGAGTCGGCTTCCAAAATTATTGATGTCGCTTGAGGTGACGCTATCGCTGATAATACGCAGAAGTTTGTTTGAATGGAACCTTGTGTTCAAAGTTTTGATTTACTGAAAAAATTACAGCGCTTTCTTTAAAACTAAATTACGTTGTGTTCTATACTTTCAGTTTTTGCGCTGCAAAAATTTGACTTTTAGTTCTTATTGCGTAGATTGTTTAGAGTAAATTTAAATTTTTGCGTGTAAAAACTGAAAGTATTAAAAAATTATTCCGCTAGTGGATCCGGCATTTGTGACGCAATTTTCAGTTGTTGAAAAAGTTTCTATTTTTTAAAAAAAATTTTCTCCAAAAAAAAGTTTTCTCCAAAAAAATTTTCTCCAATCAAAACGAAAAAAAATTTTTCTCCAAAAAAATTTTTCTTCAAAAAAAATGTTCTCCAAAAAAATTTTTCTCCGAAAAAGACTTTTCTCCAAAAAAAATTTTCTCCAAAAAAATTTTTCTCCGAAAAAAATTCTTTCCGAAAAAAATGGTTCTCCAGCACACTTCCCACATCATCCCACACACTTCCCAGATCACGCCACACACTTCCCACATCATCCCACACAATTCCCACATCATCTCACACACTTCCTACATCATCCCACACACTTCCCACATTATTCCACACACTTCCCACATCATCCCACACACTTCCTACGTCACGCCACACACTTCAAAAAATCATGCCACACTTTTCCCACATCATCCTACTCACTGCCCACATCATTCCACACACTTCCCACTTCATTCCACACATTTCTCACATCATCCCACACACTTCCCACATCATCCTACGCACTTTCCACATCATTACACATCATTTTCGGTCACTTCAAAAAAATTTTTTCTCATAGTCGCTCTACGGCAGCGTAGCTCATTTCGGACTACTTTGACCGACTCCTGGCAACGAACTCCCCACCGGTTTCCACAAACTGGTTCCACAACCGATTCCGTTGACTTTGTGAGATGGATACCTTTCATTTGATACCCCATTCACCGCGATCTGACCACTACCGGCCGAGATATAGCCAAAAAAGTGCTCCCGTTGGTGGATTTTCATATATAAGGGTTGTATGGAAACTTTGAAGGCCAATAACTCAGTTCCAAGATTCATAATTCCACTCAACAATTGTAGAATGAAGTGTAATTTTTGTAAATAAATATCTTTCAAGAATAAAAAAAAAATTATGAAGCGAAGTATAGAGAGACAGCAACCTTGGAAAAGAAAGTGATCAAAAATCCCAATGGCGTAATTTGTGAACAGTACTTATGTGTCAAAAGTGTTATTCGATGACGTGATGATCATGATTATTCCCCGGGACGTTATTTTCCTCCGGCGGGGGATATTTTTCACTGGCCAAAACTACTATTTTCTGGTGGGCTGACATTAGTTGTTTTGTATGAAAATATCCCCCGGTTAGAGTGTAATATCGCTCGCCGAGAAGTAATCGTTTTCCCCGGGGGAAAATATCACTAGCCGGCGGAAAAAAACGCCCCGGTGATATTTGTCCCAGGTATTTTTCTCCACCTATCGGAAATTACACTAGGGAAAATTGCCATAGCTGGTGGAAAATATCTCCCGTCAGGAGATATTTTCACCCGCAAGGAGAGAATAACGTTGGCGGGTGATATTTCCCTTCGGCGGATGTTATTTTCCCTTTGTATAATGTACATACCAATATCGGCGTACATTTGTTGACGGAAATATTTTTATGTAAAAATCAAAGTTAATATTTTGGTGAAATGTGTAAGGAAATATATTTGAAAGACTCCCCTTTCGACACCCATTCTGCGGCGGCTGCCAAACCCAAAACATAACTCTCTAGCCGGAGGATATTCTCATTCATGCAAAACAAATATCCATCGCAGGGGGAAAATATCCCTCTTAGGTGGAAAATATCCCTCGCAGGGGGAAAATATCAATAGCAGGCGAAAAATATCACTCATAGGGAGAAAATATCCTTTACAAGGGGCAAATATCTTTCGCAGGGGCAAATATCGCCCGGATAGAGTGTAATGTCACTCGTTAGGAAATAATTCGACTAACCGGAAGGTTGATTTATTGATTTATTACTATAAACATAACTTACGAGACTAAATATAGTGTACGCAACAAGAGAGTAGTTTGTTTGAGTTGTAAAAGAATAAGGTGACGTCTTAAAACCGAATATCAACAATTAATAGCAAATGAGAAATTTCTTAATTGGTTGCAAATGGTCAATCAAAAGATAAATTTTTTATTAGGATTTCTGTGATTTTCTTCTTTTTTTTTTTTTTTGATGAAGACATAGCAGTTCCAGTCGTTCTTCGATGTGATACTTAAAAAGTCAGTGATATATTTTTATGCTTTTAAGCACAAAATATGCAAATTTATCCCATCAACAGCTCCATTCAATTGGTAATCTTCTACTTACGTATAGGTAGATCGGTGAATCTTGAATACCCGCTGGGGTAAATATCATGTGTGGTGTTTAAAGCGTATACTTGGAATGAAACATAGGCGAAAATGTTCTGATGTTCAGTTACGTTTTGTTCACTCGATATTTTGTTGTATCACTCGCCTATGCGTGCTAGAGAGTATGAGGAAGACAATACCGAAAACAATTCAATCAACAGACCGCGTATTACAAACATTCGCACGCTCTATATAATCGCTGTTGTGTAATCCACCAATGTATACATCGTAGTACATACGATGGCATTCAACATGTTTCTGAATTAAACGAAGCTTTTTCAGAAGTGTGAAAAGTTGTGAGTCTCGAATAAGTACATTCGGAACTTCATTTGGAATAAGTTTCCTCATGGAAGTGAGAGACATGACATCGATAGCAGTTTACAACCACCAGTGGGCAGAGATTGGGCTTGGGTAATTGTTTTTGCATCGTTTAAGATTCACTTTTTTAGGGATGGTGTTCCGTATGGGTTTGGTTTATTTTTTGTCGAGATCTCCAAAGAGCTTAGCTCGTATGGAAAGAATGACATTGCGAGAGGGGCGTTGTGAAGATTCTCTTGCAACGCTGCGTTTCAACTTGACCCTCGAAGCAGCTGTACATTGGACATAGACTCAAGTGGCACTATTTTCACCAAGTCTAGTCAGTTGCTTGGCTTTGCAGACGACCTGGACATAATTGGACGAAATGTGGATGTTGTTAAAGACAAGAGGAAAGGTACCGACCTTGGGTTGAAGGTCAACGACGGAAAAACGGAATACATGATCATCCCACCTGCGAATTCAAAATGGTCATAATTCATGGTCAATTCATAAGTTAGTATACCTTGGATCGGAGCTGAACACTAACAACGACATCGCGGACGAAATGAAGAGGCGAGTAGGATAGGATAGGATAATAGTGGGTAGGAACGCCAACGGGCAGATCCTTGCACCTAAGCCGCTAATGGGCCTGTTGTGCATGCCCACAGAACTTAGATGTTATCCCTTCTGATGCGATTCAAATAATCTAGCACCATTTTCGGCGGAAGGTTTCTTATGAATTTCAGGTTCACAGTATATGAATGAATGAATAATACTTTTATTGTCTACTATTTGCTAGCCGACTAAACATGAATATATCGCGACAATATAAACATAAATAAATTCAAAATGGATTGAATAATTTACGATACAAAGAAAAATCACAGAGATTCGATGTCTCCACACCTGTCACACAGTGGACTGTTAGCATAGCCCATTGTGTGCAAGTGCCTATTAAGAGAGCAGTGTCCTGTTAGAATATCTGTTAGCCTCTTGACGTCACGTTTGGAGAGAGAGAGTAGTTCTTTGGAATGGTTTTTGTTTATTCTAATGCAGTTTTTTGCATGGCTAGCGTAGTTGAGTAGTGGGAGAAGGTTTTCGCTTCGTGATACTAACAGAGTAGAGGCTGACACTGCTATACTTGGTTCAGGACCAACGGAAGAGGAGGACGAGGCTGCCTTAGCTAGTTCGTCGGCTTGTTCATTACCTGCGATATCTATAAGACTTGGTACCCAGACCAGAATAACTTGACATGAGGTGGAGAGCAATTGCTTTCGGTCTCTGCATTCTAGGATTAATGATGAGGAAATTTTGTAACTACCTAGGGCTCTGATTGATGATTGGCTGTCTGAGCAAATATAGATCCCATGGTCCTCTGGCAAATTATCCATAGAGGATAACAGCTCGTTAACGCAACTGAGGATTACAATAATCTCCGATTGGAAGACTGTAATAAATTTACCAAGGGGTAGACTTACGGCTACATTTAAGTCCAAAGAGCAAAATCCTACTCCAGAGTTTCCGTTAACTGAGGAACCATCCGTGTCGTAGGTCCAGTCACCAGGAATGATAATTGAGAAAGATCTACATGAAGGGAATCATAAGATTGGGCACCTTTTTAATTTCTCTTTCATCGCTCTTTTCACGTATTTGCCTGTATTTTTCTCAAGTAAAACCGGTTTTTCGGTTGAAAGAGTTAAAACGAAGCGTTGCACAATCTTATGATTCTCTTCCTGTATTAAATCTGTATCTGCTCATCAGCAAACGCTGGTCGAACCGTATAATCCAAATCAACAGCATCTCCGACAGAGTCATCTATGTGCGTCTGAAGATAAATGCGATGTACAGTTTGAAAGTCATCCAAGCGTACGCACCGACGACGGATCACGACGACGAAGAAATTGAAAGCTTCTATGAAGATGTCTCCAAAGCGATTGAAGAAAACAGAGCTCAATATCAGTTGCTAGTCGGCGATTTCAATGCCAAATTGGGAAAAAGAGAAGACGTTGCAGAAACTTCGATTGGAACGTTTGGTTACGATCAGAGGAACGAACGAGGAGATACTTTGCTGAATTTTCTCCAACAACAAGGAATTTTCGCAATGAACTCATTTTACTCCGGTAAGGTTCAGAGGAAGTGGACTTGGGCCAGTGCAGACGGCAGAACAAAGAACGAGATCGATTACATCATATCGAACCGCAAATCGATTGTCAAGGATGTTACTGTGCTTAACCGTTTCACAACAGGCAGCGATCATCGAATGGTGCGAGCCAAAGTCGTCTTGAACACACGGACAGAGAGAGAAAAGTTGGTCAAGAAAAAAGTCGTTTTAGACATGGAACGCCTGAAAGAACAAAGCGACGCATTTAAGGAAGCTATGGACAACGAACTGAACGGAACGAATTCACAAACTGCAACGATTGATGAGCTGACAGAAAGAATAGTGACCTCAGTGAGAAGCTTCCTGGAAACCAGATGCCGATCTACATGCACTAAAGAGTCGAAGCTCAGCAAGGAAACGCTAGACCTAATAGCAGAAAGACTGGATTTGGTGAAAGGTGGAAAGCGAGACACTGTTGAATACAGAGACAAAACGAAAGCCATCAACAAGAAAATGAAAACCGATCTGCGACAATACAACGTGAAACTGGCCATGAACGCTATCGAAGCAAATGGGAATATGAAAGTATTACGAGCGAAACGGGCGAACGGGTACAGACAAATTTTTAAATTACGCGATAAGGCGGGCGTCATACAAACAGATCAGGACAAGGTATTGGACATCGCGCGAGAGTTCTATGAGGACCTTTTTACGTCGGTTCGAGCCAAACTACCGGCAGAAAGAGCAAAAGCGAGACCGGTGATAATGAACGTTGGTTCCGAAGATTTGCCGGACATAACGATTAACGAAGTACAGGCTTCGTTAGACGAAATGAAGAACAGAAAAGCTCCAGGTGACGACGACATTCCGATCGAAGCAATCAAAGAAGGCGGACCCACACTGCTCAAAATGACAACGGATCTGTTCAACAAGTGTCTCGAACAAGAGAAAATACCAGAATCATGGGAAAACGCAGTCATCACTTTGCTGCACAAGAAAGGAGACATCACGAAACTGGAAAACTACAGGCCCATCAGTTTGATCTCGCACCTCTACAAACTGTTTATGAAGGTGATAACGAAACGGATCACAAAGAAGCTAGACTTCTACCAGCCGATCGAACAAGCAGGGTTTCGTTCCGGATTCAGCACAAATGACCACTTGCAAGTGATGAGAAGTCTAATAGAAAAATGCAACGAATACAAAATCATCATCGCGATATGCTTCATAGACTTCGAAAAAGCGTTCGATTCGGTCGAATTATGGTCGATTTTAGACTCCTTGGACGATTGTCGGATTGACTCGAGATATACCCGGATGATAAAACATATCTACGAGCACGCAACGTCGTGCGTCAAACTGCATAAAACCACCGATAAATTTCGAATTGGAAGAGGAGTCCGTCAAGGAGATACCATTTCACCGAAATTGTTCACGTCAGCTCTGGAAACGGTTTTTAAAAAGCTTGATTGGAGTGAACTGGGAATCAACATAAATGGGAAGTTTCTGAACAACCTTCGATTCGCCGACGACATTGCCCTGACATCAACGACTCTGGAACAGATTGAAGCGATGCTGTTGCAGCTCAACGAGGAAGCCCAAAAAATCGGTTTGAAGATGAACATGTCGAAAACGAAAGTGATGACAAACATCGATGGTGCTACACCAATCAAGATCGGAGACGAGGAAATTGAAATCGTGAATTCGTACAAGTATCTCGGCCACGTCATGAAGCTCGGTCTCGACAACCAAACGGCTGAAATAAAGAGAAGGATCGGTCTCGGTTGGGCGGCGTTCGGCAAGTTACGGTACATCTTCAAGAGCAACATGAGCAACAGTCTGAAGAGGAAAGTGTTCGATATGTGTGTGCTGCCGGTCCTGACATACGGAGCCGAGACTCTCACGATCACCAAAGCATCAGCGAACAAATTGAGAGTTGCACAGAGGGCAATGGAAAGGGCAATGCTAGGAATCACACTCAGGGACAAAATGACAAATGAGTGGATCCGGCGACAAACAAGAGTCATCGATGTCATGACACGAATAGCGTCGCTCAAGTGGAATTGGGCTGGTCATATTGCCAGAATGACCGACGATCGATGGACGAAAACTATAATGCAATGGCGGCCACCAACGAAACGACCGATGGGACGTCCACCGGAAAGATGGACCAACGATATCAAAAGAACGGCAGGCACGACGTGGCAGCAAGTGGCAATGGACCGAAAAAAGTGGCGATCTATGGGGGAGGCCTACATCCAGCAGTGGATATAAAAGGCTAAGGAAGAAGAAGAAGAAGAGATTAAATCTGTATACAGGAGTAATGGAGTCGCGTGGCATTTCTATTTCAGGAGAACTCTTTACCATCCTTTTCCATATTTTTGAGTGGCTGCTTTGGACTGCAATAAGCGAGTTACTCAGTTTTAGTCTCAAAGCAGAGGAGCGGTCTTCAGCTTCAATAAAGATATGCAGTGGTTGTATGCTGAGCAGGGCTTCTAGGGTTGTAGTTGGGGCTGATCTCATGGCACCGCTTATTCCAATGAGTGCTTGTCTTTGAAATTGTGAGAGCTTAAGACGAGAAGCAGTGAGATTGCACTTAGGTCACCAAATAATGGCTGCGTAACTTATTCGGGGCCTGATGATAGAGGTGTATATCCATTTTAACACTTTTGGGCTGAGGCCCCAAGTTAAACCAATGGCTCTTCTGCATTGCCATAGCCCACCGGTAGCTTTCTGGATGACATTATTGAAATGAAGATTAAAGTTATTTTTGGAATCCATTGTAAGACCTAGGACTTTGGCTGAATCAGAGCGCGGGATTCTCTTTCCGAAGAAGAGATGCGAGTAACTTTGGGCAACCGGAGTTATTACAGCCCGCAATTTATAAAATTGTGATCAGATCGGTAGTTACGTACGGTTCGGAGTCATAGTGCTTGACACAGAAAGATGAACAATCTCTGCACACATTCGAACAAAAAGTACTGCTTACAATATTCGAACCAGTATTCAACCGAAAACTGAACCGATGGCGCAGACGATATAATCACGAGCTCAGAGAGCTTTTTGGAGATCCCGACATAATCAGAGCAACGAAAATAAACCGACTACGTTGCCTCGGTGATGTACAACGAATGGACGAACACCGTATTCCGAAAAAAATTCTGAAATCCAAACCTGAGGGCAAAAGGAGTGCAGGGCGACCCAAATCCCGGTGGAGCGACGTTAGCTACGGATAGGCTCGATTGGAGAGGCATGTTGGAGAAGGCCAAGACCCTTAATGGGTTGTAGTGCCGGTAAAGCAGAGGAAGAAGAAGAAGAGGGGCGTTGTGGCTCCCCCCTACACCAAACATTTTTTTACTGGATGCGAAAGAGTGGACTTTACTTTTCTTGGTATGTGTGTGAATTTTAAGACGCGATTCGAGATAGAAAAAAGCCAGAGAAAATGCTCGATTCCACAAAATTTTCGGAATCAATCTAGTACTGAATTTGAGGAAAGTGGGAAAATATGCACTGCGGAAAAAGTCTGATGAAATTAGGTTTAGAACAAAGAAATTATAAGTTGGTACGCCTGCGGCCAGATAGAAGGAATCTACACTGTCCAAAACTTAAGTAAGAACTTTGTAAACTTTGTTACTTCTGCGAGGTTTTAGCTTTATTGACTAATTTCTCTATTGAGTCATTCTCAACGAAAGCTGCGACATCTACTATCCTCGTAACGTCAATATCCTGAACTAAAGATAGTCTGCTACAAATGTCAAAATTCTCAAATAAGTTAGTCTGCCTCAAATGTCAAGTGTATAGAATATCCTGCCATCTATTTTCGTTAAGAACTGCTTATAGAGAAATTCGTCAAGACTGCAGTGGGATTAGTCCGGTATCTGTCATTACTATAAACTAATTTCAGCGAAATTTTCAAACTTATGTCAAAAACGTTTCTACAGTTTTAAATTTATGAAGACAAAGATAACCGTTTTCCCCACTGTAAGTAGCTAGCAACGACCGACAGTAGCTAGCGATGACCGACGATAGCTATCGACGACCGACAGTATCTTTTTTTTTATAAGAGTGAGACAATCTTCATAGACACGCGGTCCTCCTGGACCAAGGTAGTGTTGGATTCCATTCTTCAATTACCTACCAACTGAAACCTCCTTCCTTACTCTCTATGCTCTCTTCTCCCCGGAATCGCCTCATAGCATTACTTCGGGGAGGGACTGTGCTCGCACCTACTCTCTCAGATGTCAGTCTTCTTAGATCGTCTTTCCATGCACTTTGCAGCTTCCCCATTATTTTTGCAACTACATTATCCGCTTTTAGAGTTAGCATTCCACCAAGACACGACTGGGAGGAGGGTCAAATAAGCCCACAGGAGGGTGTAATGAATTGGTATTCTAACGGCTCTCGCCTGGGTGGCGGCTCAGGAGCGGGCTACTGCTGCCAACAGATGAATATAGAAACATCTTTGTCTTTGGGAAATGGACAACTGTGTCCCTTACAGAAATAATGGGCATTCAAGGATATTGTGAAGTAATTCTCTCAGAAGGACAAAGTGGGGGGTACAATAAATATCCACACAGACAGCCAATCAGCGCTTAAAACACTGGATAGCCATAGATTCACACCCTCACTAGCGCTGAAGTGTAGAGACTCACTCCAGCTCGGAACCAGGTGAACTTGATCTGGATTCCAAGTCGCAGCGGCTTCATAGGCAACGAAATTGCAGATAGACTGGCTCGTCAGGAGTCAGTTAACGGCCTAAAAGGTCCGGAACCAGGGATTGGTGTTTCCTTAGCAACGCTTCAAAGCTGGATCAACGAATGGAAAGACGCCTCCTTCGCGAATTATTGGAGGTCGATACGATACGCACGACAGGCCAAGGCTTGTATTTTACTGAACAAGACCAGAGCAGAAGCTCTATCTCTAAGTAAGCGGGACTTGGAACGAATTGTAAGGGTTCGAACAGGACATTGCCAACTTAGAGCTCATCTCCAAGTTATGGGAATCGCCTACAGCGCGAGCTGTGACCAATGCAGTGACATTGAAACTGTTGAGCACTTTCTTTGTAAATGCCCAGCTTACTTCATGAAGAGAGCCAAGTATTTTGGCTCATACATTGTCAAGTATGAGCAGATGAAACTTATATCTCCTAAGCTAATGCTGGAGTACTTTAATGCCACAAAGTGGCTATGACTGCGCATTTTGTCTCTCGAAACTGAGAAAAAGTAATCTTAGATGGTATTCACTCGTGGGTAAGCACAACAGGCCCACTGGCGGCCTAGGTGCAGGAGCTCCAAGGTAGAGGTGAGCGGGTTGCCCGAAATTCGAAAAAAACCCGTCCGAACCCGACCCGACCCGAACCCGACCCAAACCCGAACTACTTTTCACGGGTTTGGGTTTCGGGCTTTCGGGTTTAGAAAATCCCGGTCGGTCGGGCTTCGGGTTTTTAAATTTTCGGTCGGGCGGGTTTCAGGTGTACCTCTTATCGGGTTTACGATTCGGGTTTGATAATATTGGTACAAAAAGAAATTTTGAAAATATCCAAATTACATCGACTAACTAACAATGGTATTGCAATGTACCAGTTATCAGTGTCATTGTTGTAAGTATACTTTGGTAATGATTTCAGATAAAAAAACATTACTCGTTTGTGAGCCGTATGATGAGCAAGTTTATTTTAAACATTTTAAGCGTTATTTTGTGTAAAAGGTGTAATTAAAGTCAAATCTCCCAATTCAATTTGGCCTAAAATTTCATTGAGTTCAATTTTGTAACACAAGCGATAAAAATTGGAACACTGCAAATTAGTCAATATCAATTTTGTCAACCTTCCTTTCTTCATACTATAAATATAATATAAAAAGTTTAACTTTACGTCATACTTATATTTGATAACTTTAAAGTCAAACTTTATGTCACTGTTTTGATATACGCGCTTACTCAGTTATGTGTTGTCTTTGGTTCATTGTATTTATGTTCATAATACAAAACGTAGTGTGCACAAATGGAATTTTAACGGCCTGGTCCTAAATATTGTCCTATTCGGCTTCGCCATTTAGGACTCCGCCATTAAAATTAATCTTTGTGCACTTAGGAACACAAACTACTATAGTTTCACGGCAAATAAACGACAACAACAATTGAGAATCTAGTTGAATGACTTTCGAAGCCAGTACGTATCTCCTGTGCAAGGCATGAAAAAAGCTAGAAAAAACCAACAGAAACCGTTTTTGTCGGTTTTTTACGTTTTTTTCTCCCTTTTTTCATGCATGCTTGAGTTCAACTCAATCGAATAGAGGTGAGCGGGTTGCACGAAATTCGAAAAAAAGCCCGCCCGAACCCGACCCGAACCCGACCCGACCCGAACCCGACCCGAACCCGACCCGAACCCGACCCGAACCCGACCCGAACCCGACCCGAACCCGACCCGACCCGAACCCGAACTACTTTTCACGGGTTTGGGTTTCGGGCTTTCGGGTCTAGAAAATTCCGGTCGGTCGGGTTTCGGGTTTTAATTTCGGATCGGGTTCGGGTCGGGTCGGGCCGAGCCGCCTGCGTTTTCCGGACGGTCGTTTTAATTTCGGATCGGGTTCGGTCCGGGCCGGGCTTCCGAAAAAGGTCGGCCAGCACACCTCTACTCCAAAGGGCTCCACCCACCAAATCTAATCTAATCTAAGGAAGGGGGTTTTAGTTGGTAGGTCATTAACAGGTGGTAGCTAGCGACGACCAACAGTAGATAGTGATGACCGACGTTAGCTATCGACGACCGGCGGTAGATAATGATGACCGGTGGTAGCTAGAAATTTTATCAATTTCTCTTTCAAAATTTATAGGTTAGAGTGGGTGGTTCCTTTTTACGTTTACTGCCCAAGTAATCTTCGTAATCTTATAAAATCCGATATCAAACACTGTCATTTCGATTGTTTGTTCACAAATAGACCGTCGGTTTAATGTAGAAAATGTCTACTCTAAATATCGGCTTGTACGTTTTTTAATTTCAAAAGTAGTTAAAACTCGCTGAGTCTATTGCGTTTGAGATTGCGACACGAAATAAATGGTCATCGGGTACACGTAACACTATAAAAAAATCAGATGGTCAATAAAATTTAATTTGGAACGGACGATTGATGGAGGCAACTCTAAAATCCGTTGCGGTATTTTGTTTACGTTTACACGAAATTGAAAACAAATAAGCAAATCGCTTTATTTCATTGATCATTCGAACATATCACAGAGGGTGTTTTCATCCATTAAAATTGCGACATGTCACGCGACACATGCATTTTTGTGTGATGGTGTGTGAATCAGTAAAATGCGAATAAAAATACATTTTTTGTAACCAAATAGCGCCGTGTTTTTCTTTTGTTACGCAGATGTTTTTCATTAATTCGGTTTCAATTGTTCACTTATTTTTTTTGAATCAATGGCAACGATTCATGTTCTTATTATTTTGGGTTGAAAATATTGTTACAATTTATTAAATAAAACAAAATTTGCTGCATTCAATGTAGACTCTGCGTGACCAAAACCACATAGTGAGATATTTTTGGCTTAAAACTAAATGAACTCGTAAAAACCTGACGGTCAAAGGAAAGTTACCTAGTTTTCCACGAACATTTGAAATATTCCATGACAAGTTTCTCATACATAAATTAAACATCAAGGTCTTTCAAGTATATCACAGTGTGTAGATCAAAATCGCACAAAATATTATCACACATAACTGGCGATGTCCGATTATCTGTTAACATCCCTACCAGTCATGCGGTTGCACATGCCCTCAGTTTATACTTTCTGCGTCTCGTGAAGTGTTAGTCAGTTAGTCTGACCAAATTCAACATTGTCAAACTCGGTACACAAACAACTACTTTTAATGGTAAATTACCTGGAATCAACCTGTTGCTATTTTCAAGACTATGCATTTTAATTGCAGATCAAACATAACGTTTGTGGTAAAATGATTCGTAGAACTACTGTTAATTTGAGGCTAAAATTACAAACTTGCTGACGTTTATTCCTTCGGTGAATGAAGCGGTTATGCAATTTATCTTTAAGCGATTCACTGATTATAAATCAACACAGTTTGCCTAACCTTGTTAATGAGTTTCTGTTGCGTAACAGGTAAGTTGGTGCTGGCTAAGTTTTCTGACGCCGGTGTAACAGAGGCCCATCCAAAACGTTACGGATGAGAAGAGTATTGTTACGTAATATCAAAAAACCATTTAGCGATTGACTCTTTATCCTGCGATGCGAATTTCCTATTTGTTTCCTCCGTCTCATCATAAACGATTTACCTACGGCGCACCTAACCTACGTCATTGATGTGGAGAAACATGATACGGCGGCTGGGTTCCTCACAAAGACTATAAATCCCATAAAGCTGATGAAAGAAATTGTCATAATGTAGAAATTTTTTTTGCTGATGATGATGAAATTTGCTCACATTTGAAGCCTATATGGAGAATCCAGCCGCCACATCAAGTCTTGAGAGTACACTAACTTATATTTCGTAAACTTAAACTACATCAAAAGAATCAAAGAGGCACGAAATGGCTGCTGGGTTTCAGATAACAGGGAGGCATGTGAAATTTTTAGTGAGTGGAATATTTTTGCAATACCGGATTTGTTACTTCCGGCACTCACCGTAACACTTAGTTCAATCTCTCACAAAGATGCATTGAAAGCATGTTGTTTAGCTTTCTTTATTTCAAGAGATATTAACATTGTAAATACTAATAGCGGTGTTCTTGTTCCAATAACACCGATCAATTGTTAGAAGTAACGAATCTAGCATACAAAATTATCGAAAGTGAAGTCTAGTACTTCAACTAAAGTAACCGTTTTGAAACGAGTTTACTTAAGCAAAGGTAATTCGAATGGTTGCGCATTCTGCTTTTATGTCTGCTGATATACACATAGTCATGACATGACATAGGTGTACTGATGAAATAGCATACCCTGGTATGTGAGGGCGTGATACGCCGAAATAAGCATTTTGTTATTGTCCATTGTTTCGTCCCTCATATAGTGCCCTTCATAAAAGATGGAAAGTAAAAAATCCCTTTTATTTAGTTCGTGCACTCTAATAAGAAAGTAGCGGTCATACTTGAGTCAAATTTTAATCAAACTTAATGTTGGTAATTGCTAGAGAATTACTCCTCGATTTAATTAGTTTGACATATATTTAAGTAACTCGGCCTGTTTGGAAATTTGAATCAGGTTTAGCCAAATTTGGCTCAGATTTAGCAAAATTTGATTCAGAATTGGTCAAATTCGGATCAGATTTTTAACTCAGATTCGACTCTTATTTGACCAAGTTTGACTGAGATTTTGCCAAATTCAACATTGATTTTGCCTAATTTGACTCAGATTTAACTTCGATTTGCCATAATTAGACTTAGATTTCGCCCAATCTGACTCAAATTTGGCCTAATTTGACTCAAATTTGGCCCAATTTGAGTATATCGTCATTGTGAACAGCTCCTTTTCGCATATCCAGCTGCAGATCAAGTTTCAGGGCAGTTACACAGACTTCTTTAATTGAAAACAGTCAAGAAAAAGGGTCTAAAATCGGCCTTTCTTAAAAAAGTTGTTCCAGACTAGTGCAACAGCCTTAAACCGGGGAAGTTTTTGTATGGTCTTATATTAGGGGTAGTATACTAGAACACCCCATACTCAGTTTTTCAGTTCATCGCTGCAGTAAAACGTTCCCGAATTAACTCCGGAGTGGGGGAAGGCTTTGTATCATTGGGGCCTACCATGCCATAAAATTTCATTTGGTTTTACACGAGTTGTAGACAAAAAACTATTTTTACCACCCCCGACATGCATTTGTAAACAAAACAAAGCTAATTGAATCGGTTCAAGTCATGTGAAGTTGAGTGTAGCGCCATCGTACGGCTTACTGGTGAAAAAGCATTGTTGGGAGGTGCCAGTATTCTACTCCTACTAGTTTCGTTCCTGGTACATCTCATAGATGGCTCTTGGTTTGTCGCACAGCTTACCACTGGCACAGTAAAAACTTTCCGGTAATGAAAGGATCTCAAATAGTAGAATAGTAGCGAAACTAGTAAATAATGATCAAGCCCTTAACCCTTCATGGGTTGTTAAGGCAGATTTTTATATATTATAATGACAGATTTCTGGATAAGTATGAAAAAAAATCGACATTTTGAACATTCAAGAATCCCACTCCGGTTTTGACGAACTTCTCTATATTGTACGCCAAAAATGATATATATAAAATGACCATAAAATTGTACTAAATCACCTTTCCCACCTATTTCTAACGTTGTTGTCACTTTGATTGTGTAGGTAATGAATGATGTATCTTCATGAGCAGAAAAAGGTATTACGGATTGAAGTTATGGTTTTTTACATTTTTGAATTCTTACAGTTTGACGTTCAATATATAGAGAAATTCGTCAAAACTGGAGTGGGATTCTTGAATTTTCAAAATGTAAATTTTTTTTATACTTTTCCAGTAATCTGTCAATTTTAGAACTTATGTCAAAATTGTTTCAGCAGTACTAGATTTATGAACACTATGGTAGCCGTTTTTCCCACTGTGCCTCATAATTACTCTTTTTTTACCATGTCACGAATGTAATTCATTACATGTCTACCGAATTTTGTTATAAATGCAAAACTCACGAGTGTCTTTTTGAACAGCAACCTTTGGAAAATGTTGTTTGGACGAGTGTAGAGGTTACATATCCGAGCCGAAGGCGAGATATGCAACTACACGAGTCAAAAAAACAGTTTCCAGAACGATTGCTCAAAATAAAGGAGTCAGTTTGTGAGTTCAGAGAATTGTTTGCGAAGTAATGAATAAGGTAGCAGAGTGTAATGTATGATGTTTCATTGCCTATCCATGCGAAAATTAAATTTGACATAAAATTGTACCGAAAATGTGTCACCCTGCAATGGAGTTCAAGTTTTTAAATCTTAAATCACAAAATCTCATTCTTATTTATACATCATTATACGTAGATCTTGATATCTTAATATGTTCCAGTATGACACAGTCAATTCGAAATCATTTCAAATTAGAGAAGAAAAGAAAAAGAAGAAAAATAAAGAGTAAGAATATCATTAATTTATCATTTTCGATAAATTTGAAATTAAAAAAAATGTGTTCATATTCATAGCTAGGGCATCAATCAAGAAAAACGGAAATTTAATAACCTCTCGTTGAAAGTAAAAACGAAAGAAAGTAATAACCATTCCAAGATACTTATAGAGAAGACAAATTCACAAGGGAGAACGTGTGAAAATACTGAAAATATTTGAGTTTGTTGGGAACAAAAGTCGGCCTATTCCGACTGTTAAAATGACGTTTTAAACGTCAAATCTATGAAAAAAACGAGCCTTTGGGGAAAATATCCAAAATATTTGTGTCGTAAATGTTAATATATCTGCTCTAAAAAGAATCTGATATGAAAGAAAAATTTGTATTTTGAGAACGTACAGCTTTTCTTCGATAAGTTTCACTGGTGAACATTTTGACACTTCTTTCACAATCTGTCACAATTTTCGCCAGTGAACTTCCCCAGCAATTGCTGTATGCACTCTTTATCGAAGTATTTGACGCTTAAGAGCACGTCGCCAAAATGAGAACTGTCAAATTTGCGATGTTTTTCTAGAGCAGAATCCTGCGTAAATAACAAATTACCCCAAATTATAGCTCATGTACTGTGAGAGGATGACTCTTACACAAGTAATATATAAATCAAAATTCAAAAAGTTTGAGTATGATGGACAAAAGTTACTCGGAAAAGTCATCGCATTCTTAGTTCGTTTGCGATGTTATTTCAGAGCAAATTTATACATTCACACTTCAACTTTTTGAATCTAATTCAGCTATTTTTTGCGTAAGAGGCTTCCTCTCACAGCACATGACCTATAATTTTGAATAATTTGTTATTTATGAAAAATTCTGTTATAAAATTTTATTTTGATGGTTGGAATAGACCGACTTTTGATCCCAACAGACTCATTTATTCCCCACTCACCGCCAAATGACCTTTTAAGAAACGCTTAAATTCATTATGATTTACAGTACTTCTAATTTCCCTCGGTAGTTTGACATGCTACGCCTACCTATCTTGGTCATTCGCAAATAGATCGAGGATGCCAGTAGTAGTTCGCTAAAGTCATTTATAAATATCAGAAAAAGGAGAGGTCCGAGAATACTGCCTTGCACTACCCCATATGTCATCATTATCCGAGAGGTAGTCATCACTCTCATATATTATATTCACCACTCTGAAATCCTACATTGACCACAACGGTTGTGATATCCCAAGAAAAGCGTTGTGACATCACAACGACATTTTCTTGTGTTGTGCTAACTTAACCCACACCGTGAAGTGAAGGGTTATGTCGATCTTACACATTTATTCTCGTATGAACACAATTTGCTAGGAGCTGTTATGGCTCGTAATCTTGAAAAATATCACCTGTTTGCAACGCATCTTACGTAAGTTATTATCATAAAATTGTCGCCCTCTGATACGCAGCTACTTCATAGCCATGTGCTTCGAAATTAAGATGAATTCAACGAAACTGATATAAAGTTTCCCTCTACACAGTCCAACAAATCGAATGGGCCATAAGTCGTCTCAAACTCTGACATCATGCTTCAAGCCTACACGAGACATCACTTAGACCCGTGCGCCGTTCGAAAAATCTCGGCGGCGATGACACGGCTGCTAAAATCTGCATCAAAACAATTTTCGACGACGGCGCACTTTTTTGGCTCTATTTTCAGCGGCGCGCCGGCGCTAGATAATTTTCAAATGAAACATTTCACGTTCTCCAGTTGTTCAGTTTCATGTTATCGCGCCGAATGAAAATGTGTTGACGTGGCGAAGTTTTCTCAATACGTCATTTTGATATTTCGGTGTACGTCAAAGAAAATTTCGACGACGGCGGCTGAATTTTTCGACACTTCTAACTCTTAAGACACTATTCGCCATTAAGTGTGAATAATTCTCTAATGGTTTGTACTACGTGTTACACAAGGGACCACTCACACACTACTATAAAAATTCGTGGGGGGATGGCGTTTAGAATTCGTGACTTTATAATTGCTCAGCTCTTTTCAAATTTCGAATTCTCTAAGTTCAGGACAAAACAGTTTGGTGAAACGTAGGATGGTTTTTATTATTGAAGTGTCACCCCGTCTACACCATAGTTTTTGAATGGAAATGAAACAACGTGCGTGACTGATGGCAGGGATATTTGATTATAAATTTATTATTGATATTGTGTCATGTAGAAGGTGTTCATTCGACAATAATTGAATTTAATTATGCGGTAACCCACTGTGAAAACTTATGTATAAATCATTAGATTCTAATGGGAGTTATGAGTGTTTACAAACACTGATTAAACAATATACACCAATATATTTGGAAACTAATTACAATTATTTGTCATGCATACAGAATGTGTGGTTTTTATTCTAAATTTTTTTTTAAATTTCCCATTACATGGTATTATTGTCCTGAATTTTCATTTTCATCATTATTTCATTCGTTCCGCTTAATTGCTTCATACTCTGCATGCAGCTATGAAATTTATTACTTTTTTATTGCTATACCACACCAAACGTGATTTCATGCAATTCTAGAGCGACATTGAGGGGACAATGAATAAAAAATATATTAATTTTGTTGGCTTGGGAAAATTCAAGAAAATCTAACACTGACACCTCAGTACGCCTTCAATTTGATTTTCCGTCATCAGCTTATAATATCATCGATTATTACCAGTGGCTGTTTTGACCACATGGTTCGCGAAAATTATCGAATTCCGTATTACGTACCCCACCCGTATCGAAAATTCTCAAAAGTATTGTGCATCATATTGTGAAAAGTGAAAATTATTGGCGGCAGTTTGCTGACAGAATTCATCAGAGATAAAATTTTGTGATAACTGAACTGTACCCAGGGCCTATTATAAGTCGGAGGTGAAAAAATTGGGGCCACGAAATTTAGCTTTATAATTTGTCTCGGTCGCAGTGATAAACACACTTTCTTAAGGTGGTGATGCATTTTTTTGGGCTGGCGGTTTACGCACCGTATTGTATCCGTCTGAGGAAGTTCTCTTACAGACGCATTTTCCAGCCACAGCCTATTCGGACGCCAAATACGATTGATTGGAACTTGGCAGAAACGATTGTTACGAGCAGTAGACTTGAATGGGCAGGCAGCTCGTTCAAGCCGTACAAGTCGCCCGGAAGCGATGGAATTTATCCGATAGTGATGCAAAAAGCGTCACATTTCATTATGAAACCGATGAAAAAGGTATTGCAAGCGATGCTGGCTATGGGCTATATACCCGAGTCATGGAAACAAGTGCTGGTTAAGTTTATACCGAAACCCGGAAGTGCAACGTACGATCAAGCGAGTTCGTATAGACCGATAAGCCTCACGTCTTTCATTTTAAAGATGCTTGAGAGAATGTGCGATAGATACATACGAGACGTTATCCTGAAGGTAAAGCCGTTACACAAAAACCAACATGCCTATCAATCAGGCAAGTCGGTGAATTCGGCCCTCCATCGGGTGGTGTTCAATGTAGAAAAATCGATGGAGTTTGACGAGAAAACTCTAGCTGCGTTTCTAGATCTGGAAGAGGCTTTTAACAAAGTAACTTTCGCAGCCTGTTAATTGCTGCAATGAGAAGGTTCGGAATGGAAAGGACGCTCATTAGGTGGACTATGGCTATGCTGAGCAACTGAATATTGTCGATAGACTTGTTCGGTGCGTACCGTAGCGGGTTAGTCGAAGGATGTCCGCAAGACGGAGTCTTGCCTCCAATTCTCTGGAACATGACGGGGGACGACTTACTTGTCTGAACGATTCAGGAATTTTAGCGGTCGGCTATGCCGACGATATCGCTATCTTGATATCGGGAGCCTACGAAGAAGTTTTGTGTTCACTGATCGGAAGAGCGTTTCGGATTATGGAAGAATGGGGCAGAACATCGGGGCTGTCCGTAAATCCGAACAACAAAACGAAAGTTGCCTGCGATGCAGATGCCAGAGCTTTTCGGAACTGTTCTTGAATTGGCAGACAAAGTCAAGTACCTTGGAGTCATACTAGATAGTAATCTGGAATGGAAAGAGCACGTTGATGAGCGTGTGAAAAAGGCTATGAGGATCTTCTGGCAATGTCGCACTACGTTTGGCAAAAAATGGGGTCTAAAACCAGTAGTTCTGTATTGGATGTATAGAGCCATAGTGAAGGTCTATACTAATTTACGGATGCATGGTGTGGGCACCACGAGCAAGACTAAGTGTCTGAGCATAACAGGAGTAATGACATCAGCGCCTACAGCGGCGAAGGAAATTCTGCCGTCATTGCCACCGTTAGATCTGTTTTTGAAACAGGAAGCTGAAATGGCGGTGTACAGGTTGCAGTTTACACGTATGGATCAAAAACTGATGAGGGAACGGGTTCAGATGTGTACTCAGAGGACTTGAATTACGAAATGTCAAGAGCTCTGGGTGTACACGCCACCGTTCTTCATTCAGAAATTGTTGCCATCTGTGATAGTTCAGAGAGAATGCTGGAAGACGGCGTGAAAGGCAAGAGAATTTTGATCTGTTCAGACAGTGAATCATCTATCAATTCGATGTCGTCAGTTAGGATTTCATCGAAGCTAGTTCTCCAATGCTTCGAGACTCTGGAAAACCTGTCAAGAGACAATGAAGTTATATTGACATGGGTACCAGGTCACTCAGGAGTACGAGAGAACGAAAGGGTTATTGAATTAGCGAGAGAAGGTAGTAGCTCTACATTCATCGGACCAGAACCTGTTGTTGGTAATAGCGCAGGGCTGATCAGCTGTTTGGTGAAGAGTAGAACAAAAAGGCACCATCAAGAAAGATGGAACGCTCTCGAGACATGCAGACAATCGAAGGAATTTTTGGCGGGATGTGACGCTAAAAAGACTGAATTTCTGCTGAGTCCCAACAGAGCGGATTTACGTAAGCTGGTTGGGATCTTAACAGGTCATAACAGCTTGCGATATCATCTCAGCAAGATGGGTATCGTTAAGACATTTTATATGAGAACGAGGCTTTTAGGGGACTTCTACTTGACCCCTGAAGAGCAGTTAAAGTTAAGTATAGCTGATGTGCTTTCCTTCATTACAGGTAGCAAATGGGTAGACGGACTTGAAAGGGGAATCTGAAACAGAAATGTTAAAACGGAAATACAGCACAATAGGCCCAACGAGGATTGGCCTCAGTGTTTTTGATCTGGCGCATCTCGGCCTTAAGAGAACTGCAATAATTTTGCTCAACAGTATTTAGTGTAGTTTTAAGCTGAATTTTGTAAAAGATCTAATTTCCAAATAAAACCAAACCAGAACCCGCCTGAGGAAATGCAGACGTTCATTGTAATTTTTCTCTATGAAAATATTCTACATGACGATTGCATAAGGAGACAAAGGAGCAGTTTACTGCGAGAACTTTCACTACATCGTCGCCTAGAACACGTTCATACAGTAGAAATTGCAATAAAGAGAGGCTTCTTTAAGCCAACGATAGACTTCAACAGCCGCTAATTGATAGTAGAAACTAGAAGATGAGATGATGTCATCACCGAAAAAAATGCCCGTCTGTCTATTTGTCCGCCCCGTCATTTTTTTCTAAACGGCTGCACCGATCATCATAAACTTTAATTTTCTCTGAAAGGTACATATACGTCTCATGATTCAAGTTCAAAGATGAGCAAAATCAGTTAAGTGGTTCCGGAGATATGGTCGAAAAATTGACCAAAAACATATGCAAGGGACCCGTACGTATCAGAATAGATGTGGCAAACAGAATAGATGTTTCAAAAAGGCTCGAACGTATCTAAGTAAATATTGCCTTAACTCTTAAGTATGTGCAATTACGTCCTCATTTAATTGGATTGGAAATTGCCGAAAGGGCAATATTGAAAAACCCGTCCGAAGAAACGACGAAAAAAATCTCTCCAAGCCCTTAAAATAAGCTCAGAATTTAGAACCGACCTGGACCACTTAGCAGAGGCTTCTGACCCATACCTCCATGGACAAAAAAGTTCGCCTCTTTTTTCTCTCTTTTAGAGGGTTTTAGGGAAAAATAACCCCATCACAGAATATGTCCACTTGCACAATTGCCGGACTTCGGGAGGGTTTT
Organism: Pseudolycoriella hygida; assembly: GCA_029228625.1. Classification (NCBI taxonomy): domain Eukaryota; kingdom Metazoa; phylum Arthropoda; class Insecta; order Diptera; family Sciaridae; genus Pseudolycoriella; species Pseudolycoriella hygida. The sequence continues at coordinate 123,842,558 of CM055406.1, forward strand.
CGACATTGCCTTGGGTAATTTCTGGAGGACGTTGGAATTCTGATAGTTTTAAAAACTTTGCATCAATTTGCAATTCTGATATGCTCGCACCTATTTGCAAAATCTGTTCGATTTCCCACATCTGTTCTGATACGTACGGGTCTTTGCTTATGTTTTTTATTTAATTTTAATCTTCAACGAAGAGTGCTCACAAAATCAAAACTATACGTGTAACAATCCCTGACCCCCAAAACTTTTCCGAACCAGAAGTTTAATTAATTTATAATTAGCAAAGCTTGATTAAGTTAACAGCTATTTGAAAACATTATCAAGTTTTTAAAGCTTTACAAATTATAAACTGTGTTATTATTTCCCTGATCCTGTACACTCTGTTTCTTTGTTAAAAAAAATCGTTCGCGTTGTTAATTGGCAGTCTAACTGTTACGGTTTGAACTACTTTTTCAAAATTAACCTAATCGACAAATGGCACCACTAAAAACTTTGTTCGTCGTGTGCATTAGCCTGCAAGCATACTCTGTGAGAACACATTGATTATGTTAAAGCGATAGCTATTAAGAGCTACATGTGTGGATGGAGTTGTTTTCACGAGATAAAATCCAGTTCTCTATAATGTAATATACAAATTTAAGCCATAAACCCTCTTTAGTGAAATTTACCCAATCCAAGCAGAATTTTATTTTAATAAAAACTTTTAAAGTTAACGTGTTGATGCAAAAGATGAAAAAGATAATGTAAGAAAATACAATATTGTTATCGATAATGGAAGTGTGCACCTTTTCTAGCCATAGGGGGATAATTTAGCTTGCAACGCTTTCTTGTACACTAGGGTGTAGCGTTTTTGAAAAAATATTTTATTTTTTGAGGCCTGCGGGTATGAATGATCCAGAATTGTCCACTGATTGTTTTACAAGTCGAAGTTTTTTTTTACTCGTCGACCTTCCCATGCGCACGCTATTTTTGTGAGTTTTTGTTACTTGTCACTATAGTACGACTCCTCCGGCTAGACGGCTACATTAGAAGTCAGTGTATTTTGACGATAATTACTCCTGAGATACGTGGCCGCAAATAAGCGTTCGAAGCCGTTCCAAATACATCGACCTTCCTGCCGATAACTATCAAGAAATATTGCCGACGCTGACTTTTTAGTAAATTTTCAGACTTTGAAGGCCTGTCGATCCTATGAATAGTGAGAAAAAATATTGTGTTATATCTTGTTTTGTTAGGGCTGATAAGAGCTTTCAAACGCGTATATGGTTGGCCATATATGTGCATTGGTTAGATACTTATATGCTGTCTTATGTGTGAAAAAGTCGAAAAAATTGGTTGAACGAAAAAATGGTTTTCAAAAATTTCATCGATATCCGTGTGCAATCTGTTGCCAATCATTCCTAATGTTGCTAGAATAAACAAATAAACGATTAGCAAGGGATTGCACACGGATTTCGATGAAATTTTTGAAAACCATTTTTTCGTTCAACCAATTTTTTCGACTTTTTCACACTTAAGACAGCACATAAGTATCTAACCAATGCACATATATGGCCAACCATATACGCGTTTGAAAGCTTTTGTCAGCCCTAACAAAACAAGATATAACACAATATTTTTTCTCACTATTCATAGGATCGACAGGCCTTCAAAGTCTGAAAATTTACTAAAAAGTCAGCGTCGGCAATATTTCTTGATAGTTAAGTAGTAGTAAGTAAGTAGTAGTTGAAGTACCAAAAACTCACAAAAATAGCGTGAGCATGGGAAGGTTGACGAGTAAAAAAAAACTTCGACTTGTAAAACAATTAGTGGACAATTCTGGATCATTCATACCCCCAGGCCTCAAAAAATAAAATATTTTTTCAAAAACGCTACACCCTATTGTACACCCTACAGGCGGCTTTTGGTCTATTTGACTCTGTTGGATTTTGTGTAGCGCACGAACGGTTGATTTGAGGCAATTTCGCACTCCGTTTGGGCTACAACTAAGTGAAATTGTCTAAAATGAACAGTCCAAGACAGGTATGTAAATAACTAATAGTTTTCTCTCTGATGTAGGATCAGCTGATTTTTCAAGAGAAATAATTTTTGGAAATTATCCAAAATGGATAGGAATCGTATCACCTAATACAAAATCCAAAAATGCCTCCGCGTAAAATCTCAGATGTAAGATTTTTCTATCCAAATTAAATTTAAAATTGGCTATTACTTACCTTCCAATAAAAAAATGAAGAATGTCCAATAAAAGTAATAAATGTCCAATAAAAAATTATTTTTGTCCAATTAAAATATTAAATGACCAATAAAAAATACATTTTCCTTTTATAAAATGAACTTATTTTTTATAGGACATTTAATATTATTATTGGACAAAAATTATTTTTTTATTGGACAATTATTATTTTTATTGGACAAAATCATTTTTTTCTATTGGAAGGTTTAATACGATCCATTAAAAATAAAAAAAAAAATTCAGTTTTCAATTAAGCTCAGGAACAGGTTATCAAAAAAACTGACCGTTGAAGTTTTTAGACCCGTACGAAGTACGTAGGTCTGATGCGTTTACTACCACGTTTGCTACATTGCGAATTCGAGCCCGGCAGTAAGGAGGAACCTTCTTTTATTGCCTCCAGATGACAAATCAGCGAAAAAAACAATGTCCGTCTGTCGGTCTGTCTGTCTGTCTGTCGGTCTGTCTGTCGGTCTGTCTGTCTGTCTGTCGGTCTGTCTGTCTGTCAACACGATAACTTAAGTAAATCTTGACCGATTTTCAAAAACTTTTTTTTCCTGAAAGGTAGTTAAAAAATATTTTATGGTATTGAATCTGGGCACTGTTGGCCCAAGGGCCGCCGAGCTAGGGCCGTTTAAGTGGTTTTTGATCTTTTGCACATAACTCGAGTAAATCTTTTCTGATTTTCATAAATTTTTTTTGTTTGAAAGATCTGGGCATGACCGACAATTTATGGAAGAAACTTTTTTTAATTTGAGTTCTTTGACTTAGCTAGGGCACTAAAAACGAGTCTCTGCTAGGGCTCTATGTGTTTTTTGTACATAACTCGAGTAAATCTTTACCGATTTTGAAATTTTTTTTTTGTTTGAAAGATCTGGGCATGACCGACAATTTGTGGAAGAAAAATTTTTCGATTTGAGTCTTTGGACTTAGCTAGGGCACTAAAACAGAGTCTTTGTTAGGGCCCTACGTGTTTTTTTTGTACATAACTCGAGTAAATCTCTTCCGATTTTCAGAAACTTTTTTTGTTTGAAAGATCTCGGCACGGCCGACAATTTATTGAAGAATTATTGCCTGTGCTTAGGGCTCAAGTGGGCCTCATGTCGGTCCTAAGGTCGGCCCTAACATAAAAAAATGTTTTTTGCTATGTTGCAGAGCAAATTGAGGGAAACATTTTTGTCTGTGGAAGTATGTATCCGAGGCCTCTATTTAAAGCCCTTGGTCAGTACTAAGGTCGGCCCTAGCACAAAAAATAGTTTTTTGCTATGTTGTAGACAAAATTGAGGAGAACATTTTTCTCTACTTGGAGGTCAATTTTGTGCGTTCGGAGAATGTTTTTACACCGTTACTTCGGACGGAATCTCTCGCGTCTCGCCCGATCCACGCTTTTGAGACATAAACAGTCTAACCTTCTGGTGAAGGACACAAATTTTGGGCATTCTAGGTTGTGGATGATTATGTCGAAACAATCGCCTGAACTCAATATGCCTTGTGACCGGATTATACCAGGTTCACTGTCAACATTCCTGAGCGAGAATATTGGTCTAAACACTTTGACACTTTGGCTCTTTCATCGTCAGATACGAATCAATAAAGGGCGTATCTGTCATGGTTCACCGATGGCTCGCGATACAATAATCTTACCGGTTCAGGAATTTTTGCCCAACGTACGGTAACGAACTGTTTGTACCCTTGGGCAGGTATATGACCGTATTTATCACAGAAATTAATGAAATTTTAGAATGTTGCAGAGCAATTCGTGAACACCATACTGCAAGCTCTCTGCCCATCAATATTTACACAGATAGTCAAAGAGCAATAAAAACACTAAGTGGCTACAAGTTCTCGTCTTCAATAACTCTTAAATGTCGAGATTCTCTGCAAAAACTGTCAGAAGCAAACCGAGTAACGCTAATTTGGGTCCCAGGTCACTCAAATATTGAGGGAAATGAAAAAGCAGATGAGCACGACTAGCTTCCGAATATCGCTTCGTTGGCCCAGAACCAGCTATGGCCGTCTCCTACTCAAAACTTCAATGAATTATTTTGGACTGGTTGGCTCGTACACTATAAACTATAATTCTATCTGGAACATCGCTCCAGCGAATGTCTTCAAATTCATCAACAAGTCTAAAAGTATCTAATTAACTAAGGAGATGAACAACACGCCCATCTGAGCCTTAGGTGTAGGAGCTGATCCACGCACTTAATCTAATCATTGTGTGATTTTCCATTGAGAAATATCACTGCAATTTGCACGATTCATTGAGAGGTAGTTATCAATTTACACAAGTACATCTTTAGCGAAGTACACAAATTATGAAAAAGAATTTCGCTTGAAAGAAATTTCTACAGAAATGTTAAGACATTGGGATGATTCATTTTTTTTGGTACAGATTTGTTTGGTTGTTGTTATATGTTTGCCCAGATAACACAGATCACACTTTTTAATGTGGTCGCCCACTGAATGTACATTAAATGTGCGAAATTCAATGTTGTTGAGAATATGTACATAAAATGTACAAAAAATGCGCCTGTAAAGTGGTACATATTTCTATGCACATAAAAAGCACATTTTTGTGCTATTAAAACTCGAAATTATTGCACTAGTTCACAAGTACATTATTCGCACATTTTATGTGTGTACACTATTCCTATCACATTTAATGTACCAAAAATGTGCTTGCGATGTAGTACATTTTTCGATGTAAATTAAAGGCACATTTTTTGTGCTATTAAAACTCGAAATTATTGCACTTGATCACAAGTACATTTTTCGCACATTTTATTAGCATGATAAGGTGAACACTATTCCTATCACATTGGATGTACCAAAAATGTGCTTGGGATGTAGTACATTTTCGATGTAAATAAATAGCACATTTTTTGTACCATTAGAGCTCGAAATTATTGCACTAGATTACAAGTACATTTTTAGTGTGTTCGATCAAATAAATTTAAATAACATTCTGTGGGGTTTGTTTAATTTTCATTTACTAGCATATCTTCCAAAACTTTTTCTCTCAGTACAAAAAAAGTACATTTAATGTACGTTCTATAATTTAACACTTTATACAAATTTAACAGACAAACACATGAGTATCCGGTGGCACAATTGGTAAAGCAATCGACTCATGGATTCATAGTCCCGAGTGTCTTGGGTTCAAGCCCCGTAGAAATTTTTCCAATAAAAAAAATGAGAGCTTGGCATAAAATGGCATAAATGTAGATGGAGGACGTAGCAATCATCAGAATAAGAAAAACCGAGATAGAAAAGTCGGAAAACTAAATTAAATTTTCCTTTCTTTTCTTACATAACATTATATGTACATGAAATGTGCTAGTAATTCACACTAAAAAGTGCATTAAAGGTACATTAGTTGTGTATTCAAAGTATTTTAAATGTACATTAGATGCACATGTAATTCACATTTAATGTACATTAAATGCACTTCATGTTCCAAAGAAAAGATGTAACGATAAGGGCGTTAAATGTCCTGGAACTGGAGCACATTAAATGGAATCAGCACATTTTCTGATGGCACTTTATGTACATTTCGTGGGGTCAATTGTTATCTGGGTTGGTGTCAAATGAAAAGTTTTGTGGGAGAATCTATCAATTTTTGAGGTTTTAGAATTATCTAAGTAGATATGGGAGATAGAGCATCGATTTCTTCGGCAAAGTCCCAGAGTTCTGTGAGTTTTGTGAGAGTCGACTTATATTTATGAAAAATGTCAGTCAGTTGGAAAAAGTGATCAATCAGGACACCCAAAAAACGTGCGAATATGCATAAGGTGGAAAATAATAATTTTTATGAAAATTTTTTTGGTTCAAGATAAATGCTTGGTGTCAAACGGAAAATTGTTGGGTTTGGGGGAAAATCGTACTTATTTTTGGCTGAATTTTCATCGCAAGGTTTATATTCGACTAAATATTCGTCCCCATGCAGGAAATGCTCAGTAGTGACAAAATGACAGCCATAGAAAATTGTCCATAAGTGAGTTCATGTTATTAGTAAGAAGTTGGTTCGTTTCCTACGATTGTCATTTGGTAAATTCCGAACATTTCATGCATGGCATCGCAACGTTAGGTTTGCGGAATTGCCCAAGTATGTTACACCGAAAGGAATGTAATGACCTACAAAGTATGATGATAGGATGATAATAGCTAGAAACTCCTAATTGTGTAACAAAATTTCGGCAGACAGTTGTATACGGGTGGATGTGCCAATATTTCGTAAAAGTTTTACTACTTAATGCAATCCTAAATCCAAAGTGCTAACATAAAATTCTCATAATCGTCTATGATTACGAAAGTTCATATTGCTTGCATAAAAATGCATGATAATAAAAAAAGCGATATAAAGGTGGGTATGCTGGTATTACGTACGTATGTACAACCGAGTGTAATTAACCGTAAAAAAACACAATGTATTTTATTGCAGTAACATTATGTTTTTTGAGTCTTGAGCTAACTCTTTGTTGGCGCGGATATAATTTCATACCTCCGTGACGCAAGTTTACGACTGTTTCATAGCCGAGAAGTATCGCCAAAGTCAAATTGCGAACATTGATTCTGTTTCTTCACCCTTTGTCGATTTTTCAAGGCGATTTTTTTCTTGGCGTCTTGAATCACCAAAGTAAAAAAAAAACGCCAAGAGAAATGGCAAAAATGTGAAGGAAAGCCAAAGAAAGTTATTTTTCTCTCTGAATGTTTTGTTGACTGAAATATTCAATAGAGTAGTCAACGAAAGTGTCCAATAAAATCTTTGTAGCATTCATCAAATATGGCCTCCAGGCTTTTAGTTTCAAAGCGTAGGAGCTCTGACTCCCGCGCCTGCGGCTATAATCTATTATGCCCTGCAGGCGACCATACCCTACAAATACCTTGTGGGGCGCCCCTTAGACCACGCAAGAGGGCTAAGTCCCTTTGACCCTTAATTACTAGGGCTGTCGCCCTTCGACACCGCTTTTGCAACTGAAAACATTGAACAAAAAATGAAATGAAATCACTAGAAAAAATCGACAATGTGAGAAGAAACTCCAAAAAAAATCGCCAAATTGTAAAAAAAGTCAAATACGAAAAAAAAACATTTCGTAGTCTTTTTCTTTTTTGACGGTTTTTGTTGGCTTTTCTTCGCACTACGGCGATTTTTTCGTCAATCTTTTTTATTTTGACGATTTCACTATGGCTTTTCATCACGGGAATGGCTGTCTTAGTGTTTTTGAAGATTCGCTGCACTCCGTTCTTTGACATTTTCACCTTCTGGATCGAAATGCGTCGTTTTACGAGGGGTTATCCACTTCATTTTTTTGGAACTAAAATAGAATTTCTGGAATTATTGGAATTTTAGTGGAATTTTTGAAATTTCGATGGACTCTTAGGAATTTCTGAACTCCAGAATTTCGATGAAATTTCTGGAATTTCTGTGGAATTTTCGGAATTTAGGTGGAACTTTTGAAATTTCTGTTGAATTTTTAGACTTCTGTGGAATTTTTGGAATTTCTGTGGTATTTCTGGAATTTTCGCAACTTCTGAACTTTGGAAGTTTTGTTAAAATTTCGGAATTTCGATGGATTTTTTGGAATATCTTGGAATTTTTGTGGAATTTTTGGAATATTTTTATGGAATTGAAATTTTTGGTACAAATTTTTGACCAGTGGATAACCCCTCGCCGTTTTAGCTGCTTGTAATGTAATGTACTATTATACCCACCTATCATTTTCGATCCTAGATTCCCACCTACCATTTTCAACTCTCTTTCCCGTCAAGAATTTGCGGCATCTTCAATGCAATAAACATAAAATAAAATATACAAATTTTACCGGAAATGATACGTAAATAAGGAAACTTTATCTGGGAAAACTTTTAACCGAAAAATTGTTTGCTGTGGAAACTTTTACCGAATGAATTGTTACGTTAGTCCTTTTTACTATTTCAAAAAAATTGGTGTCTGTAAAAAAATCCTTGAAAATAGAAATCAGGCACTAGTTCCTTCGCCTTCTAACAAAAGGGGTGATAATTGGGTTAAACTTTGATTATGAAATCATTCGTCGATCTCGACTGACAAATTCTTTCAATCTTCGAACGTAGGGTGGATCGGTTCGAAATTTTGACCGTTAGTGACCGTTATAATCCCCGGAAAATTTTGTAGAAAAACATTTTTTTTATTTTTGCAGTTTAGTCATGCCAGTAGTCGATTTTTCGAGTGTGATTTTTGCAAGATGTGTTTTCCCCACAAAATATGAAGAAAATTAAAATTTCGACCTCTTAGTTCACATCCTTATGAAATTCTAGGAAGAAATTAGCTTTCATATGGTATCATTGCAGTGTAAAAGTTTCTATGTACGCAAGTTCAAAGCTGACTCACTCATAGCTGTGAACCAAAATTCAATTTTGCCGACCAGTACTTCTCACATAATTGGTTTTTTTTCATAAACAATGTTCAGACAAAATAAACTTTAGACTATACCTGACATTCTTCCCCAAGAGACCTATAACGTATCTGATGAGCCCTTCGAGCAATGATCGCTTCAAAATCCCTCTACATGAAGAAATTTCTCTACTCGAAAAATCGACTACTGGCAAGACTAAACTGCAAAAATAAAAAATTGTTCTTCTACAAAATTTTCCGGGGACCATAACGGCCACTAGAAACTATGACGAAACAAAAATTTCGAATCGGAGTCCGGAGTCTTATGGTAATGACTTAGGGGACATTCAATAACTCAGTTTTTTTACCTCCCCCCTCGCACGCCTATTTTCATTCATTGAAATCTATGATAGCATCCCCTTGCCCCCTTAGCAGCGTGCGTACTTTGTGAATGGCCCCTCATCAGCGCATTTTTGTAAAGCACGCGTTTGTCCAAATTTAAAGGAGCGTCGTCGTTGCGATCACTTTCATTCATTCATTCGTTTTGGGGTGAAAGAATAGGCAGGAGCTACACAACAAGACTAGCGTCACATTTCCTTTTCTCAATGGGGTTTTTGACTGATAACAATTATAGAAATTTCTTAAATTCATTTATTAATATGCAAACGAAACAGCTGGAAACGAGTAGAAAACTTTTAATTAGTTGAGGGTATAAAAGTTTAATTGTTTTAACTCGTACGATTATTTGACTCTTACAATAGGAAACATAAAACTTTTATTTTAATCTCAAGTTTATTTTGTATTATGGAGATCAAAGTCGAAACAAATGAAGCTTTTATACACAACTAAAAATATATGTTAGCGTTGCGCTGTGAATAAGGCAGGGCGTTAAAGAGGTAATTTGAGTTTTAATGTGGTCGAAATGCTGTGATTGCCGTGTAACAGCACAATTAATCAATCAAGTAAAATATTTGAATGGCTGGATGGCTTTTTTGTGTGAAAGTGTACAGATGTGAGTGTTGTTTATACAGACAAAATATAGCGAATACGATTTACTATCTCGAAAACATTGGTAAATCTTTGTAAATTATTACTAATTATAAACCTCTAAAGTTTGTCTGCTTATTTATGTGTCTATTTGTCTATTTATCTGTCTATTTATGTGTCTATTTATTTATTTAATTTATTTATTTATTTATTATTACGTCAACCGCTAAAAATTCAGCTACCTGGCTACAATATTATCATCAGTGCAATGAACAAAAACAAAAAAGGTATGTATTTAAGACACAAAATAACACTTTGAAAAAGGAGAAAAAAAATAACAAAAAATTACAAAAACAGAGCAATGATGAGGTATGTAATGATGTGCTTCGGAGAATCCAACTGTAAACAGGCTGGCCGGCCAGCAAAAACTCTGCCAGCAAAAACTCTACCAGTTGACATCGCCGACAAAATCAAAAACATCATTCAATTATTTTCAAGATCGACAAGTAAAGACGCTAGATTAAAGTGTGCAATAAACGACGTAGGTAGAGCCATGGAGCGAACTTTAAATTGAGAAACTGGTCTCGACACAACTGGGACTGAGACTGGGAGCATTAAGGCGTCCACGCAACAAATCAAAGACAAACATCACATTCAGAATAATCCGTCTACGCCACAAAGGATTAATGTTAATGCGCTTGCAACGTTCAAGATAAGGAGGCAGACGATAATTGCCATCCCTCCGCACCGACCTTCTCAACGCATACATTAGGAACTTTTTCTGTATCGATTTAATTCTTGTAATGTAGGACAACTCGTGCGGGTTCCACACAACAGACGCATACTCAAGGTGACATCTCACATGAGCAAAATAAACACTCTTAAGTTCGCGAATATCGGTGAACTGCTTGCAAATTCTTTTGACAAAGCCAAGCATACAGTAGGCCTTCGACGTTATAAGATCAATATGATGATTAAATGACAACTGTTCGTCCATTAATACCCCAAGGTCAAAAATTTCACTAACACGGGTCAACGTGACGTCATTGATAGCGTAACTGAAACAGATTGGCCTACGAATTCTGAAGAGAGACATTACCTTATACTTTCCGACGTTCAAGTCCAACCGATTGAGCACACACCATCGAGAGAGGGCGTCTAGGTCGCACTGTAACCGTACAGCATCAGAAAGCGATCTTACTGCACTCATTAGTTTCAAGTCATCGGCATACATAGCCTTAATAGCCTTGAACACTTTAGTAACGTCATCCATAAACAGAATGAAAAGCAAGGGACCCAAACGACTTCCTTGTGGAACGCCAGACGTAGCCTAAAAAATTTCCGAGACATGACCCATTAGCTTTACATACTGAAGACGCTCACTGAGATAGAAGTTGATCCAGCACAATAGTCCAGAGTCTATTTCAAGATTACAAAGCTTCTTCAACAGAACGCGGTGCGATACTCTATCAAACGTGTTCTGAAAGTCTCCAACGCAAGACTAGTAAATTCAAGCAGATTTGTCGACGTTGAACGACCTTTGATAAAACCATGCTGGGAGTGGGACACAATTCCTATGTAATTTAGCACTTGATTCCTCGACTCAATCTATAAGTGGTTTGACATATGAAGTTTTTCAGCGAGATTTAAAAACTTTGGACGATAACGAAAGGTTAAAAATCGTGAGCAATGGGGAAGCTAACTATGAGAGCAGCTTGCTAAGAGCAATGGGGATATATCATCCGGACCACTACCTTTCAAAGAGTTCAGAGTTCAATTTTCAAGAGTTATTTGTCTGTCGGTCACAATCCCGATATTTTTGCGTTTAAACTGAGGAGTAAAAAAAAAATGCTTTTTGATATGTTATCGGGTATGGTGCAAAACGTCGAGAAAACATGTTCCGGGGTGGAATATTGTTCTGAAATAAGGGAGTTATGAAAATCGGCCAAAAGTCAGACAAAATGTTGAGTTAGAATGAAATTTGAGTCAAATCAGTTTATAAACGTATTTTCGTATGTATGAGAGATACGGCGTTGGTTTCTTCGAAAATGTCGGACACTTGGACATATGGTCAATTTTGGTGGTTTTAGAAGTTCGGGGCGTACAAGGTATAAGAGATAGACCATCGGTTTCTTTAGCAAAGTTTCAGAGTAGAATACGTAGCAAGAGCAACGCTGAATACGGTGAACGTTGAATACGGTGAACGTTGCATACGGTGAACGTGGAATACGGGAGAGATGGAATACGTGGGAAGTGGAATAAGGGGGAGGTGGAATACGGGGGAAGTGGAATACGGTAACTTGGAATACGGGGAAAGTTGAATACGAGGAACGGGGAACGCCGAACGAAACTATTTTGATTTATAGTGCCTTTCTCGCCCACTTCGATGTTAGTATTATTAGCGGTAATACCAACGAAGTGATATAACGACCTTCAACATTACGCAACATTATTTAAAACGAAAAATTATTTGCTCAAAATCAGAAAAAATACTTGTTTTACTTGTCAATTCCCGCACCTCCTGAAGCAAGATGACAAATTCTCCCGACCAAACTCTAAAACTTTCCCGAAGAAACCAACTTTCTAGCTATCGCCACTTCGGAACTAAAATTCGAGAACCTATAAAGTCCTAAGATTTGACCACTTTTCCAGACGTCACGACATTTCAAGATTTTTCTGGGGAAAGTGGCATATGAAATATTTCACTTTGGGCCGAGACTGACGTTCCCTGAAATTTTTATACAGAGAATATCGAAGGTATTTGAAAGTTTGGAAAATCTTGTTTTGGTCCATGGAAATTCGTGAATTTTATAGTGCCATATCTCAGCCAATTCCCAACCGATTTTGATAAGTCTTGGCTCGTTTCTAGTTTTTTTTTTAATAAATTAAAGGGGGAGGAGGCAGAAGGAAAAACCTCAAAAGTTCGCCTATATATAGTTCCAAAGGTTTTTGTATGACGTTTTTTGAGTTTGTGGACTTCCTTTTTGGGGTGTGGGGACTGCGCCACGCCGTCCGCTACCGCTGCGGGCATGATTTTGAATTGCAACCGAGATTGAAAAAGTGGTGAAATTGGTCTGAAGCTCTACAACTTTTAACATTTTTGGGCATTGTAATAGGCTTTGGCAATAAGTCTTGGGCATAGACATGGACTGGGCCTAAAAGTCTTTGACATTGGACATGAGCTGTGGATTTTTTTTTTTTAAAGGTGGGCTCTGTGCATGGGCTGGGTACTTAATTTGGTACGCCCACTCACCTCTAATTTAGACCCAAAAACGAAAAACTTAACTACTCCCAGGTCCTCACCCGGCTCGTTACAAACGTCGCGTCGTGGCAAACACAATGGACCCCTTCATTCGCCATACGTATCTAAACATTATTGTTCACACTGTAAAACAAAGTTTTGTGACAAATTTTCACTTGACGGTCTTCAAAAACATCTCTGAATGGAAATTGAAGAGCTAAATGTTACACTTACACTCACAAAATGCGACTCTATGCAAGAATAAACATGTGAGTTTGTATTTGGAACGTGCCAGAGTGCCTCCCACTGACTTCCATACTCTCTCAAGTAGTCCCCCTCCATGTACGTGGTCTCTGAGGTTAAATATGAAAACTTGTACTTCCTAATTTTCAATTTTCAAACACAACTTCACGTAAAAGTTAAAATCGATACACTGAATCAATATGCTGAGCTTTGTTTTATTCTCCCGCACACGATTGATAAAAGGAATAAATTTCTGACTGCAATTTTCACCCAAATCCCATTCAAAACTCAATTCTCTCAACCTCGGCATCAAAAATTTACATTTTGTGTCATAACAATCCGTCTTAGCAGCTACATCGTTGCGATATCTCATATATGCAAGCAAGTTTATGATGTGTACTTTTGGAATAACACGCTACTCTTGCTATGCAAAATAGAAGTTGCCTCAGTGCAATTATGTTATAAACTCCCCTTCACCCTTACAGCATGCACTCACACACAGCCATTCTGTGCTTCATTCCCAATGTGATTCATCCGCAAAACAACGCCAACAACAGTTCTTCACATGGAGCTAAATGCTTCATAAAACGCCATGGCTTTGATTTACACAATTCATTAAAAATGAGAGATCATGAAGAATGTGCGCTTAATTCGTGGTTATAAATTTGTGAATCACTTCAAAATGATGCACTTTTATGAAGCCATTTATTTGCAGGCTGGGCTTTTTAGCATCATCATCCACAACACATTATAAGCGTTAAAGTAGTACACATTCATTGAAAAGTAACAAACAGCTGAACAATAGCAAAATTTTGTTGCTTTTTTTCTCAGTTTGACTTGAGGTGTCTATTCATACGTTGTTACACCACTTGCAAATAGTGCATGTAGTAGCTTTTGTGTTGAGTTACTCATAGCTTATATTACTTGAACATATGCTAGTCGCTATAAAGCTGATAAAATATATGTCACGTGAGGATTGCATTGTGTAATCAACGGGTGTCCACGTCAATTTTTTCATATCTTTTTCACTTATGCATTTAGAATGTTTTTGAATATTTGCAACTCATGTCAGCTGGTTGCGAAAACAACACAAAAATATCAGAACAGTCAGTGCCATATTTGAAATTCCCTTATCGTATGATTGGCTGAATTTTATTATTCAAGTGACACCCTGTTGTATGCCATGCACTTTCATAAGTTAATGAAAAAATGTTCGTTTGAACACGGTGTGCATTTTGTTACAAGATAAAATACATTATATGAAAATGAGCGTTGCCAAATCACTGGGGGCTGAAGAACGTAACATACTTGAATGAACATACTTTTTTTAAAAAATATTGGCAGCTTTACTGACATTGTAGGGATGCTCAAAACATTAGAGTAGAGTCTATCGAAAAACAAGAAAATACACATCATTTCTGCCAGAGAAATGGTAGGAACATGTAAATGACACTTTCGGTTTTCAACTAACCGTTTGTCTTCAAACCGGCTTTGCATTTCCTATTCTCAACATCATTTCAGTGGTGAAAAATCATAGAATTCGAAATGCAAAAAGGAAAGGAAAGATCTGAATGCAATGCGAGTAACCAAGCCGTGCAATATTTTTACCATACACGTCCGATGTTCACGGTATCCATGTAGGTGAATTGCCGTTGCGCAAGACATTTGCGGTAATTTACTACCAAAGTACATCACCAGTTTTTTGGTTTGCACGGAGTAAGAAAAAGAAAGGTAAACTTTTTCAGTCCCACGATCCACCTACTAATTTCTTTCAGTAGCGGTATGTGAGAGTTCAGAAAGTATTTTGACACCACCGGATAACGAAAATAAAAGAAAAACTCTCACTCACTCTCACTCTCACTTCTACTTACAAAATACCACAACTTTGCCGAAGTCACCAATGCTCTATCTACTAAAACAACAAAGGGCTAATTCCATCGGTAACACATACATCGTCGCTACCATGTCACCTGGGGAACGAATGTGTTTTGTCTCATGTTTACATAAATCACATTGAAAGAGTGAAAGAGATAAAATTCGTTACCCAGGTGACGGTACCGATGGAATTAGCCAAAGATACACGTTCTTGCAAAGTACGTGCAACATACGTGCGAGTGGCTTGACTTTCGGTCACTCTGAGAGCTCTCGTTCACCACTGGCATCAAACTGGTTTGTAAATCTAGTCAACATCATAACCTTTTATTTAGATCTCATTTACCACATTCGACGGTGGCTGAGAAAAATATCGTAAACAATTGCCAAACGCACTTAAACCGTTCTAACTCGGACAAATTGCAACGTATTCACCTTTTTTGACGATTCGTACCATCAATACCTTTCATTTGATACCACTTTCGACGAAGTACGGCGGGCCTGTAAACGTAAAGCCGTTGCCTGAAGTTATTTCGATCCCTTTGTTATATATAGAGAAAAACTTTATTCAGCAATTTTATTGGTCTAGGTCAGGGCAACAATCGGGTCAACTTTCCATCCGTCGTATTTCGGCCGCTATATAAAAAAAAAACTGACTTTGACCCTTCTAACTATAACTGGAGGCAGCATGTGATTTTTCTTGCAAAAAATGCTTGAAAATTAGTCGGTGTAAAAAGTTTTGAGTGCGGCCCCAAATGAAAAATTTCATATGCCGCTTTTCCGGGAAAATTCTGGAAAAGCCGTGGCATGTGGAAAAGTGGTCAATTTTTAGGGTTTTTTAGGTAATGCT
>CM055406.1:123872885-123890121 GCA_029228625.1 Pseudolycoriella hygida
TTTTTTTTTATTTCCGAAAAGAGGGGGGCTACACCGTTCCTAAATGATCCCAGGATTCTGAAACTGCAATTGGAATTTTTTTAAAATGTCGGTTAGTGGTCGCGCAATTCGAATTTGTGTAAAATTTTGACTTTCCATATTGACCTTTGTGTATTGGACCTGCCGAAAAATCATTTATGAAGTTTTTTTTTTTCTGAATTTCGTTTTAACACATTCTTTGAGGCCCCCAGCAATAGAGAAAATTAAAAGTAAATGGAAATAAGTCGAAACGAGTTTTTGTCGAAACATTTAATTTGGCAGATTTTCATTATTTTCAATTTTTTCTTATTTAGACTAGACATTTTCAGTGGAAAAACTATTTCGAAATTTCAGTATCGTGGCTCATTTGGAAGATATTTTCATTGCGTATGTGATGGGATTTCATTTTCGAAAAAATATCAAAAAATGGTGGAGTTAGTGCCATTTAAGAGTCCAAAAACATGGAAAAATTGGCCATTTTGAAAGTGGTAAAATTTTAAATTTTTTCAACAGCTTCAATTTCTTTAGATTATTGTTGGAAATGAACCAATAGTCTCTAATTATGAAAATTATGGTGAAAAATCTAGTTTTTTTAAAGTATTTCAGAAGTTAAAATTTTACCATATTCAAAAAATGGCCAATTTTTCCATGTTTTTGGACTCTTAAATGGCACTAACTCCACCATTTTTCGATATTTTTTCGAAAATGAAATCCCATCACATACGCAATGAAAATATCTTCCAAATGAGCCACGATAGTCTAAATAAGAAAAAATTGAAAATAATGAAAATCTGCCAAATTAAATGTTTCGACAAAAACTCGTTTCGACTTATTTCCATTTACTTTTAATTTTCTCTATTGCTGGGGGCCTTAAAGAATGTGTTAAAACGAAATTCAGAAAAAAAAACTTCATAAATGATTTTTCGGCAGGTCCAATACACAAAGGTCAATATGGAAAGACAAAATTTTACACAAATTCGAATTGCGCTGCCACTAACCGACATTTTAAAAAAATTCCAATTGCAGTTTCAGAATCCTGGGATCATTTGGGAACGGTGTAGCCCCCCTCTTTTCGGAAATAAAAAAAAAAAACGCTACACCCTATTCCACACGGACTACTCGATATAGCTAACGTTAATTTATACATTCATAAGGAGGCTGACACTCGTTTCTGTGTGTAATATGCTCTCGAGTGATAAAGCTCGACTTTCCGCTGTGAGATAATAATCTTAATTATATTTCTAAAAGCCAACGCTCAGTTACATTATCAGAAATGAAACAATGTTCCCAAGTGAATGAACAGAATTCTTTAATTTCTTCTTTTGTTCCGTTATTTTTGTGTGTAATTCAACACGCACAGTCACAAACACATACTCACGCAGAATGCACAAGTGGTGGTGATGTTAAGTTTACGTAATTAATGGCTAAAAGCTACATTGTAACATTATAAAGAACTTGAAATCACAACTCACTGAGATATAAAGCTAGCAAAGCTACATTCATCAATGATGAGAAGTTATGATGAAGAAAAGAAAATAATAAGAAAAATGATATTCTTTCCTTTGAGTCGATGGAAAAGTTATTCAGTTCGTTACATTATGCCATACATAATTCCTTCAAGAAAGTTTCATACGAAAATCTCACTCTTATTAATAAAGCTCGAATACGGAATCCAGCTTGATGAATGACGAATTCTCATATGTGTCATGGCCAGAAGAAAAGAAAAGTCTTTGGGAGTTAAAACAACAGCGTTTTGATGACAAAAGAAAAAACTTTCGTTTTCGGCAAGCACATTATTTTTATGTAATCTACGTGACAGCATTTTTAGTATCTATTCTCATGTAGGCAGAAATTGTTGTCGTCGTGTATTACCGCAGTTTATTCCAGTTTATGTGTTCCTTTTGCTCATCATCATTTTTTCAAAATCAAATGCCAGCATAATGCTGTAAACACACAAAATTATCCTTTTAGAGGTTTGTTTTTTATACCCACCTAAGGGATGTGGGATGCTTTAAAAATTTTTAGAAAATATTCTATCGGATAGGCTAACAATTTCTGTAAAAAGATATTTCAAGACAACATTTGGAGCATGGAAAAAATTCGCATTTTTAACATTAATCATTGCTTTCGCTGTAGCAAATACTTCGAGTGGTTGCTGCTGTTTGGGAAGTGCGAACGTATGATTTGGTATGGAAAGAATGTTTACCGATTTTTTTTTGTGGTCTGTGTTGCTAAATTCACATGGTTTTTCTTATGTTATCCGATAAAAAGAAAATTTGGTCAGAGTAATTGAATTATCGCTAATGCTAAAATAGTTATTTACGCAACTAGTGCCGTGGAAGTGTTGCGTTCTAATGTGGCTGAGAGGCTACATCAAGCAAGATAATAATCTCGGGTGATATTTCACACAGCGACTTCTTTCTTTATCTCCAGAGAAAATTTTTCAATTGTATTACTCGGAAATTATCACACACAATAGTTGTATACCTCCGGCACATATTGTCCCCAAGGCAGATAATATCAGTTTTATGCGTAGTATGTTACGCCTTCGTAAGTTTTTTTCATTTATAAATTTATTTTCCCCCAAACGGACATTTTTGTTTATAAATTAGGGTTTTGTTTTTGTTATTTTCCCAAGAGAAGCAATTGTCGCGCTTGATACTTTACGATTTATAGAAAATACATTTTTTCGGCTCGTGCCGACATCGTGAAGAGACACTGTGAATTCATACTGTGCTGTCGATTCCCTTCACAAGCAAGAATTTATTTATTTATGCGAATGGTTACATCGACATATTTACACAATTACAATTACATTTCATTACGTACAGACATTAACAATAGATTCTAATTTATTTATTTAGGCGTATGGATATTAACATCATTTATTACAATACAATATTCAGTCTTATTCTAATTATGCTTAACATTGTATCGATTTCTGAGTAATATCTGACCTCACAAAAAACACTTCCAGTGGAGGTGTGACGCAAATCTTTACGTCCGCTTACTGGGAAATCAGAAAAGGGTGACGCAATAAGCTTCTAACGCAAAACGATCTTTTTCCAGTTACAAAAGTTCTAAAATCAGAGCTTAATGCGTCAATCTTTTCTGATTTCCCAACTTTTGTAAGCGGACATAAAGACTTGCGTCACACCTCCACTGGAAGTGTTTTTTGTGCGGATATCAGTACTTTTGTAAGTTTATATCTCGTAAAAACCTGAAGGAAGTTGAAAAGTGCTAGAGAAATCCACAAAAATCCCATAAACGCTAGAATTTAATTCTCTACAACTTTGCCTTTTCAAGCAACTTTCTAACTCTTATAGTTTTAGAGTTATTGAGTCATCCTGACTGAGTCTGGAAGCGACTAAATCCCAGAAATCACAGGAACGGTCAGGTTTTTTAAGGAACAAAAAAATACTTGTCGAGTAATTTTATGATCTGAAGCTGCCCTAAAAATTTCAGCAAAATCGTTCGAGCCGTTTCCGAGATCCCAACGAAGTCAGAAAGTAAGAAAGGTTGACGAAATCG
The DNA here is from genome assembly GCA_029228625.1 of Pseudolycoriella hygida. Classification (NCBI taxonomy): domain Eukaryota; kingdom Metazoa; phylum Arthropoda; class Insecta; order Diptera; family Sciaridae; genus Pseudolycoriella; species Pseudolycoriella hygida. The sequence continues at coordinate 123,876,435 of CM055406.1, forward strand.
ATCAGTTAAAAATATACAAAGAGAGAATCATAAGCTTGTGCAACTTTTTTATTTCTCTTTTATATCTATTTTCACATATTTTCTTGTATTTTGTGCATGTAAAACTAGATTTTTCGATGAAGACAGTTAGAATGAAACGTTGCACAATCTTATGATTCTCCTCCTGTACGATTTTCACTCATTTGTATAGAAAAATGGAAATTAAAAGATTCATATCTCTGGATCGACTGGGTTCCATTTTAATGAGTAAACATAACCAAAGACTCGTACGTATCAGAATAGATGTGGCAGAGATTCAAACGTATCTAAATATACAAATAAGCAAACAATCCAACGTTTTCTGTTCTTTTATAACTGTAAGAATTTCAAAGATCCATAGAAATTACTCAAGGTAATGTGAAAGGCCCTACCGAAGTACATCTTAGACCATTCAAATCTAGAAAAGTTTATATCCAAGGACTAAGTCATTTTTCGCTAAAACCCTGAAACACTTGTTCTCTAAAATTTTATTCTCTACAACCTTTGGAAGAAGCTTTCCACCTCTCATAGTTCTGGAGACTCGGGTCATCCTGCCTAATTATGGAAGAGACCATATACCGGAATTGGGCCATATTTCCCCAAAACACTGAAACACGTGTTCGTTTTACAACTTCTTTACAACTTTGCCTTTGACAGTAAGTCTCCATATTGCATAGTTAAGGAAATATAGACGTAAAACTGTTTTCTTATATGGCCAAGAATTTCGTCCATTCCATTGGTCCCAGTGCCCAGACCCCTGATCCGATTCCCACAAAAATTTTTCCCAGTTTCGTGACATCAAATGCTTTCATTTGACACCAAAATAAGGAATTTCAGTGCTATACTTGCTGAGATATTTGCGAAAAAGTTTCATCGACCCTCGAAAATTTCAGGTCCGGCCTCCACTTCGACGACCATATCTCCGGAACTACTTGGCCGATTTTGCTCATCTTCGAATTTGAATCATGGGAGGCATGTGCCTTTCAGGTAAGAAACGTTTAGGCTGATCGGTTGAGCCGTTTGAAAAATAAGTGGAGACGGACAGACAGACGGACATTTTTTTTATTGCTGATTCGTCATCTCTAGACGATAATAGATGCACCTCCCACCTCGATCTACCCCTTGTTACAATAAAATTGTTTGTAGTACACCTATAGGACCTATGTACTTCGTACGTGTCCAAATAGGCACTTCGGCCTAAAATTTTGCGTAGAATCAATGAAATATATTTTCCGGGGGGTTTGTCGCTCGGTGGGGATGCCAAAAAGTTTCTGTATGTTCCTTAGTCTACGAAAAAATTTCTTGTGAATTTTTTGGCGTGTAAGACTTCCCTTCTCTTACTACCGTGGGGCCATGATAGGCCATGATAGGATAGCTTAGCTAACGGGTTCGGCATTTCCTTTGTGATGATGTTGCTGCTTGATTCGTGCGCAGAGATGACAGCCTTCCAAAAAAGGTGTTGGCGGCTAAGCCGTTACAAAAGTGTTGGCGGCGCCTGGGACCAGCCGCCGGGCAAAAAGTCTAGCGGCGGCGGCTGACTACTAAAAATCCACAAAATTTTTAAAGAAAATCAAAAAAAAATTTTCAAATTTTTTTGTTAAATACTAACGTTTTGTCATTAAATAAGTAGCTTAGCCGAAAGGCTAGCCATTCTTAGCCGACTAAAAACATCGGCGACTTTGGCGGCACTTTTAGACCCTAGCCGCCGTTTTTCGGCGGCTAAAATTTGGGGGCTGTAGGCTCTGTTCGTGCGAGCCAGACACATATTCTGCCAGGCCATCATCATTCGCACATTGTTCCTGTTTTCTTCATATTTCAAATGTACGGCTTATAATTCCAATATAGCGCCACCTATGAGGTGACTCCTTCGTTTAACTGATGACACCTCCGTGCCATTTTGTGATTTTTCTAATTATTTTAACTGTTTGTAGTACTCTATGCCTTGATATTGTCGGTACGATAGTAGAACTAACAGGTTCGGCAGCGATAGTGATGATATTGTACGTTTTCTGCGCGAGCCATCAGGCTACCACCATTCACATTTGTTCGGTGTACATAACATATTGAATGTGATGCTGCTAGGGTTCATTTGTCCACGAAATTTCCCATAAATTTTCTCTTCCGTCTGCAAGATGGCGTTATATGCTATTCTGATGAAAGTACACATATCTACCTCTCTCCATGTGTGAGTGACATCATACATATATTTGTGTATTTAATTTTTCGCTTCGGGCATCGAATACCGAAACTACCCAGATTTTGAAGCTTGGGTAGGCTTAGAGATGTTTCTTACTGATAGTTAATTACGGAAAAATCCTACACATCCCAGCGATCGAACCCGGGTCTTCTGCTTGGAAGGCAAGTGCGTTCACCACTACGCCAACCTCTCTCAAGCAAGAATGAAGTATACTTTTAACTGTGCCAACACATAGTTATGCGAAAGTGACAGATGCGATATTTTTCTAATATGGCAACACCAAATTTCATTCATTCTTTCAAAATATGCATGAAATTCGGTGCTGCGCAATTCGAAAAATTTCGCATTGCTCTGTAAATCAACATTTCGAATAAGGCAATCCTGAATTTCATTCAAAAGTCGAAAGTCATGAATGAAATTTGGTGTTGCCATATTAGAAAAATTTCACATTTGTCATTTTCGCATTGCTATGTGAAGGCACAGTAAATCTACAGTTATGAATTCACAATCCACTACTCGTCATAACTTGTAGGAGTAAAAGAGACAGGATTCTCATTGCCAATGACAATGGTAGTTTTTGTGGACGTTATCTTGCGTTAATTGGTTGTGGCAGATTCCATTTCTGTGAAGATCGAAGTCATACACCGATGCAAAATTATTTTTTGACAGATTCTTAACCACGCTGATATTGCTTCCACATATATTCCAACAGGTGGCGCTACAGTCGTGGTAAAATTACACAGTTATTTATCTACTCTCCACTACTTTTAAAGCCGGACAAGTGCAAATGAAATGCCTCGCCGTTTCCGGTTCTAGTCCGCAGCCACTGCATATCGGATCTGCAATGATTCCCATCTTGCTGAGATGGTAATGCCAACTGTTGTGACCTGTTAAGATTCCTACAAGTTTGCTTAATTGAGGCTCAACAGAAATTTTGTGTTTTCGGCGTTACATCCGATCAAAAATTCTTTAGATTGCCTACAGGTTGGGAGCGTTTCCCATCTATCCTGGTGGCATCGATTCATTTTCGCCTTGTCTCTTGACAGAGTTTCCAGAGTCTCGAAGCACTGATGTACCGGTCTCGACGAAATCTTGACCGATGACAGCGCCTCTATGGACGATTCCATGTCTGAACAGATCAAGATTTTCTTATTTCTGATGCCATCTCGTTGCATCATATCTGAACTTTCACAGATGGCGACTATCTCTGACTGAAAAACGGTAGTGTATGAACCCAGAGCCATGGATACATCGTTTTCCAAGTCCACTGAGTGTACACCTGCGCCCGTTCCTTCATCTGTCTTCGATCCATCTGTGTAAACCACGACATCCGCCTCTGCTGGAGGTGTCCATAAATCCCATTCAGACCTCTTTGGCAGGTGCGTTTCGAAACTTCTTTCGAAGCAGAAACGCGCTCTCATAGAGTCTTCTGGCATATCTACCTCGCAAAAATTCCTCTTTGAGTTGCCAGAGAATACAATCCAATTTCCACCTTTGTACAGTCTATACACTATCATCTCGGCCTCTTGTTTTAAAATTAGTGTACTCGATTGTTTCGTTCTTTGAATTGAATACCGATACTACCTAATTGATTGTACAATTTTAATCTTTCCGCACAGAAGGTTTGACATATTCTGTTCAATTGCCCTATGGCTAATTCCATCGGCGCTGTCACCTATGTAACGAATTTCATTTCTTTCACTCGTTCAATGTGATTCAGATTAACATTAGACAAAACACATTCGTTTCCCAGGTGACATGGTAGTAACAATGTATGGCTGACCGATGGAATTAGCCCTATAAACCGAGAGTGATACCGAATCTCCTGAGTAATTTTAGAACGTTGCATAAACATTTCAACATTGACAACCGTACAGCGGAAAATTATCTTTGTTGGTATTTCGCAACCGAAGAAAAGAGAATAAAAAGGAGGCAGAGATATATTTAGAGATACATATGCACTAAAGGAATTAGATAGGGAGAGAAAACTATCTAATTTGAGGGTAATGAGGGACGTTGACATCATTACAACATGAACCCACAGCAGGAGTGAGCCTATCAAGAAGAAACATTAAAGGAGGAATGACACTGATTTTGCTTCCACCCCAATACTGCAATCCACGGAAGAGATGCCCCCCCGTCTTAAAAATTCTTAAAGTCAAGGAAGCAACCTCCTCTACCACATACCGTAACAATACTCTCCGTTCGATACTTTCGCGTTCTTCCTTAGAGCAAAGTTACCTTCACTTAATGAAAGTTTCTATTTATATTTTTTACTGCAATGCGCTCAGACATGAGTCGATTGTTACCTGGTCTCTTTATTGCCATGTTGTCAATTTCATACCAAAATTAAATTAAACTCTAGTTCTATTTTAAATCGAAAATAAATTACAAATTTAAGGACGAGAGGAGATTGTTTGCAATTCTCCAAGGAAAGAAATTATAAATTCTTGTGTTTTATACTTGTAAAGTCGAGTTTTCGTAAAAATCGAACTCTTCTTATTATTTTCAACAAGAAAATGCAATGACAGCCATTTCAGTTTAATTAAGTTAGGATATAGGTCAGAGAGATGCTATTTGGTGAATTTAAAAGTGATAGGAATGAAAAATGTAAGTGAAGGAAGAAAGGTGTTCGACTTCAATCCTTTGCATTGCCGGTACTTGTTTGGTGGTTTTGTACCCACTCTCCCTTCCAAAAGTGTGACATTTCTCTACCCCAAATCCATTATCGTTTTCGAAGCCTCACTTAGCCTTTAAAAAAAACCCTTTGCCAACGACAACATTCAAGTGGCATGCGAAATGAAACCCTCGTCTTACGAAAAAAATTTTCAGCTCCGCCACTGTTTTCAACATAATCACGTCAATAACATGTACAATAAAATATCGTGTATACGTGAGTTGGGTAGCAGTGATAAAAGCTCTTGTTCATACTTCGATAATTGTTGCTACTTTAGCCAGCAAGTGTATAAAATACTGCTAGTTCCCAAATGAGAAGATACAAATTGTTAAGTTTGAACATCTTTACGAATTGAGATCATTTCAAATAAAAAGCTGTTTTTTTATCGTTTCATCCATCGAAGAAAAACGTGCCCAACGTGTAAGGGAAAATAGGTGGGTAACGATACGGATCGGAAAAGAAATAAAAAGTAAATTGAAAACGTAAATTTTAAAGCTTTGCAATGTAACCTCATTGGTGCTCTCTTCACTTTTAATCATATTTTTGCAAATGCAAACACTCCTATAAAACAATTCTGGTGAGAAATCGCACCACCTTTCATTGATAGATCGCCCTAGCCCACCAGTTTATCATTTCACTCACAATTCGACAAATTTTTTTCGTTTTAAAAATATTTGTCCGTAGGAATTATAAACGTGTACTTTTCTTTTGAAAAATGTCTTGAAGAGGAGTAGGATATCTAAAACGTTTTTTCTTAAAAAGAAGCCCCAGCAATTTATGCAAGTCCTTAGAGGTCTTAAAAATGAGTGTCGTGTAGACGTTTTCTTTACAAAAAATGGGGAAAAGTCTATCCGATTTTTTCTATATGAGAGGTAATCGAATACCTAACATGGAGATAGGGAAAACGAGTACATTAATGTGCACTCGATTCCGACTCGGCGCCAGGTTGCGTTCTTGAAAAGTATAAGTAGCCTCATAGAAGGCAGCCTGGTGCCGAAAATCAGTTAAACTTATCTAACGGTAGTAAGGAATATTATACGTCATACAAATTTCAATTTGGCTGCTGCTACCCTCTACACTCTACAGTTACAATAGAAAGTCTTGAGCACGCAGCCTGGTGTAGAGTTTAAAAGTGATCGCACCTACCACCCCCTTGATGCATTCCCTCTCTATGTTTAGCAATTCTCCACCCCATTTCCCATCGGGCGCCGATAAGAAAGGCTTCGTGTGCATTCCTCGATCATAGGAACTCCAATAGTTAGCGAACTCTGATCACACCCAACTCTTCACCACTATCACACACGCCGAGAGTGGTATTTGTATAAGAGGCTCTGGCTCGCAACTTTATGTTGCCGAGCTTTTCCTCGCCAGCCGCCTGCTCTCTCGTTACCCTCCACGACAGAGTGGCCCGGAACACAGCGTTACACGATTTCTCAGTCCCATCCGATTCAGGGTTCCCTTCAATTCTTTTATTAGCTTGGATGTCACAACTGGCGACATGAGCACCTTAATCATCGCTTCACTGTCAGAGCAGACTGTAACATTTTCCCCAAATGTCTCTGATGATACTACCTTCCCCACTCCCATCAGAAGCTCACGCTTCCTTCACCTGATATGCAGCCTGCTGGGTACAAAGACTTCAAAGCGTCTTACGAAATCTGTCTTCGGTTTCATTCGGTCCCTAAGCATCGCATAGACCTCGTCAGTGGTAGTCTTCTTGGTTTTCCCACTTGGTTCGGAGTCCAAAGATCGTTTTGCGATAACCTATCGGTCGTGGCAAAATCTTTCGCCTTCAACGCCACGTGGATCGGTGGTAAATTATTTAGCGTCTGAATAGCCGCTGGCTGTCGATTTCATAGCTTCAGTAATACAGATGCATACTACCCCCAACACGAACAGATCACATGGCCGCAAACTCCTTATGACGATGAAGCGGAAGACAGACATGAACGGTCGGTCACTGCAGAAGAAATCCAGATGGCTGCACAAAAGTTCAAGAAGCCAGGATCAGATGGAATCTCCGATGTAGCTCTGAAGACAGCAGCATGCGCGAAGCCTAACATGCTCAGATTGACAATGCAGAAATTCCTCGACGACAGATTTTTTCCTGAAATATGGAAGAAACAGAAGCTGGTTCTCATTCCAAAACCAAGGAAGCCGCCAGACAAGCCATCATCATATAGACCTATATGCTTGTTGGATGGATTGGGAAAAATGCTGAAAGCCGCGATTCTGAATAAACTAAGAAAATACACAGAGGGCGAGCACGGACTGTCAGACGAACAATTCGGATTCGAAAATTGAAATTGGCGATTGAGGCCATTAAAAAAGTTATAGAGATTGCCGACAACGCGCGGAAGCAAAGAATACGGGGTAAACGCTTCTGTGCTGTACCGATGATAGATGTCAGAAATGCCTTTAATAGCGCAAGCTGGATGGAGATAGTCAAGGCGTTTCATGCAAAGAGAGTCCCCGATTTCCTCTGCAGGATGCTGAAAAGCTATTTCGAGCGACGAGTGCTGACGTACGATACTACTGAAGGGAAAAAGACAGTAGACATCACAGCTGAAGTACCACAGGGATCCATATTAGGACCAACGCTGTGGAATGTAATGTATGACACAGCGCTGCGGCTGAAACTGCCAAGATGCGCTAAGACGATTGCTTTTGAAGACGACTTGATCCTCACGGTATCCGGAACTTCGAAGATGGAGGTGGAGGTAGTTACGGTGGAGACGCTAGAAACTGTCTAAAACTGGATGACAACGGCAAAACTGAAGCTGGCCCAACAGAAAATCGAGATCATGCTAGTGAGTAACTGCAAAAAACTTAGCGGATCGTATTGAACATCGACGGGGAACAAATTACATCCACTCGCCATTCAAAATACCTTGGAGTTATGCTGGACGACCACAGAAATTTTAATAGTAATGTGGACTACACGTTTGTTAAGTCAATGAAAGCCATCGCAGCACTGGCCAGAATAATGTCAAACGGCTTTGGAACGCGCAGCAGCAAAAGGAGCCTCCTAGTAAGCGTCACCCTTTCAATATTGCGCTACGGGGCACCAGCGTGGATACAGGCGCTAGATACGTAGAGAAATCGGAGGAGGCTTAATAGAGCCAAAGGGTGGCAAGCATAAGAGTAGCAAGCGCATACCGAACGATATCCCTAGAAGCGGCCCATATGCATAACGTTGCGGGAGACAGCGAATATCATAGAAAGCAAAGAAGGGAGGGTCAAACTATCGAAACAGTAAGAACGCAATTAAGAGCCGAATCAATGAGTCAGTAGCAGTAGTGGGACTCCTCTGACAAAGGAAGGTGAATCCATAGACTCATACCAAACATATAGACATGGGTACAGAGGAAACATGGAGAGGTTAACATCCAATTGACACAGTTTCTGTCGGGCCACGGATGCTTCAGGAAATAGGTGCACAGGTTTGGATTCACATTGCGGAACAAGAGTGAGGTGAGCTGATGATTGTGAATAGATCAGATGTAAACGCCGAAAACATAATATCGGAGTAGCGGATAATGTAGTTGCGAAAATAATGAGGAAGCTGCAAAGTGCATGTAGAGACGATCAAAGAAGACTGCCAGTTGATCTGAGAGAGTAGGTGCGAAAGCACAGCCCCTTCCCGAAGTAATGCTGTGAGGCGATACCGGGGAGAAAAGAGCATGAAAACAAAGAAAGGGGTTTTAGTTGGTAGGTCATTGAAGAATGGAACCCAACACTACCTTGGTCCGGGAGGACCGGGTGTCTATGAAGATTTCCCCACCGTTATTTAAAAAAAAAACCGTTGAATCTCGTTCAGCTATTTAATCGGTCTCTTTATTTCGAGGCTCGTCCACCACACCACGCTGCCGTGGCTCATCATAGGCCTGATGACCGCTTAATACATCAACAATATGCCATTGGATGGTAGGACCCAGTTTCGTCCAAACGAAATCCTGCATATCGAGGAAGCTCCTAGAGCCGTCCGTACCTTGTCCGTGACGTGGCTCATCCATTTTAATTTGGAATCGAGAATGACTCCCAGATATTTCACACTCGTTCCAGGAACAATGTCTTAGTCTCACTATATGACAAATAGTATTCGTTACTGCCGTTAAGATGGCATCAACATATTTTTGGCACCAGGCTGCGTTCTTTAAAGTCACTTAAATTTCGTAAGTAGGCAACCAGGTGCCGAGTCGGAACCGAGTGCATAGTAACGTACTCATTTCCCACTCCAACATTGTCATAGAAACTTTTGTGGCACGTTACGGGATTTGTACGCTTCAAATACTTATTTTGAAAAATGTCCATACACACTTTATACGTCACTTGTCCTTGCCATGTAGTGAATGCAACCGGTAAAAAATCGGTAAAAACCGATTATGGCGATTACCGATTACCGGTAACTAAAATTTTGTTTACCGGTTTTTACAGTAGAATATTATCACTTTACAAAAAGTTAGTCAAGATTACATTTTCTGCTGCAATAATGGCTTGATGTGTCGATCGAGTCCAGTTGTGTCATGAGAATTCAGTCTCTAGCTTTTCAATTCAAATGAAATACTGAAAAGGGAGGTCCTACTTTAGGATATTTAGGTAGATTTGGTGAAGGAGGACAGAGTGTGACCAAAAAACAGGGTACATAGGTCGGTTTCAGAAATATGGGCGTCCGATTTCGAATTCGGACTATACAAGAGGATTGATTACTTAAATTGATGATATAGATATGGAAAGGATAAACCTGCCACTGGGGAGTGTAAAATGACCAATATTGAGTGCGAAGAGTCTGATAATTTAGTAGATCTCATCTTTTGTATGAAATTCGTTTTTCCTTAAATATGGACGTCCTACAATTCCCGTGAAGTAACGCCAAAGTCAAATCGCCAAAAAAATAAAAACCGCGAAAAAAAATCGCCAAGGTGTGAAGAAATGCCAAAAAAAGCGCCAAAAAAGAGAAGAAACGCCAAATTAATTTTTTTCAGCTCTTGGCGTTTCTTCACATTTTGGCGATTTTTTCTGATGATTTAACAAATAATTACAAAAATATACCGCCAAACCACGAAATTTTTCTTTTTTGTTCGAATGGTGAGAGATTACAACTTGACCCTGAACTTGATGGGTCTGAGCATCAGATAACTCTCGTCTGGGTACCTGATCATTCGGGCGTGGAACGAAATGAGAAGGCAGATGAGCTAGTTAGGCGGGTTCTGCTGCCCCAACAGTCTGTGGGAAAGCATTGAAGGATTGGGTGGCGGTAAGGCATGGAGAACACTAAGAAGCGTACGATGGAGGTGCTCATACGAAGCGCTTTCTACCGAAACCAGACTCCAAAAGGGATAAAAGTTTGCTAGCAATGGACCGGGAAAGCATAAGAATGGTAGTGGGTGCGATTACCGGACATAGTGGGCTGAATGGGCACATGAATAAGTTGAGGTTGTCGCTCACTCCCAGATATCCATGTGTATCAGAAGAAGAAACTGGAGTTCACGTCATATGTGAATGCCCCAATTTCTATCAACTGAGACGCAGGCTGCTGGGAGACTATGTTGTGAGGCCTGGAGGCGACTGGAAGACTCACATCATTTAAATTATGCATAGGAACGGAACAAATTATCGCAAGATATTTGTTTCAAGATAACCAACCTGATCATTCCAACTGATAAATCTATAAGAAAAGGCTATTTTCCAAATAAGAAATATCAAGGAACGAAATTCGAACAAAAATTTAGATTTCATTTTTAGTACTGGAAATATGCCTTGTTAGAAAGAAAGGCAAAATTTTTTTTCCTGCACACTGTTGCTTTAAACTAAATCAAAACTTTATTGCATTTTTTGTTCCGACATAATTTTTATGCATATCAACGAAAAACTTGAAATTAATCCGCGATCTGAACTGAAAAAATCATCTTGGCGTTTCTTCTCTTTTTTTTCGATTTTTTTTACATTTCTTCACATTTTGGCGACTTTTTCTGGTGATTCAAGAAATAACTACAAAATAATAAATCGCCAAAGTGTGAAGAAGCGCCAAAAAAAAATCGACAAAAAAGAGAAGAAACGCCAAGTTAATTTTTTTTTTTTCAGCTCTTGGCGTTATTTCACAGTTTGGCGATTTTGTTGGTGCTACTTCACACTTTGGCGATTTTTTTGGCGATTTCTTATTTTGTAGTTATTTCTTGAATCACCAGAAAAAATCGCCAAAATGTGAAGAAACGCCAAAAAAAATCGCCTAAGTGTGAAGAATCGCCAAAATGCATTTTGGCGATTTGACTTTGGCGTTACTTCACGGGAATCGTCCTACATGGCTAGGTACTTTCATTCAAAGTGGACAAATTGTGACAGAGTATGGCATTTGCACATAAAATTTTGTTCGTAAATTGGAGTGTCATAGCTTTCATGGTAACTTTATATCGTGTTAACGTGTAGACGATCTGTGAAATCATGAATCATTCTTTTTCAAATTGTTCATACCCCTCATTCAACGTTCGTCGCAGATTATTTGTCGATTTGATTAACGAAAATTGACCGATTTGCGTGTAATACAAATTACCTGTAATTTACCGGTAAATTTACTCAAAAATTACCGTTTACCGGTTTTTAAAAAATGTACAGTAATCGCATTCGCTTTTGCCACTTAATAGCTATTTTAGGCGTAAATACATCTTGGTTGGTATCAATTAGTACCCTAACTCTGATTGTAGCCAAGAAAAGGTTAAACTTTAGCGGGTTGGTAAGTTTCTTTTGTAAATGTGGAAAGGCCCCTCCTTTAAAAAAAATTCCCCAAATGTTTTTATATTATTAGTAGAACGCATGTTACCGTTCGTTTCAACGATTTAAGTTAGTGCTATAGAGTATGCGGAAAGTGAATTTGCTTAAGGGATTCTCACATAGTCTTCACATCAATGATTTTTGCTTTTAGAACTCAGTTGTTGACTCGCAGGGACTCGGACAAGCGCCCACATATTCAACTTCAATTTGTTTAGGTCGAATGTGATTTTATTCAACAATTATTTTCTTTTCGTTACCTTAACAAATGATTGGTAAGTCGAATTCTACGGTTGAATTTTAGTATTTAAAATGGAATTCTAACGTTGATAAATTACATCGCCTCAATGGGCAACTGTATACAAAACCATTTTGGTCACACACAATGTCAATAAGCAATTTAAATTCCTGTGCTGTACCAATATAATGATTTTTATTTTTGCCTCAAGATAAATAATCTATCAAAGCTTTGTGATCCGCACAACGGGGATTTTCACAAGAGTCTCTGCAAAATACGACAAGTACATATTATTTGTTCCCAGTGGTTTTCCTATGTTCTTATGTCTTTTTTCTTTTCAATGCTTTTCTTCTCTTTTCCCAGTGTATTTTAAGCGAAATGTTTGATGAATGCTAACTAACTGTGCTAACATCAAAAATGATTTGTTAGTTTGTATTTTGAGTCAAAGCGAAACCCCGTCATAAAGGATATCAATGTTTTATAAAATACCTACACCGATGTTGTTTATACAGAGAAAATATTTGTTTGTCGGCTCGTTTTTCGTTCACTTAATAGTTAGTCCGAGTTACACTAATCATTCCGGCAGACATAACAATACGTTCGTTTGTGTTCAAATCAAAACCTTTTAAAGTAAAATCGTGCGAAAGGATTGAAATGTTAAATCTCTGACAAAATAAGAAACGAGTTTGAGTTCACCCATCGTATTTCAAGGTCTATGGGGTTGTAAATTAATTTAATTTGTTTGTTTATGTTTATTTGGGCTTTTTGTTTTACCTCTTTTTCTCTACATAATTTGCCTACGTTTTCATATTATTTCTTATGTTCAAATAATCAGACGCTTAGAGCGACTCAATTGGGACTAAAGAGCTCGTACAGGAATAATATCCACATGGTGGGAGGAGGTTTTAAAAGAGTGACTAGAATGAGAGGTAATCGACACCCAGACCAATCTACAGTCCTTTGCATCATTTCATAAATATTTAAATATTGTGCGTTTCGCGAAAACAATCCCAACCGAAACAATAAATCTCAGAGTGCGGCGGGCGTATGTATTAAATTTCCCAGCCGCAAAAAGAAAATTCTTTTGAATTTGAATTTTTTCACTTTTAATTTGGCCAACGTATCTTTCTCGTGAATTTCCAATACAGCGCGTCAAAAATATCCCCGAGGACAAAATATCCCCAGACAAAATAACCACAATTTTTCCATTAAAAAAAATGACAAAATATCCCGAGCAAAATATCCCCTCAGACAAAATATCCACCAGCGGAATAATTTTTCAATACTTTCAGTTTTTACACGCAAAAATTTAAATTTACCCTAAACGATCTACGCAATAAGAAATAAAAGTCAAATTTTTGCAGCGCAAAAACCGAAAGTACAGAAAAATTATTTCGTCGTTGGGTCCGGCATTTGTGACGCAATTTTTTTAATACAACGTAATTTTGTTTTAAAAAAAGTGCTGTAGTTTTTTCAGAAAATAAAACTTTGAACACAACACTCCATTCAAACAAATTTTTGAGTATTATCAGCGATAGCGTCACCTAAAGCGATATCATTTGTTTTGAAAGTGGACTTACGGACTGGGTCGCACTTTTCCTTTTTTCTTATGATATCAGTAGTTTTGGAAGTAGGGACGAAATTTGGCGTTACGGCAATTCACACAGCTGTCACAAATTGAATTAGTGTCAATCCATTTTGGAAGAAAAAGGAAACAAATTTTTGAGAAAAAAAATTTTCCGGCAAAAGAAAGTTTCGTCGAAAAAAATTTTACGTTGAAAAAAAATTTCCG